>VXBC01002763.1:367653-487408 GCA_013399945.1 Ploceus nigricollis
CTCCGGTCCTCAGCGCCCCTTCTCCGCGGCAGGGCGCGGCAGAGCGGCGGGAAGGTGCGGCACAAGCGGCAGGCGCTGCAGGACATGGCGCGGCCGCTCAAGCAGTGGCTCTACAAACACCGCGACAACCCATACCCCACCAAGACGGAGAAGATTCTGCTGGCCCTCGGCTCCCAGATGACCCTGGTGCAGGTAAGGAAGGGAATCCCTTACCCTCACCTCTAAAAGCCGCTCCGAGGCGTTTCATGGACGGGAGGGATGGGGACAGCATCTGCCAAAGCTCCTCTGTGAGCTGAGCAAAGGACAGTGCTGGGTATTGGGGAGCATCGGTGCAGCCAGCAAGACCAGGGGTCCTGTGCACATCCTTCTTCCACTCTCCTCTGGGCTCCCCCACCCCAGCAGGACTGTCTCTCTCAAGCAAGAATTACCACATCTTAGCTATCATGGCTGGAGAAGTGCTAAAGACAATCAGCAGAAAGTGTGTGCTTGCAGTCCTAGGAATAGATGCCCTCATCCTTTCATCTCATTCATAAATACAATGAAAATATTTTTGCTTAGTCTTTAAAAATTCTCAAGTAAAAAATATCAGTCATGGGAGAATTCAGCACAGAACAGAAATTGTTGAGGAAATTTCAGGGAGCTACTCTTCCCTTTTGAAAAGGGGAAACTGTTCTATTGTTCTGATAATAATTGTCATCACCTGTTGCACAGACATCAGTGTTACCATACATACTTGTGTGCAGTGGCTCAGCACACACAGTCCTACAGGAATTATCATTGTAATATAGTTAGACATGGGGAGTAATTGTTTTGCTCTCAGGTAATTCTTCCCTGAAGTGACTGGCAGTTTTCTTGCTGTAAGAGGCATAAATTTTGCTGCAAATGTTTATAAACCTCACTTCTTTGTTCTCTTTGCCATCTGGTACTCTACTGAAATATGTGGTTAAATGCTATCAGTTGCCGAGTGATGCTGTCTCAGGTCTGGATGCTGCAAAGATTTATGCATTGTGAATAATCTAATTTCCTTACTGCAAGCTACTGCTAGGTGCGTAAAATGGAACCCATGTGTTTGCAGGATTGGGTCCTCATCACTCTGCCTAACACATTATGTGTCACTTTGCAAAGGACACAAAGAGATCAAAGTAACATAAAGTATTAGAAAAAAACAGGTGGTAATTCAGCTTTATTATTTTGAGTGCCCCTTCAAAAAAACCTGTGCTATGAACTTCAATTCTAGTAATGGCAAAATGGGAAATTTTTACACTTCAGTACCTCTCTATGAAACTATTGCACTAGGAAAAACACTATAGCTTTGACAAAAATAATATTAATGTCTCAGAAAATGCCAGTTATAACTGGAAGATATAGTTAAAACAACTTCTCTTGCTTTTAAAAAATATACATGAAAGGTTTAAGCTATGATTACATAAACACTATCCTTTCAATGGCACAATTCAATAGGAGTATTTTATTGGACTATGGCTCTTAGAATACCCTTGTATTTTTACATGAGATTTAAAAGATATATCCAGAATATGTGTTGGGACACTTTCACATTAATGACATCTTGAGGAGTTCTGCTGTTCTTTTAAAAATGCCTCAGAATGAACAGAGAAGGGAGAAGAACTGGTGGGTTTTTGCAGGATTTCTCTCGTGGCAGCTTTGATAAATCCTGATGGGGATAAGAAGTGTCAGCCTTTATAAAAGCATCAAGTGAGCCATGGCCACTTCTCCACAGAGTTTTACGATCTACATAAGTTGTAGAATAAAATTAAAAAGAATCAGGGAGGGCTGCATTTAGCTCTGTTAGACCCCTGTGACTCTAGTGGATTTACGCTGAAGCTGAATTTGACCAGTTTTGTTTCTAGGAACAGTAATATTTGAAAGAACTGTGCAAACAGGCATATCTATCTTCATTTACAGAAGCACAACATCAAAGAGAAATCCCAGGTGTTTTTTTCATCTTTTTTGTGCTCTTTTAATCCAGGAATTTGATAGCATCTGTATGAGATGTAAATACATATGTCTGGCACCAGCAGTGATTCCTGAGCCACAAAGAGCTAAACAGCACACACCCTACACCTACTTTTTGGACGCTCAAAAAGAACGAGATTGTAATTCAGTTCAAAATTTTTGTTCTCTAAGAGTGAGAGAGAGCATGCCAGGGTGTGGTCTCAGTCACACTGGGTACATCTGAAATAGCTTTCCTGAAGGCTGTGCTCTTTCAGACAAGCAGTATAACCCAGAGCAGGTTTGGGACTGGGCTGTGGTGTCTGTTGGAAAGCTTTGCTTCTGTCCCAGGAGGGACACTTTGCAAAAGCATCAACCAGGGTTGCCTATAAATTGTTTTTCTGATCTAGTAATATTGTTGGACATCGTTGGAGAACCAGGAATCGGTGTGTGATGTTTCCTCTGGGTTAAACGCCTTCACATTTGCTGACCTGTCTCATATTTCCTACGCTTCTTACGTTTCTCAGTGTTGTCCCATGCATGCTGTTTGCTCCCACAGCTTTCCCCTCCTGTGGAGGCTGTTGTCTGCTGACAGCTGCTACCTCTTCCCAGCATCCCTCATGTGCTGACACCTTGTCGTCACAAGCCAAAGGAAAGGCAAAATATACTGTTGAATATCCCTTTGAGTTTCTGACAAAAAGGGAATGAATGGTTGGGGTGTTTTTTTGTTTTTCACCTGACTGGTGACCTTGGAAAAGGTCTTCAGCAGCTGCCTGGAAGATGATGGTGGTCACAGTAATATTGATCATACAGATGTAGCTCTCCTCCCTGTGCTTTTCCTTCATTTAATGAACCTTATTCCAGTATGTACCATCTATCCAAAGGACCTTTTTTCAGGACCATGGCATAGATAAAACCAGTTCTTCTGTGAGACAAAGAGGTGAACATCCAGCTCTGTTTTTTTACTTTTGTTATTAGGACAAACTAATGACATGCTAATGACTAATAACTTTTGTATCTGCATGTCAAATCTTCCACAACTTTATTTTCATTAGTTTTTCTATTACTCAGTTGGCTGATTTTAAATTAATTTGTTCTACTTTACTAATACTTCGGCCTACCCCACTGTTCTTGGGTGCCGTGGGACAGCGAGGGGACTATTCCAGATGCATGTCCGACTGCAGTGCTGAAGAAAAATCAGACTCTTTCAAGGAGGTAGGATTTTGCAGGAATCATAAATCATCTTGTTTCTTAAGTAGTAGTAGCAAAAGCTGGGGCAAATTCTGGGCTGACTTACTCCTATGCAGGCCAACAAGGTCTTTGGGAGTCTTCAAGGCAAATGTTATTGCAGATTTCAGTCCAACAGTCCAAAGTTTTCTACTTCCATAACTGCCAAAGCAGGAAACCAAAAAAGCAATATAGTTTGAAAAGGCATTTTATATTTTACTCCAATTAGATTCCAATTCAGAATCCAATAACTTGTCCTATTAATATGCTACATTTTCATTTGTATTATTACCACAGTGTTTGATTTATTTTATTTTAAATTTTGGTTTAGATGTTCTTGTGAAATAAAAAAGAAAAATGGCAGTATATTCCTTCCAGAAAGAAATATGAATGTGTGTATTGTTGGAAAGAAGGTTTTTCAATACAAAGATTTGTATATCAGTCATGTGCTGCTGTGGATTTAGTAATACTCAGCTTTATAAAGGCATATCTGGATTACTGGAGGAGGAGAATCGCTTGATGTCTGTTCCCTTTCTGAAAGTTTGGCCGCTGTTGAGCACTGAAGCAGAACAAATTACAATAAAATTGAAGATGTGTCTTCAGAAGTAAAGCCAGAGGGTCAATATTTCACGATGCTGATATAAGTACCTGATGCTCTTAGAGAACGACTGAACTGCTGTAAAAAAATGAATGCTGGAAAGCACATCTATTACCATTCCCCTTGGGTTTTGTCTTTGTACTTCTCAAAGAACTACAGGATTGTTACTTTACAAGAATAGTGAGTTTCATCATGTGTTTTTTCAAGATACTTACTTCTTGGGAGGTTTATGTGACAAAGATTTTCCCACTGGCTTTTATCTAAATAATTTTTTGTTGTTTTTTTTATTATTTTTGGAGATCACAGTAGCGCAGCTTGGGACCATGGGAAAGGTTGGATGTTTTTGGCTGCTTTGGTTGTTTCTTTTTGTAATGGTTTAGGTAAGTGTGGTGCAAACTGGCACTCTTTGTGAGTGGGACCTACAGCAGTGGACAGGCAGGTTTTTAAAGACCACATGGATAGACAGTGTAACATTTGGGGCTGTTTGAAATGAGTGGTAAAACTGTTGTTGGCTTTGAAGGAGACAGGTGGTGGCTGGAGGTCAGGGTGAGCGTGCTGACTGGTACAGCCGGTGGCCATGCAGCCTGCTCCAGTTCACACACCTGGAGGTTGTCCAAGACTGAAGAGTGAGAGAGGTGTTGACTCTCATGGTGTCTTAGGAATCAGGATTTTCCAGCAACGTGCACCAGTGCCCAAACGCTGGAAAGCAGCTAGAGATTACCACATCATAGATTAAGCCTAAAAATCTCTTAAATGGGTTTGACTAACTTTCCTTTCTTCCAGGGCTTTAATGGGCCTTGTTTTAATTGCATTTGGGATGAGCGTTTCTAGAGTGAATTTGCTGCTTCATGCTTTAGTTAAAGCTTTCTCTTCTCTTGAGGTTCTTTCAGAAGGATTGAGTCATTTAGGTTGGAAAAGACCTTTATAATCTTTGAGTCCAGCCATTAATGCAGCACTGCTAAGTCCACTGCTAAACCATGTCCCTAAGCACCCGGTCTACATTTCTTTTAAATACCTCCAGGGACAGTGACTCAACCACGGTAACTTTCACTGGGCAGCCTGTTCCAAAGCCTGGCAATCCTTTCTGTAAAGAAATTTTTCCTGATATCCAATCTAAACCTCTCCTGATTCAATTTGAGGGCATTTCCTCTTGTCCTGTCACTTGTGACTTGGGAGAACGGACTGACCCTCCACCTACAACTTCCTTTCAGGAAGTTGTAGAGAGCAGTAAGAGCTTCCCTGAGCCTCCTTTTCTCCAGGCTAAACCCCCCCAACTCCCTTAGCTGCTCCTCATCAGACTTGTGCTCCAGACCTTTCCCCAGCTCTATTGTCCTTCCCTGGACTCTATCCAGCACCTCAATGTCCTTCCTGAATTGAGGGGCCCAGAACTGGACCCAGCACTAAAGTTGCAGCCTCACCAGTGCGAAGCACAAGGGGACAATCACTGCCCTGGTCCTGCTGGCCACATGTTATGGTCTGGTTCTTAAAATTGTTAGAAATGCCTCTGCCTGAATTAAGATGCAAACCAGACCATATGCCAAAGGATTCCAGTCTCTGACACCACACTGTTGCTAATCCAGGCCAGGATGCCACTGGCTTTCTTGGTCACCTGGACACTCGCTGGCTCATGTTCAGGTGGTGTCAACCAGCACCCTCGGATCCTTTTCCAGCAGGCATCTTTCCATTCACTTCCCCCAGCCTGTAGCACTGCAGAGGTTGTTGTGACCCAGGGGCAGGCACTTGGCCTTGTTGAACCTTATACCACTGGCTTTGGCCCATGGATCCAGCCTGTCCAGATCCCTTGTGGACTCTTCCTGCCTTCCAGTAGATCAACACTCCCACCCAATTTGGTATCTCTGCAAACTGACTGAGGGTGCCCTTGATCCCCTCATCCAGTTTATGACAAAGCTATTGAACATAACTGGCTCTCAATACCAAGCCCTGGGGAACACCACTGGTGACCGGTGACCAGCTGGATGTATCTCCATTCGCCAACACTCTCTGGGCCCAGCCACCCAAACTGGTTTTTGCCCAGCAAAGAGCACACCCATCCAAGCCATGGACAGCCAGTTTCTCCAGGAGATGCTGTGGGAAATGTTATCAAAGGTTTTACTGATGTCCAGGTAGACGCATCCACAGCCTTTCCCTCATCTACTACGTGGGTCAGACTGTCATAGATGAAGATCAGGTTGCTCAAGCAGAACCTGCCTTTCACAAGTCCTTGCTGGCTGGGCCTGATCCCCTGATTGTCTTGTATGTGTTGTGTGATGGCACTTAAAATCATCTGCTCCATAAAAGAGCAGGAGGACAAGGTGCAATATATTTATCTCATTATGAAATAATGATCAAATACTACTATTCCGTTCTCTCATAGCAGAAGACTTAAAATATGAATCATCTTTTCATATTGATATGCAGAAAGCAAAGCAATGGCATGGGAAGAATGAGCCCAAAATAAACCAAGAGTACCATGCAGAAATCACTCCTGCTAAATTTAATTGCTTTTATGTATGAATCACACTAATACTACCCTATCTTGTCTGTAAATGGCACTTCGCTGATGAAAAATTTCAATATGTAATAAAATGAAGCATAATGAAATCTCTCTTATGAGAGATTAGAAAGCTGTCAGTTTGGTAAAATGCTACAGTAACTGCAATCCTGTGATTGGGACCCTGGATTGATCCATCTCTGCTGTTAAATACTTGATTTCAGAATTACACTGTCATGCACTAGGTGACTGCTGCTTCAGCTGAGCAGTCTGGAGTGACTTTGCTAACAACATTAGAAAGTGTATGGATTCCAGCCCACCTTATCTCATTTACTGTAAAAATGACTGTGTAAATACGATGATTACAAGCAAGTAGCCTCAGAAGAGAATGAAAATTACTTTGCCAGTTACAGTTGGTTTTTTAACCTGTCATAACGACATGGCTTGTAAAGTTATGTGTTTGCCATCTGAGCACTGATCCAGCGCTCACCGTATTTTCAGTGGAACCCTGTTTCATGTAAACGTGATTTTAAGTCAGAGTGACAGGCATAAGGCATCATTGCTAAGTTCTAGCTGGGACTCTGAACTGAAGCTTTGCTTTTTCTTTAGGCACGTAGTGTTTATTTTTCTCATAATCACTTTAGAAGAGATTATTGATCCAGAATAATTAGACAGATACTTCTGTGTCACTTACACAGTAACCTTAGCTACAACAGACAGATGACAAAATTAGGGCCAAAATCCAACACTAAGGTCTACAGTTTGGCTGTCTATTAGGTAGGGTAGCATGTATTGATAAAACATGTATGAACTTGCTTTGCAGGTTGATGTAAATTAAATGGTGTGATCGTTCCCAGGTCAGAATATGTCGACAGTAGTCTGGCTTTCTCTTTGTGCATGTTCACAACACAAAGATGTGAACAGGGCTGTAGGCTGCTAACATTCTTTACATTCTCCTTTGCAAATGATGCTACTCTGCCTCCTTCTTGCAGAGGTCATGTCAAAATGCACTTATTCCTGCCAGGGTTAAATAGTTCTTTTAACACCTTATTTATCATTAAGCAAATTTCATTGGAATGTAGGTCACTTGCCTCTGCTCTTGCTCATAGTAAAGATAGAGTTGTCAGTATTTTCTATTTACTATCTTTTTGAGTTGCAGTAGAGTCAAGGCAAGCATTTTCTCAGGTGTGCTTTCATGAAAAGTCACTGCAAGTACATGCATCTTATTTGGTGGTTTAATTAGCACTGCTGGCTTAGTCTACTGAAGGGTAGACTGTGCCTTTTTGCTCATTCAGTGCCTAAAACACTGTGAAATACTTGGGTTTGAGCCTGACTTTGTAATGAGCCTATATGCTAGAGGGATACTAACATGTATCCATTTTGCTAAGTCAGACTCTAGGGAATGCTCTGCAGTTGGGAAGGAAGACAAAGCTGACTATTGTTTAGTAGTCACCTTGTGAGGAATTGCATCTTTACTATTTTTAAGCTGTCCACAACAAAAAGAGTTTGTAAAATCAGCTTCTCTGTAGAGCAAATGTTTGATTTCTGCAGTGAGTCAAAGTATGTTGTCTTCTGTGTAAGAATTTCCTGATGCCCACAGCTTGTCAGACTAAGAGTTCTGTTAAAGTGCAAGGGAGAAATTGGGCTTTTATATATACAAATTTAGAATGTCTTTTTCTGTTCAATAGCCTTATTGTAGCCTGTATAAATATCAAAGGAAATTCCTGAATATTAGATATTAGTTTAATTTAGGAAGTTAGTAATATATTAAAGGTTCATATTAAAAGTTCAGGGTTTTATCTTTAAAATAAAAAAAAAAAAAAGATTAATATAAAACTGGTATTTGGGACACCTTAATTGAAACCTTGTGATAATGTGGTTTTGCTAACACTTGGGAAGGGTGGGAGGCCTGAAATTGCCTTCCTGTATGAGATTCCTGCTCTGCTCAATGGTAATTTCATGGACTTCTGTTCATATTTCTCTTGTTTGCGGTATCCTTGAAGTGTACATAAAAGTCTTGAGGGCTCTATGGATTGATTTATTTGCCTGATTTTCAGGGGAAGCTAATACACATGTTTGTATGCAGGTATCAAACTGGTTTGCCAATGCAAGACGTCGCCTGAAGAACACTGTCAGGCAGCCAGATCTTAGCTGGGCTTTGCGAATAAAACTGTACAACAAATATGTTCAGGGAAATGCTGAGCGACTCAGCGTGAGCAGCGATGACTCGTGCTCTGAAGGTTTGTTGATGCTCTTTTATAGATTTTAAACTGATTGAAATATATTTAGAAAGTATTAGATACCCTAAGTTAGCTTTAATTTTTAATCACAAATACCTTCAGTGGCTCTGCCTTTATTTTTTTTGTGAATTAGGTACCTCATTTGGCTCCCAACTACTAGTCAGCCTTGCAAAGCAGGATTGTGTAAGTTGTTCAGGGTGGCAATCTGGCTGCGTGTTATATTTCATTGTTGCTAGAAAGATAATGTTTTGTTCATTGCATTCTACAAGCCTATTTCTTTAGTCTGCGTTAAAGGAAAAAAATTTATTACATTTGTTGGTATAAAGAAATGAGAAATCTGTTACTTTCCTTTGTGGGAGTGCTATAGCAATATACATCATTAAAGGGTTGATTAGTGGGGCATCGACGGTAAACTGAATATTACTGTTATTTATTTGATGTATTTTGCTAGCAGCTGTTTTCCATAAAGGATGTACTGGAATTCTCTTTCTTACTCAAATTAACAGAAGCAGGATTTTTTTTTAAAGTACCCTGCATTTTAATAGAATTCTTGTATTAATTCTGTCTGTGAGTGCTTTTTTTAGACAGTTGTGACGTGGAGATACAATGACAGGAACAAATCCTACAGAACATTGTCAGAAATCTGTATGTGAATTTTTAGAAGAGTATGTCTCAATTTGTACTCAATTTCAAATATCTTTGTTCCAATTTCAGTCTGTACTCACATTTCTTGAAAAATGTGGGAATGTACTCACATTTCTACTCCCCTTGAACAGATTGCTTGCAGAACAATTAGAAGGGTACAGTTTAAGCAAATGTACCTAAATATTCTGTGGTATAGAGGCAAACCAAATTTCAAGTTATGATAGTAAGAATTCAGCCTATTCACATAGCTTTTTAAATGCTTATCATTGAGTTAGGGCACTTTCCAATTTTTTTCTACCTGTCTTGTGTTACTCATGAACAAATTAGACTCAAAGCCTTTTCTACAGCTAATTAATTTAGAATACCTGGAACATCTGAGAATCATGGGAACTACTATGAGCAACGTATGAACAAAAGAAAATGAAAATCAGTGTCTAATGCTGAAGTTACTGTCTAGTTTTAGTTACATTTATCACAATTCAAAACGTGGAGAGAAAGCCTCGTGTTAAATATTAAGTACTCAATGTATTACTGTATCTTTGTTCTTTTGTTTTCAGATGGGGAAAATCCTCCGCGAAACCACATGAATGAAGGGGGATATAACAAACCAGTTCATCACACTGTGATTAAAACTGAAAGTTCAGTAATAAAAACAGGAGTGAGACCAGAAGCAAGTGCCAATGAGGATTATGTGTCACCCCCCAAATACAAAAGCAGCTTACTGAATCGTTACCTAAATGACTCGTTGAGACACGTCATGGCTACTAATGCAGCTATGATGGAAAAAACAAGGCAAAGGAATCATTCTGGTTCATTTAGTTCCAATGAATTTGAGGAAGAACTGGTGTCTCCATCATCATCAGAGACAGAAGGCAATTTTGTCTATCGGACAGGTAAGGGATGTTTTTCTGCATGATTTCTGTTACGGACATCTTCAGTAGACAGTGGCTCCTGGAATAAGTGTCACCCGATTGTGCTTTTTTTGAGACTTCTGTCCATCCTCTCATATCACAGTGGATAATTCCTGTCCATCTTCTTGCATGAGAGTGGATTACTCCTGTCCATCCTTTCATATCAGGGTGGATAAATCCTATTCAACACCCTTTCATTCTCTGGAGAAGTTCTACCTGCAGTATTATAGTTAAGTGCTGTTATTGACCACTAATGAAGCTGGTTTGCTTTTCAAATGGAGCAATGGGGATAATTTTTAAATGACACTTACAGGCCACTTTTTGTCAGCACTAAGACGAGCCTATGGAAGAAAACTCTTCCGTGTTCTATTACAGTAAGGGAGGACTGGAGGAGGACTGAAGTTCTCCTTGGCCACAGCTGGGAGGAGGAAGAGGGCTTTGAAATTTCAAGGTGGCTGTTTGTGACACTTACATGAGTCATATGCCCTTCAGTGGAGTGCATGTGAACACCTTCCCCTGTTGAACATCACTTTAGGGATGGATATTGCTGAAAAGTACTAGAGGATTTTGCAGTAAAGTTAATACAGATTTAGATTTTGTACTTGGTTCCCCTTGGCTTCCTTGGCAGGCAGGTTCGGGTGCCTTTGCAACTTCTCCAGTTTGCAGCCTTTGCTCTCTTTTCTGGCACATTTCCTGTGGTTTTTTTTGTCCATGTGGAGGGGCCACAGGGCTGAGTTCTGTTGGTGGGGATGAGGAGGATGTTTGTGTGTACAGGTTGTTGGGAATGACCAGAGAACGAATGGGAGCCCTGTAGAGAAATGGGGTTTTGTGGGGAGAAGGAATAGTGCATGCTCAATTAATAAGTTTCAAAATAAACTCTCTCTGTGCATTTTTTTTTCTGAACATACCGAATGCATTTGGCCTGCATTACAAGTATATTGTCTGCCAAGCTTTATTTTTAAGTGAAAAGTTACTCAAGAGCAGATGCAGAAGCTCAGACACGTAAACTTCTGTTTTTCTGTACTTAATACCATAACCTAAAAATGGATGCAATGACTTTTTAAAATTTATAATAAATTTGCTACTGGATTAAGTTCTTCTTGACAAATTTCAAGCTGCAGTGAAAAATATAGTCATTAATGTGAATGCTGAGGGAGGCACACTGTAACTGTGTAAATTCACCAACTGTGCTGGAATGACTAAAAACTAGTATACTTGTCCTTAAAATTCTTAAGTGACATTCCTGCAACTCCTCTTGAGATTGTATTTAAGTCAGTTCCTAAATATCTTCCTTAACATTTTCACATTTTTTGAGAACAGACTAGCAGCTCTTAGGATATAGTTTTATTCTTTTTGCACTTCAAAAGCAGACAAGCAGTATATAGAAAGAAAAAAAGGTCATATATATACACATGATATACATATGATATATATATATACACGACTTTTTTTGCTATACCGTTGCTATATATGTGTGAACATTCAGGAAATATAGGTACAAATGGGCTTTTTTTCAGTTACAAGATTACAGTCCCATTAATGATTTTCTGATATTACACATGCAGGAATTAAACTTTTAATGAAGAAAGCATATACTTTTAAGGTATTGTCCATTTATGAAACTTACCTTCAAATAGATGAGATTATCCACATGATTGTTAGGTAGGGAGAGATAAATAAGGATGATATAGTTTTAAAATGTTTTTTCTTTGTAATTTGAATACTTGGGTTGGCAGTTCTCAATGCAGTACGATACCAGACCTGTATCTGTGTTTTCAAAAATAGCTGTAATACATTTTGGTTAAGCAAATAACAGGGTATGGCTGACTTTACCAGTCTTACCCTCCTGAAAGTGGCAAATGTATTTTTAAGTGAGATATCACCACTTACTAGGAGTTCCACACAGCAATTTTTTGTAGTGCAAAACAGCTAATTCTTAACACAAAGGAGCTGTTGCAGAATTGTCAAGTCCCTACTAGACCTTTTAATTTATGAAGACATTTTAAGCAGCATTTCAAAAAGCACAGAGTGAAAACTGATTGATGTTTTATTTTTGAGAAATGTTTGGCAAGGTCGTTGTGCCTGTAAGGACGGGAAGTCACTGGAGTTTAAACTAATTCTCTATTATGCTTCCCTGGAAAGGTAACTTTTTGTAGCAGATCATGAGTGAGAAAGATTACTCGCCCTGTCTGGTTCTGATTAGGGGCTGGACCCTGATTTCAGGTACATCAGTGTGTCTGGAGCTGCTTTGTGTGCCCAGCGCCCGGGGTCAGTGTGGCCACGTGTGTCTCAACAGCCTACACCAAATTAACGGCGCATGAGTGCAGTGTCCAATAACAAAAACAAGAAATTGCAGTTTAAAGTTTATAAGGAAAACAGGTTGTAGAGGTTCCCATTTCAGTCATTAACATGCTTATAAACACGGGACCATATGCTACTCCAGCTTCATGCAACTGGGAAATCCCACATAAAGATCAAGGACAGGCTATATAACTGACTGTCGGCAGAGCAGCCTCGTTTTATACCTCCACGCAATTATCGTGAGCTCATGGGAAGCAGTTTCGGTGCTGGAGCAGGAGCAGCAAACCCCGAGTCGGAGCCCTCGCAGGTGCAGTGCCCACACTGCCATTCCCTAGCCCCAGCCCCGGGGAGCCAGGGAGCTGCTGCGGGAGGTGGCGCGGGCGGACAGTGCAGGCAGCCGGGGAAGGGAGCAGCCGTCACGGGTATGGCACAGGCTTCCGTAGGCCTTTCTGTCGTAAGCTGATATTCTTATGTATATAACAGGACATACACAAGTGTGTTCACTTAAAGCAGATAATTTCAGTTCAGATCAATCCTGGTGCAGGTATAATATGTAAGTATAGATAATTGGTCAAATATGTATCTTAAACTGATGACTGAAAGGCTTGGTTCAGTGTTTTTGTTTAGTTAAAAAGCCGTGTTGGAGAACTGGTTTTCACTAACTGCTTGGCATGCAGTCACTCACAGCGGGTTCTCTGTGTGACAGGAATAAGTGAAAGCAGACTTGTCTACCCGTATTTGTTGTACAAATGCATGCAGAAATAACAGTCTTGACGGCAACAAGCACTCCAGAAATCTACAAGGAAAAGATCTAATGTTTGTAGTGAAGCTGAATATAAATCTAAAGAGGCAATGTCAGTCTCTGGTTTACGGATCACTAAAATCCCGACTTTTCTGTAATCAAGCTGCAGTGCTCCCTGAGTACCCTATTGTCAGTCACCTGCAGAAACAAAATGTTCTGCATCATTGTAGCACAAGGAAATGAAAAATTCCCAGCTTTCTGGGATACTGTTGTCTAGTGAAGGAAAGAAAAAATTAAAACGAGAAAAAGAGACGAAATGGCAGGACAGGGAGTCCTTTATCTGTAGGCAGGTTTTTCATTGATTTCACTTTATATGTTACTTAGCACAGTAGAAAAGCCAGAACAAATAAAAACAGTGAGGAAACTCAAGACTTGCAGACCTGGAAAAGAGGATGGTTTTAAACAAGCGCTTGAATGACTGGCCGATTACTGAAGATGTTTGATCTCTATTTTTAGCCATTTATACTCAGGAGCGCGCTCTGTTTCTGATGTTTTCATTACTACTGACTTTTTCTTTCCTGTCACCTTCCTTTCTTTCTTTCCTTTGGATCTTGAAAAGTTGGTGATTTATAAAGCACTATCCTGGGTCATTTATTGCAGCACACTGAGCACCTCTGATGAGACCCTCGGCACTCTGCAGGATCAGGCCCACATTCCTACTGAGCACTTAAATGTAAGGGTGTAGCCATGCACAGAAGTACTGTAGAGAGACACAAACTGCAGAACAGTGCTGTGATTTTGTGTGGTCTTTGCCAACTTTTCCTTGCAATTCAACATTTTTAGAAATTAACATGTAATTTAAAAATAAGCCATAAAATTTGAAAGCATAATATGAACACAATGGAACCTGTTTTCAGAAACAACTCAAGGGACCTACAAAAACTACTCACAGCAGTGACTTTTGCAAGTTGGATCTAAATGGTGCTGGAGGCCTTGGGGATACTTTGAAATAAATGGTAACCTGGGAGAGCTGAAGGAGGTCTTTTTTGCAGATCCTAATGTCATCCAGAAGTGAAATGTAAAAGGTGAATGTCAAGTACAGTATTAAATGCACACAGCAGCATAACTGCAATTTGAAGGTTACACAGTTAAGATCGTATTTCTGCAGGAATTTTATTATTACATGACCTGATTCGTCAACTAAAATAGCATGGAATTGAGAATTGAGGAGAAGATTGTGTTTAATTTACTGTTCTGTTGTTTTTTTCTAAAGAAAGAATAAAAGGAAACAGCTTTACTGCACGGGAAGCGTCAGGTTTAATATACCAGATGTGATAGCCCAAACCTGAGAACTTTAAAGATCCCACCCGTTCCCTGCTAGTTTGGTTCACTTATTGCATTTCTTTCAGTTCAAACACCAAAAATCAAATAAGGTGGTTTTTTAGTTCTCTTTAGTTTCTTGATTTCTCAGTACCTGAGCTGCAAGGGGAATGGGTCAGGATTTTCTCCACATGACCCCAAAAAACAGTGCTTCATCAAAACTCAATCTTTTTTGTGGGAAGGCAGCAGTTCCAACCTCTCTCAAGTAGGAGAATGGAGGAAGAGAGCACTGGGTGGGCTGGGAGCAGCAACAGCTGGGGGTAGAGCACTGTCCCAAAAGCCTGGGCACCCTGGGACTGCCAGCCGGCAAGGAAGAGCTTTGCCTGGAGCCAGCCCTGCTGAGAGGGGAAGCAGCACTCCAGGCAGGGCAGTTTTCCTATGCCACTTCTTTCCACTCCATTCTTTTATTGGAAAAGAAAGTATTTGTTTTCTCACAGGTGCTGGATGCAAAAACTGTGCATTCTTGGTTTGTCTGTTTGTTTTCAGATGCAAAAGGTTATGAATGTTTAAGGCTTTTTTTTCTCGTTTAAACCCAAAATATTAAAGATTCCAGAGATCCGCCTCTGTGCAGATAAGATGTGCTTCAAATAGCAGCATATTTGTTCCTGTTCTGTAATTCAGGTATAATTGCTGTGGAGACCCCACAGAGCAGAGGCGGACTGTGGGCATGTCTTCTGGTTTTGCTTCTGTTGATGTCATGGCAAATTTTCCACATGCTTCAGTAAAAACTGTCTAGAGCCAATTGTTGGCTGCAGAGGATTTTCTTCAAATCAGCTTGCCTCAGAGCAGCACGTGTCAGGACTCCTGACAGCTTTATCATTGTAGGGAATGGGATGTTCCTGCATGAATGATTTGAAATGGAAAAGATTACCACATTTGACCAAAAAAGCAGACAAGACACCAAAAAAATCAGGGCACCAGCCATGTTTCCATGGCCACAGGTTGTTGCTGCCTGTGCCTGTACAGCAAGCCTGCCTTTGTTTCTCCAAGACGATTAACATTTTCCCAATGCAAATATTCACAGCACTGGCCAAAAAGCATCAGATCCCTGCGCTTGCCCAAGACCTCTCTCAGGCACAGCAGGAAAAATGTGTGGTACTGTCACCAATCTCTAACAGCTATATGTTTTAATACTCCTCTTTAGAGTTAGTCAATGCTCCAGGCCTCAGCAAGGCCTGTTCTCTGGCAAGCCTTAGACTTTACTCATTTAGTAAAGGTGTTTTCAAAGAGAAAAAAATATTTATCCCCATTTTCCCATTGTTCCGAATGTCTTCACAATTATGCTTGGTTTTAAAACCTGGGGCCAGCCAAAATGTGAATGTTTCAGGAAATTATGTGCATGGAAAAGCACATAGTCATAAATCAGACTATTTTCCAGTTTTAGCTCTAGACTGCATGGTTAGTAATGAATATAATAGGGAAATTAGTTAGAAAATTAGCAGTTAATTTAAGGATATTTAAAGAGTGTGTGAAACTACAGCTTGGGAAAACTCATTTAGTGAAATGGATGTGATTCCTCTCCCCTTCCACTGCCTGAGCAGGATTTTCCCCAGTAGCCAAATCTGTGTGCAGATCTCTTGCAGCAGAAACACCAGGCTCACGTGTCGCCTTGCCATGGCTTCTGCCCTGATTCAGGGGTCCCTCAGCCTTGCAAATATCAGCCAGCTGCAGCCATTGCTGCAAAAAGAAGCACTGCTCGGAGAGGAGGGCAGCGTGGGGCTCGAGGGAGATAATGAGATGAGGTAAATGAGCCACATACCAGCTCAAGCAGAGCAGTAGAAAGCCCTGGGAGCTGCAGCCTGGTGCAAGAACCAGGGACAGAGCAGAGCAGCACTAGGCAGGAGCAGTGGTTTGCATCCCATGGGATGTCTCCATAGCCTGGCTGCCTCATGCTGCCTCGGTGTGCATGCAGAGGGGCCTTGGCGCTGCTGCTGTCCCCCAGAATGCTTCTGAAGGCACAAAGGAGGGTGTATCTGCTCTGTCCCTTACCCAGGAGATCCAGCAGTGAAATGTGAGTATCAGCTGTTTGTGCCAAAGGGGAGATGTAGGCCAATGAACTTAAAAATGTGGCATGATTTTATACATAGAATAGTGAAAAAGAGGAATAAAACACAGAGACAGAGATGTGTGCTGTCACCTCATCAGAAGTGGCTTAAAAATCACACACAACTTTATATCAGTGATGAGGAAGCACTTTTGAGCAGACAAAGCCATGGCTGGAGGCAGATCACTGGGTCGTGAGCAAAACTTGTGCTGGCTCCAACACTGAAATGTGCCTGTTCTGCTCCTCAGGGCTCTTGTGGCACTGCAGCTGACTCTGCTCCTGCACCAAGACATCTGCTCATGGCACCTGCATGAAGAAAGAGAAATGACAGGGACAAACCTCTTCTTTATTGCCCTGTGGATCACTTTTACATATGAAATCTATAATCTTCATCACAAGTAACCACTGCCTTCAGTGATTCTTACTAACATACTAATCTGTGTGCTGTGCAAAAAAGTGTGACCAGGAGGGGACAGGGTGCATGCAGACAAGGCAGGCACAGGCGAGACAGGGTAGTAGCAGAAGGGAAAAAAGGGCTGGACTTTTCATATTCTGGCAGGGGCAGTAAACTTAAAGGAATGGCAAGCCCATAAAAGTTTCACTTCTTTCTGGAAAAACATCTGAATTGAAACTTCACACCTGGCATGAGTTTTCTGCATGTCCCAGCCTCCTTCCGCCACTGCTGGGGAGAAATAATGCGACTTTTGGTGAATCCTGGTAGATTCTGCTTGTAGTGCAGACTGTCCCTCGTGCAGTGTTACCTTGCTGATGTTCATGTTGCTGTAGTTAAGGTTGTACCTGTGTTTCCATTAGAACCCTTTTAATCTGCAAATTTATGACCCAGCTGTAAAAATTCAATCCAGACTGAAACTTGGCATGAGCAGTGTTCACTCTCCCATCTGTGGAAGGGATTTAAGCAGGTACATCCCAGTAATAACCATCTGAGTTAGGCTTGTAAATTTGGAGCATGATGACTGGTGAAAAAAAACTGTGAGCTTCTCAGTAGTCCTGGAGTCTGAAATATTTTATGCCTGTGGTGAAACTAGTGAAAAACAGCTTGTTTGTATTCAGTCATATAGGTGTAAATAAAGAAAATGGTTTGGGTCTTTCTGTGTTTGCTTACATGCACAAACACACACATTTTCTTTACCATGGCCAGATTTTGATATGAGTGGCAAACACTTGAAACTCTCCAGTCTCGTGCACCAAAGCAGTGTTTGATGATGCTCAAGTAGGTCAAGAAATTGTATTTGTGCTGGTGCAAATGGTAGAATTTATCTATTAATTGTAATAGAAAAAATCAGGGAAATAAGAAGACTGGATTTTTTTGTTCTGGGTGAGATTTTTTTTTTTTCTTCTTAACATACTGTAAAACCGGATACAGTATTGAACTGCAAAATTAGTTTTATTCACCATTCCTTCCTCCCATTTTAATTTTCTTTTCTAAAAAGCTACACACTGAACATGCCTGACAATATAAACTCGTGATCTTATCTGATCCAGCAAATCCTATTTCCCTTTGCAGGTTTGTGGGTTTTAAAAGTAGTTCTGTAATTTGAAAAAAAAAAAAAAACAACCCTCCTATATGTATTTAACTGAAAATTTTTAGGTCATTTGTCTGTAATGTGAATACCAGAAACATAATGATGAAAGCAGTTTAGTGAGACCAGACTTCTGATATTCCATGTGTACTCACAGAGAAGCTTTTGAGAGGGTTTTGACACAATTTGAGAAGTGGACTGAAGGGATATCAGCATGGAATAATGCTGAGCTGTGGATGAGTTTGTACATGAAATCAGAAAATGTCAGGAACCTGTAGGTATTGTTTGTGAATGAGTTTTGTCAGCTTGAAGGAGAAAGGGGAGCACTTTGCAGAAAGGGTTCTGCAAAACCTTGTCTAATGTTCATCTGTAGAGTTCAATTTCTGATTATCCAGAAAACCAGAGTTGGATTCAGTGATATTAAATCCAATTCCCTACAGACTTAAAGGGTATGAAATAAAGAGGCAGATGTGGAAATTACCAGCAATTACTAAAGACCTGTTGAGGTCTTTTGTTGATGCCAATTTAGTGCTTTATGGCATTAAATTGGCATCAAATCACCACTTTAGATCTGCTAAAGGAGAAATATGTCCTAACAGTAAAAGCATGCAAAAGGCTTGTATAAGTGAGTTTTATGTGAGCTAAAAAAAAAGAAGACCAGGAGTTTTTTAAAGTAGGGAAGAGATCTGGAGAGGTAAATTACATTGTAGAAAATCTGGAAAAGTGGAAAAACTATTCAAACAGAAAGAGATCAGATAAACATTTGAAGCTGGAATAGCTGAAAAGAGACACAAAAATAGGTAAAGTAAAATTCCAATGAGGCATGAAATCTGTTTTCCTTAATTTTTCACAGTGGCCTTGAAACCCGATGTCAGAGACTCTATCTCTGTTCTTTCACTGATGGCCAGAAATTGAGGTTATGATGACCAGATCATTTGGTATGGCACTGACATTTCAAGTTAAAAGGGATTGCCAAGACTCTCAGTTATGACACTAAAATATACCACTATTTCTAGAGCCAATTTTCAGTCCCTCCCTCATGCCTCCACATTGATTTAGGCAACAGATGCACGAAAAGCAAAGCAACATTCAAAATAATCCCCTAGCTGAGGCTGGGGGAAGGCTGGCTAGTGGGCTGTAGCCAAAATTCCTTAAATGTTACAATGTTTTACATTTCTAAATGTAAAAACTTTCTTTCCAATGTGAGGTACCAGCCAAATGTCTTAGTTACGGTATCTCGGAGTGAAAACTGGCATGTGGCCTTGTGGTCATTTGTGGGTATTGACAGATTTACACCCTCGAAGATCAAGTTAAATGTTGTCGGTTTCTCCATCTCCCCTCACTTTGTCAGGGTGTTTTTTTCTCTCTGTTACTATTTGTCAACTTAAATCCAGTTTGCTGGAAAAATGAAGGCTCTTCACGACCTGGCTCTTCAGGAGCAAATTGCCTCAAATTCTTTCTGCTAGCCAAGGTATTTTGTAATGCATTGCAAAACAGCGGCAGGACTGCGCTCCTTGCACTGGATGTACTTTGTGGGCCAGACACTGCGGGCAGTTTTAATGAGGTCTTGGTGTGCTGGAGAATTTGTCTCGGCCCTTGACTTCAGGGAGACTTTTATCCCAGGTCCCTGTTTGTCTAATTGCTCTTTCTACCCCAAGGAGCAGGATCTGGCTTGGTCCCATTGTGGGCTGCACCATGCAGAGTCTGGACTGGTGGCTGCTCAGGGAGCAGGTTCTGGATCTGGTGTGCAAATCCAATGGTCTGCTCTTGACTATTTATGGCAGCTTTCCACTGTGATGCTGTGTTGTCCTTTACACAGACACTCTAAAATAATTGTCCTGTTTCATGCTTTTTAGCTGTTGATTTTTGCATCAAATTCATTTCCCTGGGATC
This sequence comes from Ploceus nigricollis, assembly GCA_013399945.1. Lineage (NCBI taxonomy): Eukaryota > Metazoa > Chordata > Aves > Passeriformes > Ploceidae > Ploceus > Ploceus nigricollis. Next base: position 387,617 of record VXBC01002763.1, read on the forward strand.
ATCTTCAAATAGGAGCTTCCTCCGTACGACAACAGCCTTTGTTCCTTTATCAGGGATAGCTCTGGGTGTCTGCAGCACTTGTGCCAGCTGTGTCAGAGAGAGCCATGTGCATACTGTGAAACTTTTGTCAGCTGGGGGAGCAGGGGTGCTGGGTGAAGCCTGGAGCCTCTCTATCTGTGATGTCATAATTACAATAGTTCTGGGCCTCCTACTTGCTGAATCTCAGTAGTGCTGGATGTGTAGCAACACTTTCTGAAGTGAAGAGAAACCAAAAGTGCTGTCCTGCTCTGGCCAGCACTTGAGATTGTAGTGGTGTTTGTAAGATATACAATGTTTCATATATATACATACACACAGATGCACATTTATTTCCTTAGTGCTCTATTATGATGTTCTCTTGCTGTTTTGCTGTGCTTGCACCTTCAGCTCAGAGCTGGGCAGAAGTTTACTATGGCAGTGAATTTTACAAAGACAGAGGAAAAGAGGCTCCCAACTGTACTGTCTACAATGACATATCTTGCTTTTAAATCCCACACCTTGCTGAGTTGCTTACTCCAGATTGCCCCTGCAAAGCTGAAAATCCTTTTCACAAAAGTCAGCAGAGAAGACAAGGCTGACCTGCAGGTATTGATCCCAGTAATCTTTTGTTTTGTGCAAAGGCTTATTTTTGCTGTCTAAACCGATGTGAAGAAATACTTGTTTGAACATTTAAATGAATAAAAATGGCAGGTGTCTTTATAAGCCTGTTCTCCTTTTAGTATTTTGTCCCAGCCTTTCTGCTTCTGTTTTCACTCCTTTTCTAATGAGACTGTGAGTGGTAATATCTCCTTGCTACGTGTGCACATGAGCATTAATTTGTGTGTATTACATTTGCTGTGAATCTATATAGGCAAAATGTCCTTAATATTTCTCATTCCTTTATACCTTGTTCAAATCACAGATTCACACACTGATTCTCGTCCCTCTTATTTCAGAAGGGGTTGACAATTATATCTATACCCAACTCAAAGGGCCTTTATCTTCACCTGATAATTGAGGGACAGGCACTCAGATATGTTTTAAAACCAACCCTTTGGAAGTGCTTGGAAGTGCAAAAATCCAATTTGCCAAGATCTGGTCTGGGTTTTGAGTGTTTTGGCCCCAAAGCATGCTACATGATTTGACACACAATGTTCATGTGTTAGCAAAGCTCTCCAAACTTCATTTTGTGAACTCCTGCTGCTTTCAGTGGGATCTTTGCTCACAGATCAAAGACTGTGAGCCTCAGAGAATGTAAGTGTTCATATCTGAGTACTCCTTATCCTTCATTCCTTGCACGAAGTAGGAAAAATAAAGGCTGTATTCAGTGCTGTGGTACTACTGCATTTGCTGAGGTTTGGGAAGCTCTGATATCTGTCCGTGGGCTTTATGGCTGATCAGAAACACTCCTTCCCTGTCCGGAGCAGTGGCAGCATTCAGCCTGACGTGAGCCCACCAAACCCTTTCCTGCCTCATGGCTGTGTCATCTTCCCATCGTGTCTGGACAGTCTCCAGACAGTGGCTCCACACTCCCCACAGGAGCAGAAATCCAATTACAGAAGGTACGGGAGACGGCTCTTCTGAGGTAAACTCCCCATGAGCCACTGGCTCCTGGCCACCGTCGCCCATGGGGAGCCCGTGTCCCACCGTGCAACACCTCCAGCCCACGGCCCAGCTGGGAGCAGGAGGTCTCGGAAAAAAGCCAGGTCTAGGTGAGCTGGCCAAAGGACGAGAGACGAGTGTTGGAGCAAGGTGTCTGAAAGGAGGTAGTAGGGAGAGATGGGTTTGTCCTGCCCCTCAGGGTGTGAGGGACATGCATGCAGTGGGATATCCGCTAACAGGGCTCACCGTCGGCCTTGGTGAGCTCTGCTTCATCCAAGGATATTGCTCCCTTGGCCCCCGCACATCTTACAGCTGAAATATGGGTTTAGGTAAATCAGATGCCCTGAGTTCACAAATACAGGGTAACTGTTTGGAGAGGAGAGGAGGGAGAAAATCAACAAAGGCCTTTGATATATTGTATGTCATCTGTACGTGACGCTCCAAGACCTTCAAATGCTTAAACTAAAAACCTAAATATAATTTAGTTAGTAAAAATATACCTTAGTTACAATAAAATGATAATAGTGGAACTTGGCAACAGAGCAGCTAATAAATACTACACTTTTGAAATGTGCCTGGGATCCAAGTACATACTCTTTTACTGTGTAGTTAAAGCATGTGGCAGGACATGCTAGACCAAGATTTTCTTTTTGTCTTTCCAGTGGAAAACTAAAGTTCTTTGTTTAAGTGAAGCCCATTGGGAATTTTTCTTAAGTAAAACAAGGAGCTAAAGAATTCCATTCCCTTTTGCCAACTTTTTTTTCCTCCTTCAAGCCAAATTATCGATTAATGGGGCATTAAATAACAAATACTGCCTAGTTAGAGTCATACACTTTTTTACTTAGGCTCTTTCAATACTTTCTTACTGGTGCTTCAAACACAGCTGAATTAAAAGATGAGATATTTTATTGGAAAATACTACCCTTTCTAAACCTTTTTGACCTTATAAAAAGAAAGGTCAGTAATCTGAAAGTCATTACATTTGCATACTTACCCCTATTTTTGAATTTTTAAATGAAGAAAAAAAATCTGTACTCCTTTAAGGTCTTCTTCCTGAGATTCATTCCTTGCCTTCCTCATTAGCTGTCTCCATTTCGGTACCCTATTGTTTTGCCAGCAGAGCAGCCATGTGAATGCTTGACCATATTTTTGTCTGGCTCTAGTGAAACCGTGATCTGACAATAGAATACTTTTCTCTGGGTTTTCCTTCTTCCCCCAGGGAACCATACTTCAAGGGCAACCTGCTTGTCCAGCATATGAACATGTGGAAAATCCACTGCTATGCACTAATGATTTTCAGATGGGCAATTGTTGCTGAAAATCATCCCAAGAGCAGCAGCTTCTCCGTTGTAGCACCTAACCACTGTGGGATCACATTGCTTGTAGCTACTCTGGAATAAACCCTTTGCATTTATCTACAGGGTGGTGACATCTGCTGCATCACACATATGTGGTGACAAAATTTAGGGGAAGAAAAGGAGGTACAAGTTACAGTTGTGGTTATTTTTTGGCCATTGTAACATGCATCAAAATCTGACACTTATTTTAGATTGAAAGTAAAAATGTAGGAAAAAGTTGAGCTCTGCCAAAGATTCACAACAGCATGGCAGAAGCACCCTAAATATTGTCCACAAATTAATAGCTTTGAAACTTGTGTTTTAAATATTTACAAGGAGACTTGTCACACTCTGGGAGAGAGAAAAATGAGTTTTAAATTTTAAATAACTTCTATTACTGTTCTCAGAATATGCAATCTTTTTAAACAACTTTCACTTCTAATCTGTAATTAAAGCCAAAGTTTTCTTTTAATTTTAAAAACTTGCCCTTGGACTAAAACAACATGGAACATTTTTAAACATTGATCCAAGCTGCTGTAGATACATTTTATTTGAACCACAGAGCCTGCAGTTGGATTCCTTGCTTTGCCAGATCGGCTATGAACTGTAAGTGTGGCAGTAATGATTGTGGAGTCCTGGATGCTTCACTGAGGAGGGTTGTTTTTCTGGAGTTGTTCCTCCCTTTGGGCCCTATTCATGAATGACTTAATCTCTGTCTATGATCAAATGTCGTGCAAGTTACTGCGCACAGAAAAATCAAGGAATGCTTCTCTTTCCTGCGTTCCTTACATGGAATTGCTGTGCCTGCCCAGCAAGCAGTTGGAGAGTGGTACGGGTGGGAAGCAAGCAGCAGCAAAAACACACAGAGAAAACCACCAGAAGCAATATAAAAAGGGTAGGACAAAGAAAACAGAAAATTTTGTAAGATCTGGTGTGCAAGTTGGATTGAGCCATGCACAAGACAGCTCCAGCTTGTCCAGGCAGCACTAGCTGGAGGGGAAACTGAGCTTTCAGCTGGGGAGTGTTACAAGGGCAATTTATTCACCAGGAAAAAAGAAGTGTTCCCCAGTCATTTGTCTGTGGTATTGGCCATAAAGATGATTTCTACTGCATGTTTCTGTTAGTTTGTTTTGTCTTGAAAAGGAAACATTACTGTTTCAATGGGCAGATATCAAGAATTTCAGGGAGCGAACGCTTCTTAGTCTTTTTATCCTCTTGACCTAATTGCTTGTGTGGTAACTCTGTCCTTTGACGGGATGTTACACCACTTTATTTGAAGCCAAGAGCAAGACTTTCATTACTAGTGATATTGATTACACAATGCCTGTCATGCAAGGAATTTTTCTCGTGATGTTTTGGTATTTTGTTAGAGATCCAGCAGAATACAGAGGTGAAGTGGTGCATAGTTGTCTCCATATTTATACAGGTCTCTTCCTTACTTTTTAAGTTTCAACAGTTTTCACTTGTGTTAGGTTCTGTTCTCAGTTAAGAGTGAAGAAAAGACTTAAATTATCAGAGTTGTTTTTCTCATCACCAACACCCTGCAGCCACTGCATGAAATTCTGTCTGTGTCTCCGTGCCCTAGTGTGAGGACAGATTGCTATAGCAGGACTCCCACGCCAAACAGTCACTGGTGGCAAATGGGATATAACTTGACTCAGGTGCTGAACTTCTCCAGCTGTTGATGGGAGTTACACTTGTTTGTCCAGGACAGTGACTGGAATAGTCATTTAGCTCTTTTTGAGATATTTTCCATCCCTTTAGTACTGACAATGGACTTAAAAGATGTAACTTTCTTTTCAGGTAGGTCACGGCTGGAGTATCATTTTAGCTGTAGGAGGGAAAAGATAGAAGAAAGGATAGGGAATGAAGGGAAAAAGAAAAACTCAGAGCCAGGAAATAAATACAGATAGGAAAATAAGGAGCAGAAAGTTTTGGAAGATTGTAAAGAGAAGATAGTGTTGGGAGAGGACGCAGAAAGGGGAATGCAAGATTAAGGACATAACAAAAAGGAAAAGGAAAGAAAAGGGATCAAAGGGTTGAAGGCAAGAAGATAAAATACTGAAAACGCAGGTGTGGAAATAATGGTAGGAATCTGGAGTGTAACACGGAAGGGTTCTAGAATAAATTAGAGAAGGGTAGGAAATATCTGCATGTTTAACAGTCAAAAATTAGAAGTTTGATATTTTCCTTTTCAACATGTTTGAGAAATGAGGGTAGATAAGCTTTCAAGATACTGACACTGTTCTTGGAAGGAACCTTTGAGTCCAATTGTAGTGTCTTGGCATTTTTTTCCATGTTACACAGGCTAAGAGCAAATACACTTCCAGGAAAGGGTATGACCTTGCTTAGGGTACAAAGGAAATTAATCCAAACTGTTGCTCCACAACTTAGGGCAAAAACACAGCTTAGTCTGGGACTGGGAAATACTCCAGTGTTGGTTGCAGTGGTAGTAGTGATGGAGGCATCTGTTTGTGTGAGGTGTGTGGTTATTAATTTCCCAGTCTCTTGATGCATCTGCAATCCCTGACTAAGCTGGATACAAAAGTATAGAATACTTCTCATACTTTGGCTTAATCATACCCAATCCAGACTTTGGCGGATTCTACCAAGACCTGTTTTGAAAACTGTAAGTAGTTTTCAGGCTACTGTGAGACAATTTGGCCAAGTGTGGAGGCTTCCTTGGCCCAATGTTCCTGAAAGTTTTAACTTCTTTTAGGTCTGCTTCTTTCTGTAAATTTTTCAAATCAGACATTCTCTTTGAAATGTTTTCAAATCATCATCTGTAAGTTAAAGAGAGAAATCTTGTTAACCTAATGCATGGTTGGCTGGGGGCAGTGTCTTTGTGCTCCTCTGAGATGAGCATCTGTCAGCAGAGCAGAAAGGGCATCACCTGGCATGGACTGGTTGTTTGATCCTGTATGTCAAAATATGCATTCCTATACAGTTCATGGTATATATGAGCCTAAAATATGTCATGCCAGATCTGATAATTACCCATATAATTTTCAAGTTCAGCAAAAGGTTTTGTTTCTTTTCCCCCATCATTTTTTAAAGAAACAGAATGTATCTGAATTAAAAACATGATTGGTGATGGTGAGTGGGTGGTTCTGTTTACCCTGCCACATTATATAGTACCACTTTTACTCCTTGTTTGGATAGCAGTCACAAGACCCAGATATCAAGCTGTGAAAGTATTTTTCTTGCAGCAGCCTTTCTTTTTTTGGCAGGCAGTGGCTTTGGAGATGCCTTGCATTTTGTCATGTGATTGGACTGCTGATGAGGTTTCTGTGTTGCCTCATTTTCCTGGATTCCATCTGAATTAACTCTTCTTTGGGTCACAGTCATTAGCACACTTCTGAATGAGTGGGGCCTTGCATCATAGTGTAATGAACACTAATACTTAATCTCTGTAAGGAAACACCCTGTAAAGAAGGAATTTGCTGCATTTGTTCCACGTGACAGAAATCTGTTTTCTGTACCTCCAGCTGTCCACATTGAAAAGACATTACTTCTTACAGTGATATTCCTTCATGAAACAAGGGAAAATGAGGGGAAATTATTTGTATGTAATTGTTCCATCTAAAAATATTCAGCTTAGTCTTGTAAACACATAAACTAGTTCTTTGTAAACAAGCCTCTTAATTTTCTTTAAACTGAGTATTTAGATGTTATGTTAGAGAAGCTGGGTATATCAAACACATATGGTTCCTATTGCATCAGGGGCTTTCTTAATTTTGGTGTTCTAATTGAAGAGACATTTTTGAAAACATGCTAACTTTACAGAAACTAATCTGACTCTGTTGGGTCTAGGCTTTATTCTTCCATCTATCACCACACTCTGGAACCATTTTCCACTTTAAATGTGCAGCAGTAACAGTATACCTCATGGACTTTGAATTGCCCTCAATACTTCTTGTGTGTGATGTGGAAATACAGTTTGGGGTAGTTGAGGTTGGGGAGCTGACAGGGCATTACTTGAAGGGGAGAGAATTAAGAAGAGGCATCAGGGAAGGAACGAGAGTAGGGACTATAATTTATTCATAAGATTTTTGCCTTATTCATGGATAATTTATAACACCAAATACCCTAGACCAAGTTGTATCTTTAACTAGACAAAATTTCGGTCCACATCCGAGAAATACTGCAGGTCTCCTTTAAAATATGAGATATTCCATAGATGTCACAAAACAACTATTTCCCTCAGATAACACAAAATTTCACTTTGGCATCCAATATGTATTAATTTTCCCTCCTACAAATAATAGGCAGAGAACTATTAAGTTTACACTTGAGGTGGGAGCATTTGAAATAGAAAACACATTTCTATCTCAGGCAGTGCTGTTATGGTTTCTGCTAGTGTGGGCTTCCACTGCAGGTGCATGTTCTGCAGAGAGCTGAGCAGGCCCCTGTGCTTGCAGGTGCTGATGGGGTGGGATGTCTTGTAGAGCTGAGTTAGAGCCCCCTCTCCAGCAGCACCCCAAGCCCTTTGCACTGCACCTGGTGGCTCTGAGCTGTGGCAGTGAGCACACCAGGTTTGCCCCTGACTTGGGTCTGAATTCTGGGTAAATCCACCTTTCCCAAGAATACAGAATATTTAACAATAAATTGCCTTTTTTTTTCTTTTTTTTTTTTTTTTTATTTTTCCAACAACACGTACAATATAAAGTCCACAAAGGTCATAGAGGTAAATTCATTTATTAAATGGAAATACTTGAGTCCAGAAACCATTATGAATCATTTTGGTGTTTTAAGTTCAGGATACAGGGTAAATTATTCCAAAAATAATGGTAGCCAAATGTCATTCCCTCCAAGCGTTTGTGTAATATCTATTTATCTGTGGGCAGATGACTGCTATGTATAATCAGAGGCAGACTTTTGTCAAATTGAGACTAAGTAAACACAGCTGAACACAAGCAAGTTGGACTACAAATTTTTGAGTTCTGCCAGCACTGTTATGACCTTGAAAATGAATGTTTTTTCAGAGCAATCTGCTTTCAATATGGGAGAATTTTTAGTGTTTCAAATTAGCAAGTGTTGACTGAAAATTTGCTCTGTTTAATTTTAATATTTCTGTCCAAATAAATGGAAAGTGTGTATTTGTCCAAAGGAGGGCATCCTTTCGGCTGCTTGGAAAGTAGGGATGTTTTGTACAGAAGTGTTTCTTGCATGTATCTATGAGAACAAGAACAACAGTTAGAGCTGTAAGCTCGTCTGAAATGTCATCATATAATCAGGGAAAATTTTCTATTGTTTGCTTGAAACATAAATGCTTTTTTTTCTATGTTCCATGCAAGTAAATGTAGAATTCAGGCAGTAGATTTTATGCCATTACAGATACTGTTTCCATCATCCTTGAAAACATAGGACTCCTATTTATGAATTTTGCCCATTTTTCTAAAGCTTAGTATCCTTCTAAATTTTTTATACAGACCCTGTTTTCCTCTGATACCCAAAAAAAGCCAAGCCTGATTTTATTGCCAAAAGTACAATTTAAATCTTCGTTTTAAGATGTGGATTTTCTGCTTTTACAGTACCAGTCATTAGAACAGAGAACATTTTGCTCCCTTGATTTTAAAGGTCACAGCATTTGGAGCTCAGTGAGGCTTTGGAGAGAATTCAGATAGGAGTCCTGATCAAAAATTTGTCTTTCAGTAATTACAGCAAGTGAGTGTCAATCATTGCCAATATCTGTGTTTCAAGGCGCATCTTTCAAAGGGATTTTTTTTTCCATTTTAAGTGCTGTGTAGAAACCAGCTTACATACCAAACTCAGGAGTAGGACATGTGCACAGAGTTGTGGCCGGGGGAAACTTTCACAATGTCTTTGTGCTTCATATTCACAAGTCATACTTCCCAGTCTGCCTCTTTCGCAGGCAGCAATTACAATTTCTACGCAATCCTTGCAGAACAAGGGTTTAATGCCAGCAGCTGAACATGCACAGCACCTCGTATTTGATGGGTTGCTGCAGTGTGACTTTGGCTTTGCAAGCCAAGTGCCATACCAACAGGTAGTCTTGGATGTTTTTTGAAAGAACTCTTCTTGCTTCAGTTTTCTCTTCCTCTGTCATGGCAGAGAAAGAAAAATGAGGATGCAGTTGGAAATGGGGAGGAAGTGGAAGAAGACAGATGTGATACTAAAGAAGCCAGCACAATTGAGAAGCAATTTTGATTGAGAATTGCAATCACTGGATATGGTAGAACATTCCTGTATTTTGTTCTCTCTACTGAAATGCAGATTTCACAAATAAAGCAGAGGGTGTTGCTCCCAGGTCTTTCTGAGCAATGTGGTATCTTAATGTTAACCAAAATAATATGGGAAAGTCCTTGATGCCAGGTTTTTAGATACTTTGTTGTTTCTTCTGGGCAGCTTCTCCTTGGGGTCTAAGGGTACGGATACTCTCAGTGTCAGTGTCCTGGTTTGTATTCTGGAATCTCTGCTTCTCCACAAAGGCTAATGAGTCTTATAAAAACAAAAATAAAGGAATGGAGCAGGTATCATCTAAGCTCCCAAAGTGGGCATCTGGGTGTTTGAAGGGTGCAAGGCAAGTACTGATTGCAAAGCTTAGGACCATTCAGGCAGAACTCACCTTGTGTTACAGCAGCCTGAGGCAGCCAGCTGTGTTTGAGGTGTAAGAGGCAGGGTGAGTGTCGCTGCAGATGGGGCTGGGGGTGGTCAGCAGCCTTCAGGTCACTTTGAGCAGCTCTCAGGATGCTCCTGCCTGAGACAGTAGTTGCCTAGGAAGTGCTATCCAGAGAGAATTTTTTAAAAGATTGCTGAACCTGGAGTCACAGTTGGGGTTGATGGTGTCTGCCAGCACTAGCCAAGACCTGCCTACGAGCTGCGTGAGCCCCACCCGGTGCTGCTCAGAGGGGCTGGTTTTGCCAAGACCTTTCTGGTGTTTTTGTCTGAAGGGACATGTTGGTGACACCCAGCTAGGCTGGGTTTTGTGCATCCTGATGAATCTGTACTATCAAATACAGCATTTGCTGGTGGTCCAAAGTCTGTTTGCCCTTTGTTGGAGAAGGACAGTGGACAGGAATTCAGGCACTGTCCACACATGGGATTTGCTCTGTCTGCTTTGCAGGCCCTTTGCAGAGCCCCATAAACTTCACAGACTGTGATGTATAGGCAGTTGTTCTATGGGAAAGCTTTGGCTCACAGGCAAAAATAAAACTTCTTGCAAAATTAAAGAAAAAGACTTTCTTGTTATAAAAGTGGAAACAGAAGTACTACTAATAATAGCAGCAAGTTAATTAAAAAACAGGAAACGGTTCACAGAGCTTAAAGAGTTTGTGGTGTAGCTGCCTGGCTTGTCTGGCTGCTGAGAGTCCTCCTCATCCTCTGTCCAAAAGCTCAAAGCCTAGAGTTGAACTGTGTTGGAGGGATCAAAGGATCTCATTTTCTTTCACCATAGTTATTTCCTAAAAAATATACATGTTCTTTATGTCTGGAGCCATGGCTTCGTGTCTCATTGATTTTCTTTATAGAAGTGAAGATTCAGGATCTTAAAAGGCAGGTGAGAATGCAAGGCTATCTGTACAAATACACGATTGTTGCAGATGCTGCTTACCCTTAGGAAAACATCTAAGTAGATCAGGGAAGACACATTAAAAAATTCCACAAGTGTGAATTACTCTGAGATAAAGTTAATTTAATTGCTCCTTAAGCAAAAAGTTCACAGTTATTTCTAACTGCATCTGTGTAAGGAATTGTGTTCTGTGAATGCTGGTATTTTCTAGGTTTTTATTCACATATCTATAGCTCAGTTTCCCATTGCAAATCTTTTTGGCTGAAGAGTTTTTGGTGGGGTTTTTTGGTTTTTTTTTTGTTTTGTTTTGGTTTTTTTGTTTGTTTGTTTGGTTGGTTGGGTTTTTTTTTTGTTTTTTGTTTTTTAATTTGTGGTAACATGAGAAAAGACCAATTATTTATAATGCTAATAGAGCTTCTGAGCTGGTTTTGATCTACAGAGCTTCCAAATTAATCAAAATTCGTATTTTTTGAAGTATGTCAGTTGATTTAACCATAAATACCATATGGCTTTACCAGAAATATGTATGTTTGTTTTAAGTCTGATATGGCAAACTATTGCAGGAGAGAATTCCCTGGCAGAAGTCACCTGGCTTCCAGGAAAACACGTATGAGCTAATGTAAAACAAATACACCGTAAATATGACATTATCACCTTCTGCAACTGTCTTACATATTTTTGAAGCACCTTTTGTCTGTGCCAACCTGATATTTTTAAACAGTATTCACCTCATTTTGAGGGAAAATGTTACAAGGGCTACTTCAGATAACATTGTCTTTCATCTTGGAAACTGACAGCCAGCAATTCAGTTAGGTTTTAGAGGAGGCTATGGGCTTTAACTGCTTTTAGATCACATTCACTGGTCAATGTGTTGGTGCCTTTTTGGGAGAAATATGTTCAATACCTATGGATGTGTATTTTCCCTGTGGTAATACTACACTGTGCATCAATAACTCATAATTCTATTACAAAACTTTATTAATACATTTATTGCAAAATAATTTTATAGTATGAAGGGAATGGATTACTTTTTATTACTCATTATTTAAAATCTATGTGTTATTACTGTCACAATTATTATTAATAGTATTTTAGTCCAGTGTCTATTTAGGTACAGCTTCCAGTGGCTAATGTAGCTTTTTCAGGTGAGAACTATTTGCAATGATCTCAGAAAATTGTCTTCTTCACTCAGAGAAACAGCCTGAGCATATTGCCCGTAGTTCAAAAACTCTCTGTTTGAAAGCAAATCTGTTTGCCGTGAAATACTGTGGCTTAGGGTCCTCCACAGCTCAGCAACTGCGTCTTTGCGAGCTGCTCTTCCTGAGATGAATGGCAAAGGCTTTGAAAGAGCCTCGTTGTTATATAAGCAGCGTGTCCTGCAGTTAGAGGAGCCGAGCAGAGCAGAACTGCTCTCTGCAGCACCACGGAGCGAGCTTTACAGAGGCTCTAAAAGTCATGCGGTCGTGCTATACGAAGAAGAGCAGGCAGCATCTCAAGGTCGGGATGATCTGTAAGCCCCGTCTCTCAGCAGCAGTCTTTGCTGCCATACAGGTCCATTATCGTGGCACAGCGTTGCTGTCACGGCTCTGCCGGTGTTCTGTGCCACGTGGATGCTCAGTGCCCTGCTACGTGCTGCTCATTTACTCAGCCTGCCTTAGCGGCTGAGGCCCGGAGTGCAGGGAAATCTGAACCCAGTCCCTGTCTTGTTATCAGCTGACAATGCTTCCCTGCTGGTTTCTTGAAAATCACTGTCTCCAAAAGCAGCAGTGTGTGTTGAATAACAAACCCCTTCACATTCAAGCTCTTCAGGTTTGGGAACAGAGCCAACATTCTTGAAGAATGATTTAGTAGCCAATAAACATCTGCAAGGTCTGTAAGACTGTCAGAAGCAGTAACATTGAAAGTAAAGATCATATCAGTAGCAATTCCCCTGTCCTGACAAGGCATTCCGTGCAAATATTTGTTCAGTCATCCTCGCTCTCATTCCTGTTATCACAGACGGTTTCATACATTTTGCCAGAGAAGCAATTTCATCTTCTTCCACAAAGCTGTTCACATCCAAGGCCTCTGCAATGTTAAGTACCGGCCTACTACTGTTTCAGGACCTCCCACATGTGCTCCTTCAGCGTGCAGGAGCCTCATCTGTCTTAGGCAAAGGCTCTGCTGTGAAGGGCGCTTACAGCTTTCAATTAGTGAGCATCTGCAGTGTTAAAGTTTAGCTGCTCCTTGAGAATTCAAGCCCAGTGTGGCTGATTTATTCCACTGCACCAATCTCTGTGATAGCCCAGAGAGGCATTGAGCTCTTCTTAGTATGATTCTTCTGCAGGGTTACTGGAATTGCACTGCATTAGGACTCAAACCATTTTAAACACAAAATGATGTTTAGAGTATAGAAGGAGGTGTTTCTGCTTCTTCAAAAGCTGTTGGCAAATAGGCACATCTTCCTGAATAACTCTGGGCATGATGTTCTGCTCCAAGAGCCTTCTGCCTTTTAGTGCACTGCCTCTCACTCACTCAGTGAATAGAAAAACTGAAAACACAGCCCTTCTTGATAGGCCTCCCAATTCACTAGAATCTCTGAGGGCCTGTTTAAAAGTGCCTGGGAATATTTAGGTTTGGGAAGAAATCCTGGAATGGAAATAATAACAGTGGAAGTTGTGGTGAGCAGGAGCATTAAGACTGCAATAGCTTCACAAGGGAAAGCAGAGAAAACAAAACTGAAGAGCTGACTCAAAAATAATGCTGTCAAACACTAAAATCACTTTTGTGCAGTTGGAGATGAGAATAATCCACAGGCAGCTCCTTCCCCTGCAGCTCACTCAGCACTTTCTTTCTGCTGATTATTCTGTATATAGTCAGGGAGGTGTGTGACTTCAGCTTTCTGTGTATATTGCTGTTATTCCTTGGGATGCTGAATAAAGGGATTCAAGCTAGATGAGGAAAGAGATATTTTTCTGACATATATGACCTGGCCTAGTTTGAAAGATGCCTCAAAACCTATCTTATATCCTCATTGGCTGCTCACTGCTGTTTCTGTACCACCAAAGCCATAGCATGAATGCAGCTGAGCCCCTCTGAGGACAGGATGATTTCATGATGTGCTGTTCAGTGCCACTTGATACATTCTATCTGGCCCTTTTCTAAGTTTAATAAAGGTGTTTTCATAAGACATCTGTTGGATTTCACAAATGGATAAATAAGGCACCAAACAATTACAATTTAAAGTAATTTTAGCTGCGTAAGACCTTGAGGATGCTCATGATTTCATGGCTTTTTATGCATACAAAGCAACACTCTTGTTAACCTCATTTGCACCTGTGAGTGCACAGCCATGCTGAAGCTGAAAGCCCAGGCTCTCAAGTCAGAACCTAGAGACCAGGGAATGTACTGTGGCAGCTGTGAAAAGGTCAGTCAGAATGACTTATTGAGCCCCACACGAACCTGTAGCACAAGCAGAGAGACTGTCAGTCACTAACATGATGTACTTCATGTGTTAAGTCCACCTGTCTTCTCTCTTCTTGTGTTCTCTTCCTGCAACAGCCTTGGAGCTGCTGTGTCATGGCAACGAGGTTGTGCAGGGAAAGGTGTCACCGGCTGCTGCAGGTTCAGCCGTGGCACACCTCTGTCATGTGCCTTCAGGAAGTGGTGACCACAGAAAATATCATGTGTGATTGTACTGCTGTATCTCATAGTATACCTAGTGTGAAGGCAGAATGCTTAGCCATTCCCATTTTTATGCAAACATAATGTAGAAGCAGATACAGGTAGGTATATATTTGAAAATGTATCTCCTTGGAGATATAAACAATCTTAAATTTCACATGTAATCCCTGGATTTGCAGGATCTGTTGTGCAACAGTTGTCTGGGTTACCATAAGGCTCTTTTGCAGCTTACAGTCATTTTTATAGCTGTTTGATTGCTGGAGCCCTGCTGATGCACTTTGCTTACAAGCTCCTTGAATGTGTATGCTTATGATCTCACAGCACAGTAAGTTTGGGACACTACTTAGGTGTCTGGGGTTTAGTATTTGCACGTGTCAGTGGTAGTTTATGTGGATATTAGGAAAAGGTTCTTTACCCAGATGGCGGCTGGGCACTGGAACACGCTCTCCAGGGAAGCAGTCACAGCACCAAGCCTGCTGAATTTCCAGAAGCATTTGGACAATGCTCTCAGGCTCATGGTGTAATTCTTGGAGCTGTCCTGTGCAGGGCCAGGGGCTGGACTTCAATGATCCTTGTGGGTCCAGCTCAAGATATTCTATGATTCTGTGGTAAGTCTTGTGCACATTTCAGCACCCCATGCAGTGGGTGGAAGAAGCTGTGTTTAAAGAGACCATATTTGTCAGTTCTTTATCTTACAGATGAGTGAAAGAAACTGATTTTGTCTCTCAGATAGACTTACCCATTCTTTACTCCATGCTTCTGGCTAAATGCACCATGGAAATCAGTTCTGACAGTCACTGAGAAGTTCTTCCACTTGCCTGAAAATACAGCACCTTGTAATTTAAATGGTCTCTGTACAGCATGTGCTTGGCTCCCAGGAGCAGGAGAGGAGCTGGCTCCTGCAAGCAGGGCTGCAGGAATGGGTGGCACGTTTCTCTAAATTCTGCAAGAAGCTTCTGAAAATATCCTGTGTGCATGCATTCATATCATAACATTACACCACATGTATAGGGTCTGCTCCCAAACCCACAGCCAACTAGCATAACAAAATCAGATTTTACTGCTGCCGTGTCAGCCTAGGGTTGAAATATGGCTTTGAAACCCTCCCTTTCACCCTGCTTTTTTAATGAAAAACAATCGTGCTGGAGTGTAATAGTGCTTACCCTGGCTGCATTTGACTTTAGCTTTTTATTTTTAAGGCCTTATTTTAGTCTTTAAGAGCTCCCAATTAAAATCTTTAGATCCAGAGTGAAAGACTGAACGTGCCTGCCTGCACAACAGCAACTTTCCTGGGTGGGAGCAGGATATTTTTGTATTAAAAATAAAGAAAGTTGACATAGGGGTATGTTTTCTCCCTTTATATTCATTACTTTTATTTTTCCTGGTGAATCTTCATTTGCCATTTTGTAATTTTCTTTTTTTTGTAACATCTCCCATAGTCTTTCATTTATTTCTTTTTTCTCTTCCTCTTCTCCTTTTTCCTCTTTTCTTTATTTCACCCTCCCCCTTACCTGATGCCTAATGTGGTTTTCAATGTTAACCCCTAATGGTTTGCAACAGAAGGGCAAACCACTTCATCTGATGAGTCAGCACAGCACGTGTTGTAAATCCCTTCCCAAATAAAACACACACACACACACACACACACAGAAGCAGCCTAGGTCAGATGTTCCTTTATGCATTGTGAAATGCATGTGGGAGACTATCACCAAGGAATCTGACAACATTGCACGACTCAATGAGGAGCATGTCAACTCAATGAGAAAAACATTTATTTCAGTCAGCTTTGCAGCAAACTTATAAAGAAAATAAAACTCTATAACCATCAGTTTGTTAACAGCTCACCTCAACACTCACAGCCCCAGCTCCCATTATAGGCTCTGATAAGGTCTGGCTAAGAAAACAAGACTCACACAGTGCCCTGAATCTAACCAAGGAGAACACATTGTCACTGGTGAGTGGAAATTTAGAGTCAGCTGTGACAGCCCGAACAATGAAGTGATTTACACCAGTTTGTTATCTATTTTGATAACTCATAAATTCTTACATTCATATGCATAGTTCAAGATTCTAAGACCATTTGCACCAAGCCTACTATTATGTGGGGCTTTCAGTGCACTTATTAATGCAAATATTAATATAGACTTGCAAACCCAGTTCTCTTTTATGATTTATAAAATACACTTATCGCAGTCTCTGTGGGCATGTACACTCATTTTATAAAAATCACATGTATTAAAATGTAATTAGGTGCCTACTCCCACTGCAGCAGGCTCCAGGCTGCACAATGTAAAAAAGTCTTTGGATGCTCAGATATTCAGCAAGAAACTTGAGCGTTAGCAGTCCTTTACAGTTAAAGCTTATATGTGAAGTTTGATGCAAGAAACAAATTGCAATGAAGTATTTTCACAGAAAAGGTTTGGTCTAGGGCATGATGGAAAAGGGATGTTTCTAACATTGGCAAGACCCACTGTATTGATCTTAATAGAAGATGTCAGACCAGGGCTATAACTGTTCCTGGGAAAAAACCCACTGGGTGAACAGGGAAAAATATTCACTCTAGTGGTCACTGTGAACATAAATTGTCATTATGCAGTTTGTTCATCTGAAAGGACATAACAGCTGATGACAGGTGAGTTGTTATACTTGGTGTCCCTGTGAAGCCAAAGGAGTAAGGTAACAGGGTTGTGGGGGTGACTTCATTACAAGCTGCTCTGTAACCTCCTCCTGGAAGAAAGAGAGCAGCAGTAAAATAAAGCTTTGCTGAAAAGGAGCTTTCTCTAGAGCCTGGGCCCAGAGCTCATTCCTACAAGTTTCTGACAGCTTTCCTCCTCCCATCCAGCTAAAGGACATGGCAATAAATCTTTGTCAGTAGAAATCCAGTACACCCCTGAGATCGGACCAGCTGTGATTGGTATCCTGCACTCTCCCGGGTCACACTGCCATGCTGTGTCTGCAGCCACAGGTCACCTGAAACTCCAACAGGGACTTTCATTCCTCTACCAAAAGGTTCTGCTGCATGAGCGCTGCCAGCCCCAACCAGATGGTTTCACACATTCCTTCCCAGCCCAGGACCTGCTTTGGGGCAGGAGTGGACTCACGAGGGACAACACTGAAGGGATCCCATGTGGAGGTGGCCTGGGGTCTGCAGGAGATCAGCCACCGGGGCGTGTTTGGGGAATATTTCTGTAGGAGACTCTGCGGTTTGGAGTCTCTTCCAGCATGAGCTTTCCTGTCTGCACTTCTTCATAATTCATCCTTAATAGGCCTACTGTCCCTGAGGAAACTGAGAGGATGGTGCAAAAGGAAAAAGGGTTTTAGCAGTTTCAGTGCTGGGTGGGATGAGTCCTGTCTGTGTGTGGAAAACCTGTGGTAGTGTGGGTCGCTGGCTGAGCAGTTATCCATGTTTACAAGCTCATTTGGCTGTTTACATTAGGCTCAGTATGGGAGACTGCAAGTGTAAATATGGGATGGCCAGTTCCTTCTTCCTCCAATTCAAGCTAGAGAAGCTGAGGTTTTCTTGTTTTTCTAAAGATGCTGTAGTTTTTTGGACCAAGATTAAATGACACTTTTATAAGTGCCCTGGCCTGCTGCTTTGGGCTAAAATTTTCCCTCCCTTGCATTACTGAGCAGCGTGGGATAAGCCATGTTCCCTCCCCAGATGTGGGTGAATATTAGTGGTGTTGTGTGGTTCACGGTTTACTTCGGGATCCTTCAGGGGTAAAGGAGCAGTGTCAATGCAGAAGAGCACAGGATTATTAACTCAAATTAACCTTTGTTCTTGGGGAAACAGAGAATCTGAAAGTCTTACGCACCCTGAAATTGTGGTTTGGAAAATACTGGAGTCAAGGTGTGTGTGAGTATGTGACCTACAGAAATACTTCATCTCCCCACTCATTTACTCACACATGTAATGTTCATTTTTCTTTCAGCTGCCCCAGTTTATTTCCTGTTTCTCCTTATTTTTCCTCTTCTTGCTTGTTTTGAAAATGCTGGTCAACACATGTTAAGCCAGAGTCTCCAAAAGCAACAAAAGAAAGTTCAGGAGAGGCAGTGAGAGAAACAACTGAATAATGTTGCCAATTTTAAAATGAAGATAAGTTATACAGGACCTTTTATTGAACCAGCAAATGTTTTATAGTGTTCACCACTTGAGGCCAGCAGTTCTTTCCCCCCCCCCTCTATTTTAAGCTAGAATAGATGTGTAATTCATCAGGAATCTGTACATATTTAAGTAGCTTCAAAAAATATTTCGGTCATGTGAGACTGACCTACTGAGTCTTGACTTCTATGTCCATTTTTTCCCCACTACATAATGTTCTGTACCCTTCCCTCTCTGTCTCATTCCCTCATTCACACATTCTTTCCCCTGTTGGTTTCTAGCCATCTTTGCTTTGTCAGTGTTACCTGATAACACAAAGCAGGGTTTAAGCCAGTTGTTGTGGCTCAGCTTGAGCCGGATACCGCAGTGAGTGGGGGAGCAATGCGAGGCTGCTTGGTGCTACGTAAGGGGTCAGTCTTGCCTTCTCTGTTCCCAGCAGGGCCTTAGGGTGTATTTCATCACTGCACACATGCAGTGCTTAGTTTAGAATTCTCAAATCCAAATGATAAAATGTAACCGTAATTAACATTATTTAGCACACCCCTGAAGTCGTCCAAATGTATTAAAAAATTACTAGTCTGGATGCAGCAAACAGTAAGGGTCTGAGTTGTTCTGGAATATTTGAGTGTGCTGCAAGCTCTGTGTCACCAGAGAGGCTTTGTGCATAGTAAATTGGAGGTATGTGATGCTGTTGTGCAGTTTAAGGTTGGTTTGCCTGCAAGAACGCTGGGCTTCATTTTCTTTGGCTAGTCCTTTCTGATAGCAGAAGAAAAAAGGAAAACATTTTAAATATAAGAGAAATCCTGGAAAATTCTGTTCTTAAATGTTTTTGAAATAGTCAAAATATTGCCTAGGCAGTATTTTGACTTTGGACTTCTGAGCCTCATTTACATCTCTGCTATAATGGGACAGCAGGCTACCTTGCAAGAGAGTTGTCAGGATCAGCAAGTTAATATTTATGAAGAAATTTCATGGTGAAAAAGAAAGATGCCATGTATATTATTAATAATGATGTGAGTCCTGAAAAATAACATGCTGTATCACAAAGCTGGTATTGTCTGGTGTCTACACTCTTGGCGCTGTGCCCTACAGTAAACTGTATACTGAAAACTCATACTAATGGAAAGGTATACAGAATTCCATTGATAGGTGATTTATAGTGACTTCCTATTATAAACAAGAGGGAACAAATATCCTGCCTCACTGGTTTTGGGTGGATGTTGAGAGCAGAATGAGACATTCTTGGCCAGGCAAAAGTGATTCTCTGGATGCTTACAACTGGGAGCAGAATGAAGGACCAGAAAGTGAGGTATAAATGACAACCCCTAATTTTACGTTATTAAGTTTCTATTTTCACAGTGTCTAAAACTTTCTGGCTACAGAGCAAATGACCACTGTTTTAAGTGATTTCCAAACCTGTAGGAAAAAGGTATTTCTGATGTTTAATATTAAATAGATTTATTATAGAATCTCAATATATGTTGAAAGCCTACCACCATCCTTTGACAAGAAGCATAATCCTTTCTGAGACACTGCAAAACACCTTCAGCAGCAGCTTCTCCTGGTTTCAAATACTAAATATGCTATTGAGCACTACTGTTGTTTGTTTAGGAAAACTATTTGTGCTGGCCAGTTCTATGCTGTTAAAAAGTATTTATGTCTGTGTGTAGCAGGGTAAACATCATTTTTAACCTATCAAATGAGTCTTGGGAATGGTGTGGAATACAATAATTCATCAGTGCTGGTTTTCCCAGGAGTCACTTGACACACTGATCTAAGCTTCACCAGACTGTAGGAGTTTAAATTTGTGTGACAGTTTACCTTGATCTATTGAGAGAGTGACACTCTTTAGGAAGAGACCAGAGGTGCTGCCACTGAAGGCATATGAGATAACCATAGTGCTTGGAGAGAACAGCTCTGGTGCAACTTTGGTACTTCAAGGCTGGTAAAGTGCTGCTTCTCATGTAGTAGAGAGGGTCATGAGTGGAGTGCCCATCAGCACTTGCTCTGGGGTGAGTCCTCAGTTGAGGCTACTTGGTGAGATTCAGGATACTCCATCATTTTTCCATTCCTTTCATCACCATTTCCAGAGAGGTTACCCAGCCCCAGTGCCATTTCCTAATTGCCTAAATAGGGATGTGTTGTGTGATGGTCAAGCAAATAAACCCTTTCCATTTTGAGAATGCAGTTCTTTGATTATTTTCATGGAGCAATCTCCCCAAAATACTGCTTTTACAGTTGAAATATACTTCACAATTCTGTGCAGGTACCTGAAATATTAAAAGCTTCAATTATCGAAATCTTTAATCAGTAGTTAGAGGCAGAGCAGATAGATTACAAAAGATGAAGACAAAGCAAAATATTACGTAAGACTCGCAATTTTCCAGATTTTTTATAAACTTGATAACATTTTGTCATCTATGTTCTTTCTCTGGTGAGTGATGACCCAGACATGACCAGCCTGCATTTCTTCCAGGCTGAGCTAAGCCATTAAGGCTGTAGTTGTACTAGCAGTGTCTAATGTCTCTATATAAAAATAGATATGAATCATTGATATACAGAATAGCCAAAGGAGAGATATGGTCCTCCCCTCATCCAGCTCTCAGCATATCCATATGGATGATAATGCTGTCCAAAGGACAAAAGTGTGAGAAAGGGGCCACAGAACAGGACTTAGGGATTTGGCTTTGCAGCAGCACTCAGGGACTGCAGTGTTAAATAGAATGGCTGAATCCACTTCTTGGAGGACCTCTCTGTTCTTTATGAATGGAATTCGGACAAATAAAGATACAAAGATTTGTGACTTAGATGGCAGTTTCATGGCATGTGAAGTGAACCCCACTTCTGCTTTGAGTCACATCAAGTTGATTTGACTGGCAAGATGTCAAGGAGAGCATAAGGAAAGGTCTTTGTCTCTCTCACTGAGGTTATCCCCAACCAAAAAAAAAAAAGGTAATACTTATTTCGTTTGCTAAAGGCTGTTCAGACACAAGGCAGCTGCTTGGATGCTGTGGTAGTGCAAACTGGTATATGCTGTCAGAGGTTTGGTATAGCAGAAAAGGATTTTTGGCAAGAAAAAGAGGACCTGTTCTTTGAAATTATGGATTTTCAGACTTCATTGTACTAACATGCTTTGAGAGCAGTTATTAGCCAGAGCTTTGCAAATTATCAGTGATGGTTTTATTTTAACCCAGCTTTGAGTTTCTTTGACATAAATTATTTGTTTGAAAAAACCATAAAATACGAACAGAATAAAAAAATATGTGTGATTCAGGAAAAATCTTCAGCAAAGTTAAAGAATGGGCAGCTCTTTCCTCCTGGATTTTATTTTTTAGTTTTGCTACTGCTTTTATATACCATGGGCGAGATGCTTTCTTTGAGAGCTGGCTAAACACCAGTAAAAAATATTTGCAAATACTCCTTCAAATAAATGCTGGAATTGGAATGTGTGTCACCATTCACACCTACTTCCCTCAGAAGTTTGTACAAGCAATTTTTTTGTTCATAGGAAATATTTTCCAACAGCAAAAGAAACTGACAGATGCTTGAGAGAGGTGTATTTATATCCAGGTTTGCTCTGGCAATGATGTTCTCTATTACTTGCCATTTCCATTTCTATACCTACTGATCTATTCAGTCCTAAACATTGTCTTGAAAATTGTCTCTAATTGAAAAAAAACAATGAAGCAGGGCTGAATAATTCTTCATAGCCAAGTACAGCGTGAAGAAGGAGACTTTTCTGTCATCCAATACCTCTTTCTGGATCAAATGTTTCTTTTTTCCTTGGTTCCTTGTCCTCTGCATAGGCTGGTCTTCCCCTTCTTGAATCCCATTCAAGCATTGTTCTAGGAGATCTTAAGATATACTGATTTAAGCCATGCACTTTTTGAACAACACTTACATTTTGGCCACCTGGGAACATTTATTTATGAAGCTGTTTTTCAAAAGGATGGAGGCCTGCTAGATCAAACAGGCAAACAGCTGATCTCTGAAATTGCAACTGGTCTCCTGTGGTTCTTTAGTGGGACTGTGGTCTCCAGCAGTCACCTCCAAGTACTGGGCAGTGCAGCTGAGCTGAATTATTGGTTGTAGGAGACAATGGGCTGCTGGCTGTGGTGGGCAAGGTTGCTCCTAAGGGAAGGGCTACCAAGGGTTATTCCACTGGAAGTTCTGTTTAAAGACAAGATCAACTTTTAATTAATAATCTGATGGAAATCTAGCAGTAAGGTTGACTTCATTTTGGAATCTGGCCTCGTAAAGATGTACGTTACTTTTTGAGATTTATGTTGTGTTTAGAGACTTTTTGGGTCTTGTAGCCATTAGTACTCATGCTATTGCTGTTTCTTTGGTTTGACTTGTGTTCCATAGGAATTGCAGTTGGGCATCGGCTTCTTGCTCCTCTATAATGTATTTCTGTGTCAGGATTGCAAACCCACTGAATAAAGCTTATACATTTCTGCCTGGTAAATATTTCTGGCTTCTCTGGGATGTGAGGACTTAGTGAATGAACAAATATGACTCTTGATGAGGAAGTGTAGTTTATGCCTGTGATGCAATTTCATCTCTGAAGGCTGTTAACCAGGTGTGCTTGTTACTTGTGTCCCTTTCAGCTGCCTCTGTGACTGAGGCACTGCCTGGGCAAGGGGCACATTGAAACCCACACACATCATGTGTGCATGGGTGAGAGTCCTATTTTTAGTGCATACTAGAAGGCATTCACTGAAAGGCAATTAAGCTGATTTTTATTTTTAGGTTTTGCAATTCCTTATGTCCTTGGTATTCAAAACATAAATATGTTTTGAAGAACTCCTCTATTACCCTGCAAAATGTAGGTGGACCTTCAGGAACAGCTACACCTTCAGTGTAGCTTTCTCCAGGAAGATGTCTGCATGAAGCTGATCCTTTATGTGTGTCAAACCAAAGATTTTATTTTAGATCTGGTATCAATTTTGGAATAATTCTTGGGTTATTTTTCAATATGCCTATTCCCTGAACAGGCTTGTTTTTAAAACTATTAAAATAAAATAGACTTTTCTTTTCCTGTTTTCAGAAAATCTGGAGAATGGACCAAATAAGTGTGAAAGGTGAGTAAGGGACTTCACAGTTTTCCAAAACTATTGTTGCTATTACAGTTTTTCTGATACCATGTAGCTGTGTAAGATGTGTGTATAAATATTTATTATTGCTTGAATCTAGTGCAGCTAACAGAAAGGGACCCAGCAAAGATGAGACGTACTGGAAGGAGATCAACGCAGCTATGGCCCTAACGAACCTTGCCCAGGGGAAGGATAAACTGCAGGGAACTACCAGCTGCATCATTCAGAAATCATCACATATATCAGAAGTAAAGACTGTTAAAGTGCCATTAGTTCAGCAGTTTTAAGGGATGGGTCCTCTTTCTTTTTCATGTCAAACAGACATTTTCCTCACAAGATTTGTTTTCAGCAAAATCCAATTCACAGACAGGAGGAAAATGTGGAAAATAGGTCCCCTTTTACAGAATGGTCAGTTAAAAAAATTAAGGTCCCTTCTGACTCAGATGTTTTCATTGTATTAAATGAAATGTTCAACTGCTTCTATAAAAGGCATGTAAATTATAAAAACCCTGTTTTTATCAAAACATTAACTTATTTTATGTTAATCGAAGTGCGCATAAGATGTTTGCATTGCTATTACAGTAAGTGCCTTGCTTTGAAAAAATAAGCTATAACGTGGGCATAGTACAACAGTGTTATGCCTCAAAATGACAATGCCATAATGCTTAAACTTTGTATATTATTCCAAGTGGGCTTAAGCAGCCGAGGGCTAAACACATTACTGCTGAAGGCCCTGGAGAGTTGTGCTTATTTGACTTGTACAAATTGATGAGTCTTAATGAAATTGTTACATCATTCTCTTTTTTTTTAATCAACAGTGTTATAAAAATTGTACAGTATGTTTTGTCAAAGTGACAATAAGGTTGTTATGCATGTTTCTTACCTGTATATGCAGTATATTAAAATACCAAAATCATTCCTTTGAAAAGTGCAATACTCTAGAACACACAAATTTAGGAAATAAGTTAATTGTTCAGATTATTTTGAACTTATACATATGCTGTGTTGCTCATTAAAGATTTCTAGTTGAGAAGGTTTTAGTCAGACTAGTTGTAAATTCAAGTTGAATTTCTATAATTTTGAAGCTTTACTAGTGACTTACTGAAGTTTTGATAGAAGTAAAATTGGTTTCTTCTTGTACAAAACTAAAACTATAGTGCCATTCAGAAATGTTTCCATGGTGGAACTTAGTACTTTAATGTGGTTTAAACATTTTTATTTTGTATGTACTGCATAAATGAGGACAGTTGATTGACATTTCACATTTCAGTAAGAAAAGCCTATAATATAAACTATCAAAGTCCAAACAAGAATCACAAAAGGAACTGAAACATTGAAAAATCTCAACATTTAAGGCAGGAGGGTTTTGAGAAGATACTAAACCATGTATTAAATGTCATGTCTCTAAAAATGACTGCTATTGAGTGTAATAACTATCATAAAACCAGGTTTATTTTTAAATTTTGTCTGGAGGTGTACAAGTTATTCTTAAGTCATATAACAATAGTCTAATGAGGTTTACAGTGCTTGAATAAACAGTGGCAAAGCCAAAACCAATTTATACAGAATCCGTTACAGAAAACTGGAAAAGAGCTAATTGTTGCTAGGATTTGGATTTTTTCCTGTGGGTATCCTGTCAGGTTTTTTCCTACTTATCCCTTTCCTTGCTTCTCTTTCTGGTGAGCCATCAATGAACAAGACAAGACTTTAGTTCTGCCCCTGCTGAGCTTAATGGCAGAACTCCCACATCAATGGAAGCAGGACTATGCTAATGATGTAACTAACTTGCAAATAGAGGCTGTTTCAGTTGCACTAAAATAGTCAAACACATTGCAAATATCAGCCTTGGTGTGACTTCTTAGGAAACTTCTTGATGTAACATAACGTTGTTGGTTTTATTTACTGTACAATGAAAATTATTTGATATGAAAATATTTTGTACATATATATTTTTACTTTGTTTTCTAAATTGCTGATTTGCATTGACTTAAAGTGCCAAGCAAGAAATGTATGTTGTGACTGTATGAACAGTTGAAGTATGTTTTACTGACTTGCATCATTATATGTCTAAGATTCCATGACATTAATTTTTCATACTTTACTGGATTTTGGCATAATAATGTGAGTTTATAACTAATAGCAGAGAGTTAATACTTCACTTTTGTTCATACTATTATAAGTTATTCTGGTATTAAATATTTTGTGACAATAAATCCATGGTTTTGACAAACTCTTCTGTTAGGAATATTCAGTGTTTTTGTCTGTATAAACAACAAAATTTGTCATGTAGAAAGGGTACTTTTGGGGACTCCTCTGAAGTAAAACTGGAGAAGGCAAGCCATTGTATAAACAACTTGTTAATGGTTCTCTTTTCCAATGATCAAAGCACAAGAATAATCTGTAAAACACATCAAGTGGGTTTTAAATTTAAGAAATACTTGGCCTAATTTCTTGTTACTGTTTCCTTTAATTTATTTTTTTTTCTACTGCTGCTTTAGAGTTTTCTGAAAACACAAATCCTGATGAATTATGTGTCTGTCTTTTTTAAATAACAAAAGTCATGATCAGTGCTGAGCCAACAGCTAATGAAAACTCAGTAATTATTTATGATATTGGAAAAACAAACATTATTACTATTGCTCTTCTTTGTTTCAACATATGTAACCATTTTAGTAAAATAAATAACTGCAAACAACATCTTGCTGGTTTGAATTAAATATTCATTTATCTGTCCTTAGGCATTTGCATTTTTGGTTTCCTGTAATAGTCAGGGTTTCCCTGTACTGGGACACAAGCCTGTGATAGGCAAGGACGAAACAGGAGAGTTATTCTGATCAATACACCTTGTGGTCCGTAGTTGTGTGAAGTAGTTTAGCTCATACCCGATGAAAATGACTGCAGCAAGGTTTGAGTAATGACTGCTAATGACAACATGGCATGATGCTGATAAATCCTCCACATTGGAGGAGTGCAGGGGGAAGCCATAGCTACTCACTGACCTGAGTCCCTGGAGAAGGTCTATCAGTTGGGAAAACTTTGGTCATTTAGGTTTTTTTGGGAGCTCAGGCTACATTTGCCTACATTGCCCTGTGTGGATGTTCGGCTGTGGAACCTTGGTGGAGAAGGAGATGAAGTCAGACCATGCAGAAGCTCAGTGCTCATAGTAGAGAGCCCAGTGCAAGTGGTCTCTTAACTTTTGTGCCTCGGCAAAGCTGCTCCACTTGTGCGGGAGGAGTGATAGCTCAGATTTGGTGGGCAATCAGCACTTTCAGGTTTTATGTCCTGCTGATCTGTGATAAACGTGTACTCCTGCAACACCTCTGGCCACCCAGCATGTCAGTGGAGATCTGGATATTCAGCTGATACATGAGTTCCTGAGGGAGTATGTACAGCCTGACTTTTGCTGTTGGGAATGTGTAGAAACACCCACATCTTAATGATACTGAGCTACTTGGCACCTACTTTGTACCTGAGTCTGACATGAAGACACCAACTCAATCTGCTCCCACCTACTCTGTCACATCATTTGCCAGAGCTGAGCAATCCAAACTCTTATAAACCACTGAGTAAGGGGAGCTCCAATTTTCAATTCAGTAGTTAGAATATATATTGGGCTCAGGATTGCAGACTCCTCTCTAGCACCACACAACTGCTGCAACCACTGAGCTGTACTTCTCACTTTGTAGCCTCATATCCTCCACTGGTGACCTAATGCATAAATACATTTGCCAGGTGAAGCATTCCACCAGGGAGACTGAGAGCAGGTCCCAGGACAACACACAGACCATTTTGAGGACGTTTGATAACTTTGTGGCTTACGTTTTAACTTGGAGTTTGACAGAGGATGGCAGCTGGACTTGGATATCCACACACAAGTGCATGAAGTGGCCACTGTACTATGAGCTAGAAGGAGAAGACAGGCGAGGAGGTTGATAACGTGTGAAAGGCTATGAGGGCTTAAACCCGTTTCTTCATGATTTCTTTATTCAGATAGATTTTCATTATATTCCCTGGCTTTGATGAATTATGTTTTTTATCTACCTAAATTATCCATCAGTGGAGATCAACAACACCAAATGTGAGCTGCTATTACAGGAAGCAGCTTTGGTTATAAAAATAATCATGAGCTGTTGGAATTTGCTGTACTTTTAATGCTCAGAAAGTCCTTCTTTTTACCATGTGTGTCATCCCCAGCAATAGGAGACGGTTTAGGAATTGTTCTGCATTAGTCAAAAGGGGCCCTGCACCAGGGAAGGGCCTTGGTGTCTGCCTTAGGGGTGCTCTGAAATGCCAGGGAACTGCCTTATCTGATTCACCACAGTGAGTGGTGAATGAGGAATCACTGGCAATGAGGAATCACTCAGGGCCAGTCAGGGAGCATGCCAGTGGGGCACAATTCACCCTGCCTACTAAGGCACTGCCAAGTAGTGGGACTGCAGACACCAAGCTTGGATCCTCCTTCTGGAATCTCTCCAGAGGCTTTCAGGTTCCATCATGCCTCTGTATCTTTCAGTCTTGCAGAAGTCCTGGGCCGTATTCCTCACATGGCTTCTAGGGGCCGGAGGAGATGGCTTTATCTGCTGGTGAGTCCCCTGTGTGGGGTTGAAGATGAGTGTTTAGTCATCCATCTTTCCAAAGCTGCAGAAAATTCTATAAATTGAGCTCCACCAGCACTATACAAGTCTTATGCATAATTTCTGCATTCAGAAGAACGCTGAGGACCTTGGATTTAGCCCTGGCAGAGCCATGATCCCGGTACTGCCAGGAGAGAAAAACAGAGCAGCAAAGCTTGCCACTGCTCCTGGCATTGCCTCAGATATCCTCTTGCTGTGTGGCAGAGGGAAGTGTGCAGTTTTCTATCATATTTGACTTTCACAGAATCACGGAATAAGCTAAGTTGGAATCATGGAATAAACTAAGTTGGAAGGGACCCACAAGGATCAAGTCCAGATCCCATCCCTGCACACCACCATTCTCAAGAATCACACCATGTGCTCAAAAGCATTGTCCAAACAGTTCTTGAACTCTGTCAGACTTCATGCTGTGACCACATGACTGTGTTTTCTTTCAGGTGTTTTTCAATACCTCCCAGAATAATCTCCATAAGGTTATCAGGCACTAAAGTGAAACTGACAGGCCTGTAGTTTCTGGGGTCCTCCTTCTTGCTCTTCTTGAAAACTGGGACAACGTTTGCCAGCTTCCAATCAGCTGGGACCTCTCCAGATTCCCAGGACTGCTCAAAAACCATCAAGAGAGGTTTTGCAATGACACCAGCCAGCTCTTTGAGGATTCTTGAATGATTCCCATCAAATCCCATAGATTTGTAGGATCCAGCTGGGGAGGCAAATCCTGCACAGTTTCGGGGTTGGATGGAAACTGATCATTCTCGCAATCAGGGTACTCCAGCTCAGGGCACTGAGACCCCCTTGGCCCATCATCCATGTTGAAGGTAGAGGCAAAGAATGCATTAAACACCTCTGCCGTGTCCATGTCCCTTCCTCTTTGTGAGGTGAACATCTTCATCCTATAATGGTCTAAAGATGTTTTTGCACTGCCTATTACCATTAATACATTTGCAAAAAAACCTTTTTCGTGTCCCCCACATTTCTGGCCAAATTCAATTGCTTTCTCACACAAATGAACTTTTCTTGCTGTGAAACCCCATGTTCTGCTATGAAACCTTCAACACAAGTGTGCTTCCATTCAGTCCTTGGTGTGACCACACTTTCTTAAACCTGAGCCTGGTACTTGCAGGAAAATAGAGCCTGGACTTGGCAGACTGAGAATACCAGATCCTCTCCAGTGTTCCACTACAGCTCTGAAGTCCAGTTGGCACCAATTTGGTGGTCAGCTTTAAGCATGACAACCCCCTGTTCTCATTCCTGTGCTACTATGAACGATCTGTGAGACTCTTGGAAAATTAGAAAGAACCTCAAAGGGTTTCAGGCTCCTAACCTAACAAATCGAAACACTTCTGAAGGTCTGAGGGCCAAGGCATATTTCCGTGGCCAAGTACAGGCAGTTGCATGCCTACTCTGAGCCAGCTGGACAGAAACTTGGGCACCCAAGTTTGGCATCAAGCCTGAGCTGCTCTACCAAGATCCCCCAAAGAGCATGAACTGGACTTAGTATGTGGTGAATATGTCTGTGCAGCTTTGGGGTCATTGATTGTTCTATGTCCACACAGAACATTGTCCACAAATTTCTCTGTGCTTTGGCACAGTATTTCAAAGAGGACAATAATTCAGCTTTGTGTGACTGAGCCGATGTTTGTAGGAAGATGTTGGTAGTTGGAAGCTGATCTGGTGACACCCTTGCCCAGCCTAGTTAGGTAGGGCAGGAAAGAAAGGTGAAGCATGATGCAAAGGGCTGAATTGCCTGAGAGCACTGACACACTGCAAGGGAGGCTACAGGAATCCAGCCTTGATGCCAGTTCGCGTTTTACAAGCTGATTTGCAACTGCCTGGGTGTGCTTGATTCTCATTAGCAGCAGAATTGAGACCCAAACCCACAGCTTTCACAGTGCTGGGTTGCTGAGCCAGTGTTTAGGTTTGGGCCCCATCTTGAAACTCCTCTTGTTTAACAAGAAGGGAGGCAGTTGGCTAAAATACAAGTACCTTGAGGGGGGAAAAAAAATGAAGAGGAAAAAAAAAGAAGAAATGGAAAAGAGACATGAATGCCTAATGCAACAGAAAAAAAAAACCCCAAACCTCCTTAATGTTGCTGTTATGTCAGCTTGGGTTATTGGCAGTGGAAGTGGTTATTGGCAGTGGAAGTTAGACCTGGCTCAAGGCTAATATAACTTGTGCACCTGACGTTTTAAAAGGAGCTGAGATCTGGTTTCTTTATGGATGGACTTTTTTCGTTCTTGGTATTGGTCCTTTCTCCAGATTTCCTTAACTTTCCTTTCAGCCTACTTTGGACTTAATTGTCCTTCTATCTTTCCTCCTGCCTGAAAAGTCTCCTGTTTCACGCAGACAGCAATGGGATCCTTCACGCCAAAGCTCATTCTTCTGGCTTTGCAGTTCCTAGGGCCATATAGGCGAACGATGTATGATACAACAAGCTGGTGCTCAGTGACAAAGTTTGGTATCTCCCTTCTCACAGTCCAGGGCCAATGAACATATGAAGCCTCAGGAGTGTGCAATAGAGGCTCTTCAACCAACAAGCTCACCATCTATCACTTCACTCCTAACTACTACTGCTTTTGGCTATCTTAACTCCCAAAAGGACTGTCAATTTAACCATAACTACCTAAGAACTGCCAAGTCTCATTTTATGAGCTGCTTTTGAGAGTTTAGCTATTTAAGGCTGATTTTAAACAATTTTTATTGGTACTTCGTGGCATGTGCCTGATTTACAGTGCTGTAAATAACCACAAATTAGGGACATTTCTTTCTTTACAGTAAAGGCACATTATCATGAGCATAAGAAAGATAGTTTGTTGGTAAAGAACTGGAGTGCAGGCCCTTTTCTGCCACAGGCTCCCTATGTGAGTCCAGGTAAGCCTTATCCTGAGTTTGGTCCCTGCAGACAAGCTGACTCTTCCCTGGGGATGCTCTAAACACCAGGGAATGTCTTGAGATGTCCCTCACTGCTGTGGTAGGAGACAGAAATGCTGTTTTGTAAGCAGCACACCCAGTTTGATGCACTTAAGGAACTGTGGCTTTTGGATGTTAAGTGTAATTTAAAATTTCATCTCAGTCATGTCCCAGTGCAGGCATCACCTTCTGCAGCACTTCCATCTCTTCACTGACTGCAGCAGGAGACTGAGCTACTGAGACCAGATGTCCACATCTGACACAGCTAAAGCTGGGGAAGACAAACCACACTCTCAAGAAACAAGACATTGCGACCCACACCACAAAGACTCTTACTGGGCCCAGGCCACCACTACAGATCTTCCTTTGCAATATCAGCTGAGGAGCACACTGAAGAACATGGATAACCTCATCCTAGGAAGTGTGAAATGTGTCTTTAAGAAAGACTTCTTGCTGCCCAGGAATTTGTGGATGTACAAGTTCAGGTGTAAGATAAGATGTTTCATTTAGGACCATCCCTGTGACTTGGGAATGTTCAGCAGAGCAGTCTGATTTTCCTCATATTAACTGGTGCAGGGAGGAGAATCTTCACTCTAAAGGGTTTAAAGCTCTGTTTTTGTACCTTTTAAAGAATTCTTCTGCCAGGTCTGAGAACTGGAGAATGTGCTCATAAGAATCAGAAGAAATAGAGAAGTCAGGCAGCACAAGATAACCCTGCTGTCATTTTGGGAAAGGACATAGACACCACAATGGGGTCTTCAGTGCCATCACTGTACTGCACAAATGGGTTCCTTTTCAACAGTAAATTCCCTATTCATGTTTGTTGCCTTCACATACAGAGAAAAAATTTTATTCATCGGAAAGCGTGAGAGTGTATAGCTGAAGTACATGGCTAAATGCTTTGGGCAACACTTAAAATGTTAATCTTAACTTTGGGAATCTTGTGAAATGGCCACAAAATATGTGGCCGGATTTTAAAGTGTTCCAAATACTCAGTGGCAGCCAGTGTAGTCATGAAAAATGGTCAGCAGCATTTCAGCTAAATCTTTGTGAATTAAATGCCAGGTCAGCAAATTGGAAACATTTTGTGGAACAGGGAAACTGTGTTTAATTTCTTTGGATTTCTTTTAAGAAAGCTTGGAGATGATCAATCCCCAATTTATGTATTTTTTTAAATTAGTAAGTCTAGTTTTTCAGATTTACTTTTGTTGTCTTGAAATGTAAGATAATTATAGTAAAAAGGATTGAAATTAACACCAAAATGGAAATAATTGAAACTTACAAAAATATTGAGGTTTCCAAATGATGTTTACTGACTTTTTAAAAATGTTCTTTTGGCTATTTCTCTTAATTTGTTTATGTATTTACACTTTCTAACCCATTTTAAAACAACAACAACAAAAAAGTTTTACCATCTGAAAAATATCTACAGGCAGGGAAAATACATTCTCCATAGCTGCACTGAAGAACTTTTAATGCTCATTGTCTTGAAAACAAGAGCACTTTTGCATGGTGACGTGTGGATATAAAAGTCTGTATCTCAGTACTTTGTTTGAGAGTGCTGGTTTTTATGCTGAATCATTTCAGCCTGCATAATGCTGCTTTTGCTGTAGGTCACCTTTGTATCAGTGTCCTGTTGCCTTCAAAAAAATAGGGTTTAAGAGAAACTGTGAGGTTTTTTCTGCTGTCTGGGATATTGAAAGGAATGTGCATTCAGATGGAAAATGAAGACAGTGAGCATAGCATTTGCTAGTACTCCTCAGCCTTGGAGAGCAGACACCCACTACAGTAATGGACGAATCTATGTGGTGTTCATTCATGCATGTTGATTACAAATAATAGAGCAAGCAAGAGTAAGCAATGGGGTCAGCTTGAAGAAAGCATCTCCATCACTTAAAAAGAGACTGCAACAGCAATAATAAATATATTTCTCAGTAAGGAGTGTAATGGCAACCAGAAAACTGAGAGTGCTCCAAGTTTTGCACCAATCTTTTACTGGCAGTGAAACCACATGCAAAAAAAAAGTGAGGAAAAAGCCCAGCAAACAGCCAAGCGTGTCTCACTGTGCTTCAAGATGTAGAACAAAGAAAATCTTAGTAATTTCCAGTCTTTTAAACCTTGACTACAGTCCTGAAGCTGACGTCTGCTAAGCAGGGTGTCTGTAGGTGGGCAGCAGAAACGTCTTCTCAAGAGCAGCCTGTCCAGACTGGTGTAACCCCATCAGGCCATGCCCAGTGCCAAATTGGAAGAGACTCGGCTGGCAAGTCTGGTGCTTTTGTCACTTTAACGTATGTGAAGTGTTATATAGTTACAAGTTATATTTATCCACCCTCTTTCACCTTTTTATTTAAAAGCCTTTCCTTTATGGACTGAGTTCCTGGAAAATCACATCTCCCTTACTGCTATCTCAAACAAGGCTACTTGCAACAAGTGTTTACTGTGAAAACAGCAATATAGGCATTGTTCTATAATCCAGTCAATATCAAACATCTTCTAAGACGCATCAATCAGATTCCCCTGCATGAACAAAAATACAAGAAGGTTGCAATCTTTTTGAGATTTCTTCATGGGTAGCTGGGGTGGGAACTATAGACATAATTTATAAAATGAAATATTCCCCGTATCTGTTTCACAAGGACCTGTACCAGCATGAGAGAAGGATTTGGTAGTACCTGAATTTACAAGTTGAAATTAAATACAGGCATGTGAAAACATTATTATGTAAACAAATACTAAGCTGCTTCTTGCTGCATTCCCTCAACAGCAACAAAATAGCAGCATGGAAATCAGAGGCCAAGTGTAATTTCTTAGCTTGTTCTGTGAGAATGAAAAGAAAACCTGTCCCATGTAGAAGGAGGAGTCATTACTTTTTCATCTGGGAACTCTTAAATGTCACAGACCCTGGGCTGAACTCTGCTTTCATCAAAACCAAGGGAGCTTTGATACTGGTTTCCACTTGAGCATGAAAGATCCCAGAGACTCCATTTTTCACCTTTTACTGAGGATCCTGGCAATGTCCTCCGATGTCTTGCTTTCAGTAGTTTGTTCTGATGGTTCCTGTTGCTCAAGTAGGACGTAAATTTCAGAGAAACTGTAGCTCAGAGACATCACAGCTCTGTGCTGGTGATTCAGCACTGCTCTAGCCTGAGGCACTGCTGCACCAACCCAGACAGAAGGGCAAAGTGTTCTAAGATTCAACCAAGTTACCTTCATGTGTCTTTTACCCACTTCTCCAGGCCCCGTAGATCAACCAGGAAACCACCAAAACAAACACTTGAGGCTTACCAGTGCCCTGATCCTGGCCACACCTTCCTCACAATAGCGGGGCAGTAAGAGGCACTTGATCCTATAGGGCAGGATAGGCAGCCCCATTTCTGGCTGTATGCACTGTACAGGGGTGTCAACTGATCCACCAAAACATGTGCTTCCCAGCCCTGTAAAGGACAAATTGTGGAATTGCAGACAGTTGACTGTCATCTCAGGGATCTGCAGGAGCAGCCAGTCAAGCTGTGCACAAGGCAGGAAGGTACCGAAGGTAGCAGTCAGCATGAGCTTCTTATAAACATATCACATAAACCAATTTGATTTCCTGCTGGGACAGTAGAGCAAACTGCATGTATGGAAGACACACAGTAGATCAGACAGCGACTGGCACTCTAGTTAGACTTCTGGCAACCTCTCATATGACATTCTTAAAAATAAGCAAAGGAAATATCATGGAGCTGAAATTACCATTCAGAGTGTATAAAACAAATGGAAAACTCAGGGAAGTTATTAGGGACATTTCACTCAAATGAAAGTATCCATCAAGGACTTCCACTGGGGTCTGTCCTTGGCAGTTTGTGTTCAGTACTTTCATCAATAACTTGTCTATAAAGGAATAAAGGAAAGGTTCCCCAGATATACAATATGTGCTGTTAGCTTTATACAACCAGTTCCTGGGGGGCATATAGCCCAGAAAAGACACCTGGCTGTTGCTGCTGGGGCATGCTCCCCCTGCCTCCACTGTTCTTCACGGTGGTCTGGAGCAGAAAAAAAATGGAACTCTTGCAATGCAGAATCCTGATACATTTTTTGTTGTCAGCTTGGTTCTCCTTGCAAGTATATCAGAGGCCAGGGTTAGAATTCTAAATTACCTCAATACATTGGAGAAATGGCCTGAAAAATAAGAGAATTCACCAACTGTATTGCAAGGACCTGTGAACAAAAGTGATGAACTGCACAGAGGTAGTGTCCTTGTTTCCTTAAAACCATGACAGGAGTTCTGTAGAAGATGAAGGCTGATCACAAGGTAAAGATGATCCAAAACTACTCTGTTATTGTGAAAAAAGAAATGCCACACTGAGTTGTATATGTAGGTGTTGGAATATATGAAGTGTCAGTGAATGTCTTCTGCTCTGTTGGGGCTGCACTTACAAGAGATAAGTACCAACTGGAGGCACTCAGTTACCATATTATGAGTGAACATGTTCTGAAAGGGAAATTTAATTGATCTGGTGTTATTAAGTGTAGAGAAGATGATGAACTTCAGGTATATGTGGTCAGCAGAGACACAAAGAGAATAATCCCTTCTTTGTACAGCAGTACACTTGAGTAATAAAGAGTTTTAATAGCAGCAAAGGAGATGGTAGGTGAATTCCTGAGTAGGACATGCCAGCTGAAGGGGGATCAGATAGGGAAGCACTGGAATGCATATTCTATGTGGGTAGCAGACTTTCTATCAATGAAGCTTTTTTAAAGAACAAGTTAGAGACATATTAATCAGGAATTAAATAGGTATCATTGATGGTACTTTGAGACAGAAT
The DNA here is from genome assembly GCA_013399945.1 of Ploceus nigricollis. Taxonomy (NCBI): domain Eukaryota; kingdom Metazoa; phylum Chordata; class Aves; order Passeriformes; family Ploceidae; genus Ploceus; species Ploceus nigricollis. Next base: position 423,312 of record VXBC01002763.1, read on the forward strand.
GGCTTCTCAAGGTCACCTCTCCAACCTGATTTTCCATTTCAGCAATCTGCCTTATAAACATAGCATAGTCTGTTGCTCAATAGAGGGTTAAAAGAGTGAATAGCAGCTGGTTTATTCCTCTGTTTTTGTGAGGTGTGTTTACATTCCAGGCGTAAGAGTGGAGGGGAAGGACAGCAAGTTCTGATCCCACCAGCCAGCCAGCAGAGGAGACTGGGCAGCCATCCATCGGAGGCTGTTTAATTTTCACAGCCTTTCAGAGTCTAACATAAGGGACAAAGGTGGCTCCCAGATGGAAGACAGCAGACTTGAAAAACATGAAAGTTGACAGAGAGGGATGTACATTTAACATGTAAGTTCAAATTGCCAGAAGAAAGCAAGGAAATTTCCAGCTAGGTGCAATGGAACAGCTCCTGAAGGATCTGTAAGTGCTTTTGGCTTCCATAGAAAATACTTGGGCAGAAACCCTCCAGAAGGTATGTTTGTTTTGAGCAGAACCTGGAGTTCCTGCACAGAGCTCTCTGAAGGCTGTGTTGCAGGATTAGCCCATATTCTCTCTACTCAATGTCATGGGAGACTGAATGTTTTCACTGTTTTCTGGAGCCTGACACAGGCAGACAGACCACAAAGAAAAACACAGGAACAGATCCTATAAGCCGCTTCAAATATCACTTGCTCCAGAGCATCTGGTGAATGCTGAGAAGTCCTAGTCTCACAAAAGATGCCAACAGGGAAGAAATTATTTCACAGTTTGCCTCAAGCTTCAAAAGGGGTTGCTGAACATGTTAACCAACACGCTTTTGGACAGGCTGGTTTGTGGTCACTGCTGCTAACGAACAGGAAAACAAATGCCTGTAGTCCGAACAGGGATTCACACTCAGCACCACAAAGCCAAGGAAATTGCTGCCAGAGAATCCCCAGAGCTGCTTGGTGAGTGCACACAGGCTGGCAGGATATGTGAAAAAACAGCAGGAATGTTCCTTATGTGACAAGATGGATCATTGAGAAGGAAGACTGCTTGGAATGTAAAGATTTGGTATATTGACTCAAGGAGACACTGAATGTGTTCCTAGGTACGAGCAGCTCACTTCAGAAAGAAGCCAGATGACAGGGAAATGGTGGGGGGCAGGGGGGTAGGAGTAGGAGACAAAACACAGTCAAGCTATACACAAAGATGAAGAATGAGCCAGAAGTAGAAAGGGGAAAAGTAAATCAGAAGTTAAAAGTCTTGCATACATTCATTATGATATGGGGGTTTTTTTGCAAGCACCAGCAATTCCATTAGCCAAAGAGATACACAGTCACTTTTGATACAAGAGGGACAAGAATTTTATTACCATTGTATCAAATCCAGTGAATACAGAAAATCCAATCCCCTTTCTCTGCCAGCTACATGATTCACAAGGTGTTCACTAAAAAGACTGACAGTCCCGCTGTTTGTCTGTGCCGAATAAGCTATTCTGGATGCAAAGAACTCACATATATGGACAGAAATGTTCAGAAGGATGATGAAACCTGAAAAGGATCCAAGTACATCATAATAGAAACAGGCTTTGGCTCTCAAGGTAGGAAAGAATATCAGAGATACTGCTAATGGGAACTGGTTATTAAACAAAACTACTGATCACTGGAGGATGGAAACCAGTCAAATGTCCTAAATCTGAAAGACCTGACCAACATAATAAATTACCTGTTAGCAACAGAACATGAATTCCTCCCTTCACCTTCACCTGATGCCAGGGATTAAAGAGACCCTGATTGTCACTTGCCAATATTTCAGTAAGACTGAAAGTTTAGTTCTTTTTTTTAGAGCAACATCTCTTTTCTTATATTAAGATTCTTCTCCTTTAACAAGAGTTGCAAGACTTGTGAAAACATACTTACTTAAGGAAATGGCAGAAATATCTCATGAGATCCTTGCAGGAGCAACACATAATACTGATACTGTTGTCTGTCTCTTGACAACAACTTTTTATCAAATGGCTTTTGAGAGGTCTGCCTGGAGAATACAGTATTAACTCCATAGTCTGAATAAAAGAGTGTGAAACATTAAGAATTAGAACATGTCTTTTCAGAAATTACAGTTTGATTGTGTGTAAAGGCAGTATTTTTTCTCTCTTTCTTAGAATTGCCAGACCAGGTATTTTTCAAAATGCCAGCAAAAGCAACACAGCAGTGAACGTTCCTGTTCCAAATGATAACTATTAATAATCATTTAATTATTTTCTTTGAACTGAATTAAAATGCAAACTTCATTCCTCATTTCTTCAGGTTGGAATTAACTCTGCCCTTTAGCCTAAGGGAAAATGTGAAGTCCTAAACCATCACCATAGCTTTGTCTGCAACTTTTCTCCCTCCCTCCTTGCACTTCCCAATATATTTTACCACCTAGGAGATGAAGTTTTTCAGGGAGGGGTTGACTTTTACAGGCCCTGGCTCAGTAGGGCACAGAACTAATCTATGGCTTCTTTTTGACAATGTTTACTACTAAAGAAGAAGCAGCTACTGAATAAGAATAATCTTGAACAAGAATAAGCTTGAGCACATTTTGATCTTGATTGATGAAGGCACTGGCTGTGCCACCCATTTCCATTGAATGGAATCTGTATTTTGTCATGCTGGGGGGAGCAAACACTTCTAAGGCAAAAAGCTATGAACTGGATACTGTAACTGCTGGATAAGTAGATTTGCATTTTGAGTGCTGCCATTTGTAAAGACAAAAAGATGGTGCTTTTGAGATAACACTGGAGCTGCAGAGAGGGTCTGAGAACATAAAACCCAGTTGCAAATGGAGCCTTGAAACATGAATCCAAACCCACAGCCAGCATTCACAATCCTGCTAAGAGAGGCTTTTTATTTACTTTTCCATGCCATTGAGAGCAACAATTCATTTACTCCTTATATATAAATACATACACACACGACACCAAGTAATATCCTGCTGGTCTGAAATGCTCCCCTGGCCTCACACCCTCCCCACTGGCAATCCCCCTCCCCGCCAGTTCTCTTCCGCTCTGCAGCAGCGCAGCCCTGGGGTACGTAACTGAGAAACCTCTGCTTCAGACAAGGGAGAAAGCTTCATGAATCACCAAACAACACTTCTCAGGTGGGAAAAACACATTCTTTGTTCCTCTATGTGGAATTAGAAAAATATGTGTAGAAATAAAGCACTGAAAACCCCAAGAGAGCAATTGTGCATTTTCTCTTTCCCTTTTTTTTTTTTTTTTGTTTTTTTGGTTTTTTTGTTTTTGTTTTGTTGAACTTGTGAATTTTGGGGTGGTTTAATTAAAGTCTTAAAATTCTTTAACACTAACAGTCATATTTTTCCCCTGGACTTGCAGAGTTTCTGTCCTCCTCTTTTTCTAGTGTCACTTTTACTCTGCAATAAAACAATTGAATCACATGCTGGTACATAAATATTGGCAGATTTTTAGGTTTGCTGCTTTTTTCACTCAGCCTATTGGGCAAACAGCCTAGAAAGGCTAAGTTATTTGCCAGAGTTTGAATTTCTGGCAAACAGCGCAGATCCAGTACAAATCTCAAATCATATTTTAGGAATGCCGTGCTTCTACCGCACCTTTCCAACTCTTCTCTCTGTGCTCTAATGACTATTATGGGGAAATGCGTTCCAGAAATGTGAAAATCAATGTAGTGGGAAATGTACCAAAACCACCTTTCCACTTATACAATCTCAGTTGTCCAAGAAACACAATTAATTAGTGTTATTGAGCTGTTTAGCTCCCCAATAAAAGCTTTTTGAATGATTATATGAAGAACCATTGGTACTGGAGACTTCATACTGAAGTAATTAATGGAAGTTGATTATATTCTGACAAGTTAAACACAGGTTTGTTTGATATTACACACACATGGAAAACACATGCTCTATTGAGCTCAGTACCTAGGAGTTTAGATTAATGGTGTTGATGAATTATGTGGAGATTATATACTTTGCAGACACATAATGGACCTGATTTTGAAAAGCAGGCTCTCATTTTGCTCCTGCAATTTTGAGGGTGTGAATAATTGCAGGTGATTTTCTAGCAGCTAGACATCTCGCTGCCTGGTGGAATTCCTTTGGGCAGAGGTCATGCCTGGTTTTGTGCAAGGCACCAAGAGGCACAGGGACAGCGCCTGCAGACAGCGAGGAACAAACCTACACTGCTGCTGCACACTGGAACCACAGGAATCAGCAAGGACAACTCCTTCATGTGCAGCCGTGGCAGCTCAGTTGGAGCTTTCAAGATATGTGTTCTCTGTCTAAGTTCAAGGGCATGTGATGAACTTGAGGCTCAACCCCAAGAAGGGAAGAAGGAAACTGTCACTGTGCTTTCTCCTGCTGCCAGGCAGATGTTGGACACAGACCTGACACTTAGCCCCAGGACCAGCTGCTGAAGCTGTCTCCATGGGACATTACTTAGGTTCAGCCTAATATTTCAGCCTACCATGTAGCATCTTTCTCTTGAGACTGTCTAAAGGCAACTGAATGTCATTGGGATGAGGACAGAGGTAGTAAGGAATGCTAATGTTCAAAGCCTGCAGGGGATAGTGGGAAGGTAGAAGGCCAGGTTCAAATGAATGGTTTGATTCAGGCAGGAAATGAACTCAGGTTTTGGTTTGGTTGCTCTAGTCTGCCATGTAGAGCAGCTAGCATAGAACACTCAGCCCAGATCTGATTCCTTCCCATGTTGCTTACCCACAGGAATACATCAAAACAGTTTTACAGGGCATTTACTGAGTGCTTGGATCACCACCCAAGCATGCTCCATCAGGATTTTCCTAGGAACCTGCCCAGAAGAAGCTAGCGCTAAAAATATCCCAAACCCAAGCTATGAAGGCAGGCTGCAAACTGCAGATAGCAGTCTGGCTTTCACAGCACTCCTGGGGATGGCTTCTGGGTCCATGAGGCAGCTCAAGGATGGATGATCATCTCCTTCTGAGAGCAGATCCTGATGAAACCTGAAGATGTGATTCAGTTTGAGACTTCAAATTTGTGAGCAAGATGCAGCTTTCCATGTAAACCAGGCAGCTAAATTCCATTGACATGACGGAGATCTTACCTAAATTGCCAGGGAAGGATGAAGAGAGATTCTGTCCCTCTAAAGCACAGTTCTCTTGCTAAACTGCCTAGACCTCCCCTGTACCTCAGACACCTGTAGACATCTACTATCAGAAACCCCCAGTTAGATGTCAGGCACGAGGTGAAACCCTGCCCTTAGAGATGCATAACAGGTACAGCACAGCAGCTGCAGGCCATTTCCAGCACCTCTGTGATCACAGCTGTAAACTGGCTGCTCTGTCCAGACCTGTGCTGTCCCTTGGGTGGGATATGTCCATCCCCCAGTGGCAGCAAATCACCACCAAAACCACCCAGCTCTATCCAGCACAGGAAAGAGCCCTCTGATCGCTGCTGGCTGCAGAAGCATGGGATATCAACACCCAGGGCAGGGCAAGTAGGAGCAGACAACCTTCCTCCTGGGACTAGCAAACCCTCCTCAAAATTTAGTCTTCAGAGCTATAAAGTTATTTCATTTCAGGTCAACCTGGCTGAGAAATGAGTTGGGACACATCATCCTCCATATTCAGTGGTTCTCCCAGAGACTTTCTTTAGGTTACAGCTTGAGGTATGTTGCACAGAGGGAGAAGGGGAAAGACATGCAGACCTGTTTCAGCTTTGATCTTAAAGACGTGAGGAACAAATGTATGGCACAAATGTAAGGCACATATGCCTACAGAGGTACAGTAAGTGGAAAGTTAAAGAGGGCAACACAGGAGAGTAAGTTTAGATTACATATTAAGAAGAAATTCTTTACTGTGAGGGTAGTGAGGCACTGAACAGGTTGCCCAGGGAAGATGTGGATGCCCCATCCCTGGAAGTGTTCAAGGTCAGGTTGGATGGAGCTCTGAGTAACCTGGTCTAGTGGAAGGTTCCCTGCCTATGGCAATGGGGTTGAAGATAGATGAACCTTTCCAACTCAAACCATTCTATGATTCTGTGAGACCCTGGAAGGTGCAGTTGTGATGGAAGAAGAGAGGCAAGGACAAGCTCCTCTGTCTTTGTCCCTCCACACAGAAGACCTAACATGGAAGCACTGGTGTGAATTCTTTATACAGTTTGACTGTATAAATACCTAACCCTTTCCTAAGACTCTGCTGCTTTGATCACTCACCTAGCTGAGAAGAACAGAATTAGAACTTAATTCTGCAATTATTTTCTGCCTCCAGGAAAGGGTAGTCATTGTTGGGAAAGGACTTTTAAGCCTCCCCCATGCTGACTGTCTGCTGGAGGCAGTGGATAATCACAGAAGCAAACCCCACTTCTTGCTGTGCTGGAGGACAGGAAGCAGTCCTTTCCGAGCGAGGGGAAAGACCTGGCTTCAGCCTCTGCTTCTTAATTAGCTGCTGCAGGTGGAGAGCTGTGCAAGTCCCTCACATTGCTTTTATAACTATCACATCTTTATGTGGCTGAACTGTTTTTTTCCACTGTAACTTGGACATTTTTGGAAAAGAAGTATTTTGGGTCACATTATCAATTTTCCCCCTATGGAAAGCTTATGAAAATTAATCTATAAGCAAATTGATGTGAGGAAAAAAGTTAGCAGAAATGTTTTCAAATGGACAACTTTCAAAGGACCTGAGCTCATTCCATTTGAATTACAAAGCCAGAGCTTTGATCCAGCCACTCTTTGGTTCCCTACCTCTCTTTCCCACCCATGCTTCTTTGCATCATACTTGAACAGGTCTCCAGTGAGTACATTTTAACTAATGATTGAATTTACCATTGGCAGAAGTACCTTCATAGATTGTTCTTGAGGCTGAATGCTCTATTTGCTGCCCACAGCAGGCACAAGAAGCCTCCGAGCTGCCTTTTGGATGGTGATGTGCTAATCTGTCTCAGATAGGTGGAGGAGGGTACTCCTTCTCCAAGACCTACACATCACTATGACTTTCTGTTAATGGTCCCAAGACAGTTCTGAGCTAGGGCAGAAATTTGTCTGCAGACATCAAACTAACCACCCTAGACTAAGGCCACCATGAAGATACCTGACTGTGTACTAATCTTGTGCCATTTTAATTAGTGCTAAAGCAAATTAGCAATACTGAACTAAATGGCTGTAATCCGCGTAAACACAAGCATGCCTTTTCTTTAAAGTGAGATGTCAGTTGTGCAGGCAGGCAGATGAGCACTGAGATTGTCCTCAGGGGAGTCAAGGAGGCCTGTAAGAGCCACCATGACTTTGGGATAAATATAAGAGACAAAAGCCTTCAAGATGCTTTGTGTAACCAGAAAAAGCGAAGCGGCCTCCACACAGACACATGCATTCCTGCAAAAATGATACAAAGAAATTACCTCTACTTACTGGTGGCTCATCTCTTACTAGCTATTGGTTTTGTGTGTTCATGGAAAGAAGACAGAGAAGATCAGAGAAGCCAAGGACTTGGCATAAACAAACATCAGGATTATGGCTCCAAGAACAGAGGCAGGGTGGGGGAGGAGAGACTTTTTGGCTAAGCTGATTAAAAGGCAATTGTAACCTGAAAAATCCAGCTCCTAATTCGTCCTGTGTCTGAGGTCACCGCACATTCCTTGTAGACAGAGGACCATAATAAAAGAAGTCTGAGTCTATCATCACCTCCAGCTCTGCTGTCAATGTGTCTGTCAATGTTACCTGTAATACCAGTGCGGTGCTGGAAAAGGACTGGGACAAGCCTCAGTACATTTGAACTCATGCAACTCCCCCAGGGAAAAGGTCGCCCTAGAGCCAGCAGCATGCGGCATGGTTAAAGCAGAAAGCATCAAATAAAGAAGGAAGAATCATCAAGAAGTCTCTTAGTAACAGTGGAGAGACAACTTGTAGGTGGAGATGGAACTGCTTTTGAGGCAACATCTGCACATGCTGCACACAGTGTCTAGCCAGACTGGGAAGCCCCATAGTTGGAAGCAGAGACCTGTCTGCTGTGAACAAGGAGGATTTCCATGGAGCCAGGAGACTCAAAGGTGTCCTGACAACCCAAAATCTGCTAACAGACATGAGCAGCAGCAAGGAATGACAGATCTCAAAAAGTGTGTTGAGAAAGCAATGAAAGGGGCAGAGGTCAGAGCAGACCTCACTCAGCCACCTGGCTGCACAAGTGGGTTAGCCAAATGGCCTCAGTAAAACTATTTTCTACTTCATTTGTAACCCCCAGAGGCCAATCAGGGAGAGGAGAGATTGTCCAGTTCAAATAATGCAAAACTTGATTTCTTTGAGAGAAAACTGCTTGACAGGCTTCTTGGCTCTGCTCAGCGTCTCACCCAAGCGAGTGGCCAGGAGGAGGAATAGGAGAGGCTTCCAGCAGGCAGCCTGTGCACGCCAGCCCTGTCCGTGCTGCAGAGCAGCCCATGACAGACAAGAGTGCTCCAAGTTTGCAGGAGCTGTTGAGATGTGGTGCACAGGCAGCCATGAGGCAAAAAGAGCCAGATCAGAAAATCAGCAGCAAGGGGAAAGTTGAATCCTCTGGCCTGGCTGAGGACCAGACAAGACCTGTTCTTGGCATAATCTGGTGCAAACAAGGACTCCCAGGATAAATGGGCAGTGGAACAATTTATAAAATTTATATTTAGCTGGAATTCAGCTTGCAGGGCCAGATCAGTGAAAGGAAATCAGATAGCCCAAGGGCTTGGGGAATTTGCCCCATCATTTGAGTTTTTCTCTGCAGCAGCCAGTCAGGAAAGGAAGCAGCTGCTAGCAAGATAGACATTAATTGTCATGAACCCCATAAGCACAGATACGTCAAATGGAAAAGGTGACTCTAGTCTGGTCTGTGGCATTTTGGAACAATTAAAAATAGTGATAGATTTGGTTTGTAAAACAAGAGAAGTTGGCAATAATGCAGAAACTAAAGAAAGCAGTTCAGTGCTGGTACAGTGAAAAAGTTTGCTATAAAACGTCAGCTTGTTATAACAGGAGTCTGGGCCAGAACAAAACATCACAAGAGCCTAGTAAAAATCCTCTTTCCCAGTCTGAGGATTGCAAGGACACCACGTTATGTCACTGAATCCCAGAGGTACACAAATGAGCCCAAGGTTTTTGTTTAGATCCTCACAGTTGAAGAACAGAAGTAGGAGGCTGGTTACAAATCATCTGCTGGTATTTGTGAAATGCATGGAAAAAGTGGACATTGCCTCAAGGATAACCATTAATAGAGCAGACATGCTAAAAACAGCAAGGGGTAGACTGTCCAAAAGTGAGCCAACTAATTGGTCTCAAATGGAGACAGTGACAGAGAAATGTGCATTTGTCCAACAGTTGGGAAAATTGGGGTTGAAAATTGGACATCTGGAATTTCAGCTTTATTTCTGGATAATCAAGATAGTGGATGAGCTAATAAACAGTTTGGATTTCATTATGCCTAATAGCTGTGTAAGTGCCAGGAAACCATATCTTACAAAGCCTGCCTGTGAAAATTCTTTTAAAATATGCATCACAGGTGAGTAAAATGACATGTAGACAACTGTTGCACACAGAGCAGGGCATGACACCTTTATAAGTGACATGCCATGGGAAATTTTCAGACAAAGAAATCACTTCCCAGAGGCTGAAACTGGTTTTGAGACTAGGATCTCAAAGGGATTTTAGCTGCTCAAGTGTTGGTATATGGGAAGCAGGAATCTGTTCCCCCTTGTGTGCTAGACATTTCTGATGATGAGCAAATAAAAGAGGAAAAAAGAGAATAAGTGCCAGAAAGCACAATAAAGTAAACAGATGTAGCAAACATGCAGATGAAAACTAGCAGGGAAAGAAGAGTGGAGAAAAATGCAGGGATCTTGGTGTTCAGCGTTGAGGGTGCCCTACAAACCTCAACTGCTGAGGCTTCTGGAGTTGTCCTCCTTCTTGTTGTCAAAGTAGCACAGGACCGTAATATAGAAAGGTGGCCACAGAGCAACCACTTCACTGCTTAACTAAAGCCAAGTACAGGAGATATTCTGGGCAGTTGGGAATTTCAGAAAGGTGAGACTCAGCTCTGATGTCACCTTGGGTATCACTGGTTTTTCAGAGGAAGGAGGGCAGCCCCATATCCCATTCAGCCTACTTTTCCACTCTGGATCTCAGAAACAGCTGTGGACCTCAGCAGAAAAATCTGTTACACAGTGGCAGAATGACTCTCAGTGGCCACTGAATGTGGCTTCTTCTCCACTGCCATAAGGCAAGGGGTTATACCTTGAGCACAGCCCTGCAGAAACACAGTCAAACGACCTCCATATGGCACTGGCACATCCATCTTGTGGTGAGGTGCCCTGAGGGAGCTGCCTCCCCTGGCTCCTCGGCAGGGAGGTTCTGCTGCACACATCAAAACCCATGGTCTCTGCCTGGGGAGTGTACAGATGTCTGAGACAAGCTTAAGTCCATCAGGCTGCATTAACACTCCAAGGAAAGGAAGTATTTCCTGATGAAAGAGCAGTTTGCTTTGGGCAGATGGGGAATGAAGGAGGGGTTTCTGCTGACAGAATGACAGTGGAGAGGTCCTGAAACAGCCACTCTTCCTGGATGTGCAGGATCTGGGAGGACTTTTGTTCCCAACAAGAAGTTTGCTTCTAAATTTGCAGATATTGCACAACATCAGCTATTTTGTGTGAGCTTGTGGCAGAAGAAATTGCAATGGTCACCAGAACATAATTTAGTATTTGTGGAGTTACTAAGGCTTTTCTGACCATTCACACTTGGTTTTGTTAATTTTAAAATGCCTTTCACATAGGAATCAGATGTTAAGAGACACTAAACTTCTAGTTTAGAGACAGTATTGCTACAGCAATATAAAGGATTTGAAAGTGTCCTGATTGCAGCAAAAGTTTCATGCCTCTGAGTCAATTTATTGTATTACTGAAGAACACCTTGGTTTAAAAGTCTTATTTGTATATTTTCAAGATTGATTGGATGGGAATAAAAACTATTGAATAACAAAATACTCTGAGAAGAAGGAATTGCACAGTTATGTAATAATTTGCTATTTAATTATAACTGCATCAAATATGATGGTGATAGATGCCATGTTTCTGTTTGTCTAGAACATACTCTTTAGACTACCACCATTATAGACTCATGACACTGGTGAGAATGATTCAAAGGTGCTTTAATGGATTAAATGTAGCTACTCTCTTTCAACAGGTTTTTATGGAACTCAGCCTCAACAGCCTCCATATGAACCATGGAAAATGCTACATAGGCATCTGTGGAAAGACAAATCTCTCTTAGTCTTATTTTGTGAAACTTGGGTGTTAGTTGGGACAGCATGTAGCAGAAGAACAAGAAAAAAAATATCTTGACCCAAGAAACTAGGTGAAAAGCTCAAAAAAAGAAATTTTTTGGCCAAGTAGTCTGCAAAAGGGGAAAGGAACTATGAGCAAAATGGTGACCACTTGCTGTTTAATTTCTCCTCTGTTGAGAAGGAAAAACTTTGAATGATCACTATGAATAAAGAGTCTAGCATAAACCCCATATTACTTAGTGAGTGATTCCTCTTTCTAACAGATCCCACCTGCAGGGCTGTAAGTTGCAACCACTCAGGTTAAAAGGGAATAGTCCTATTTTTTTCTTAAACATTTTTGTGTTCATATATGAAGTTTGCATGCAAGTATTCAGCAGACTTATTGATAACATTGTCTTTAAAAACCTTCTTCAGCTACATAACTCAAACTCCCTCAAACCAGTCTGTTATAAAATTAACTGGTTGCTGATAGAACTACCACTCACTTTTTTTCCCATCAAAAAGAAAAGTCAAGCCCTGTTTTCTGTAGCACTAACCGAGGCAAGGCAGAAACCTGTCCTTTTCCAAAATGAGGTGATGTGCATCCGTGTGCTAACAGTAACTGTGTTGTCTAGAAACTCTTTCAAGCCACTGAAATTCTTTCAATAAGCTCCTTATTTCCAGCTTCACCACCCTTCCCCTGCAACAAAACACCAAGTGTCAGAGTTGCTTTAAGAAAATCAAACTTACATATTACCTTTGTGCCTCTGAGAATGATGGCTGTGTGCTATAAGATGTGGCAAGCTCATGCTAAAACAAAAGGACACTCTCTCCATGGCATATCCGACATTCTCCCCTACTAAGTGTATCACCTGCTCCCTACAGATTCTTTATGGTTAACAGAGATGCTACTCCTGGCCAGAGCAGCTTCAATACAGAGTCGCAGTTTCCAAGGATGTGTAATCATTTACACCTGTGCAAAGTAGATGTAAGCTCACTTTGCACTCACTTTACACAGGTGAAAATGACTGCACAATGTGAGAGGCAGTGGAGAAAATCAAGCTCAGAATGACTGCAAAGTGCTTAAGCAGGGTATGATGGAGACCGACAGAGGCACATGGGATACAGTAATCAGCAGGCAAGCAAATGTCAGCAGTGGTTTTGGAAGTCTATTTTCCCTCATTGTGCCAGCAGTGTCTATTATTTGCAGTGGAATTCATCCGTGTGTGCCCAGCAGATAATAAATCAGCTGCTGTGTGAATGCAACAGGCCTGCCTGCTCCAGCTCCCTCTGGCACTGCTGCTGGACTCCAGCTGCAGCAGGAAACCTGTGCTGCCACCCGGGCTGGAAGATGTGTGGTTGTGAGATCAGTTTATGGGGAGAATCAAGCTAAGCCTAGGGGCTTTGGCTTGGTTTAGGGCATGTTTCTTGTTGTGAGTTAAACAGCTTATCCAAAAACCTAGCTTGAGCACTGCTGAAATAGTACAGGTGCTCCTAGCCCTTTTTGTTATATTGCCTCCTAAAGCTGCCCAAGAGCTAAGGAGTGCAAGAGCTTTCAAAGGAAACTTTGCTTTTTATGAGCTGTTGGATAGGACAGAGTAGACAGATCTAAAATTAATCTGCTGCCCTTTGTCAGAGCTCTCTGACCATAAGGATAAAGGCAATAATTACCACAATGGGCTATTTGGGGGATGTTGGAAAGAAATTTTTTGATGCTGGCTTTTTTAGCTTGAAGATGAGGATTTATATAACACCTTTGCCTGGTAGTCTGAAAAAGACCTTCTGAAATGTGTTCCTCTTAGCCTTACACCTGCCAGCTTTCTTCACTCTTCTTTCCCTAGCCTACTAATAGTGATGGTAAATGCATCCAGAGAAATACAGTTGCTATAAAGTACTGAAGTTTCTGTGTAGCGTGACATAAAATTACTGAATGTGAAATAAAATATGTGTGTCATTTTTCCAAGGGACTTTTAAAATGTGCCTCTGGATATATGTGAAAATATAAAATACTGCTCACAAAAAATTAAAGCAGAAAGCATACACATGTGAAAGAAAATGAATTCATTTGTTACAGCTATCTTTTCAAAGCAAAGCAGTCACACCCTGTGTGTGACAGGCTGGAAATCTACGTGTCCCCACTGATTTTGCTGTGTTTGCAGTACCTGGTGTGAGAGAGGGCTGGCCATCAGTGCAGGAGTGTTTCCTCATGTCTACAAAGTTCTGCAGAACCTGCACTGAAGTCAAGCCCAACATTCATTCACATCCCATGACAATCAGGCTAAATGATTCGCAAGCAAGATGATGACAGCTAGGACAAGGGATCATTTTTAATTTTAAAACAAGCAATTTTGAGCACATGATTGTGGCAAATAATCCAAACAGTTTCTTATTTAATGAAAGCACTTACCAAAGACAGCATCAAAGCTGTGGTGGCAAGGGAGGGTGGGAGAAAGGAGGGTGCTAACCCATTGCGAGCCCCTGTGGGCTGGGAAAACCAGACTCTAGAAAGAAACAACTGTCTCAATACTTGCATTAACAATAGAGTGAAAGAAGCCTTTATTTTCAGGAAAAGGATTGAGCAAAGGACTTTTACCCTCTATTCCTGTTTTCCTAGTAAGTTAGGAAATATTTATTTACCTCAAATCAGGTACCCCCAGTGGCTTTTTCTGTAATGGGGTTTTAGGGGTCTTTTCAGCATGAGCTACAATTAACAGAAAGAAAATGTTGTCTTTAGGTAGAGCAGGAGCTTAAGGGCTGTTCTGGGACCTCCTTCCTTCAAGTGACAGCAGTGCCCGGCAGTGCCGCCTGAGCTAGCTTTCCAGTGGGGCAGCACATGGAGCCAAGAGCCAGCCGCACGCTGCCCTGGCACGGGGCTCCCGCAGCAGCAGCCCCGCACGTCACCTCCCCCACGGGAGCTGCGGCAGTGGGAGGACAGAGGGGAGCAGGCTCAGCTTCCCACAGCTGCTCCACTGCAGCTGGAAACTGTGGTACAAGGCCTCCACTCAAGAGCAAAGCAGCTGCTCAGAAGGGAGCTGCAAGGGCTTGAAGTTCTTTCAGCCCTCTACTTCATCTTCTTCACCTGCAGTCCCAGACACAGCACACTCAAGCATGTGGTTCTTTGTTGCAGTGTGCATTTTAGATCATATTTATACATATTTTCATTTTATGGTTTAACCCAGCATACCCCCACCTTTTCCTCAGTTCTTAGTCCAACCCAGGTGTTGCAATCTCTCCCTTGCTCAATTCATACGTCACTTCCCCTAACTCTCCTTTCATGCTTTGCCATCATTGGACAGTGACCCTGACCCCTACCCCTTCCGCTTTCTGTGTGCATAAATGTTCTCTCCACGTGGGAGAGGATTGTCTTGGATCCACCATGAGCTGAATAAAACAGTTCTTCACAGTATGGGAAGAACTGTGAATTTTCTGTACCTGGCTGTGTTGAAATCCCTGGAGGCAGCTGAGAGAGGATGTGGGCTATTTCACCATACTTGGCACTTGTCACAGGATCCCTCCATTACCTTCTTAATGACATCTGGCATCTGGTAACTACTGTAGTGCCCTACTAGTCATGGCCCTTGGTGTGCACAGTCTTCAGCTTCTGTGAAGGATAGTGAATACTGTGACAAGAGCCTTGTCGACTTATCAATTTATCTCCTAGGTCTATTCAAATGCCCTAAATTATAAAGGCAGGCTGAGAGCAGCCTGGTATCAGCAGTATCTTCTATGCTGCTGCTATGAAACCATTTTTCTCTTCTACCTAGTCACTATGAAATCTGCTGATATTTGCTGAAGATTCAAGATACTAAAATATACTTATTTTTTAAGTGTTTGGGTATTTTTTCACCAAAACTTATCTAAAGCTGTGATGGATTCTTTATGACTTTATTATTTTAAAATCTAAAGCCAAGGAAGATTTAAATAGCTTAGTCTAAAACTGATTATCTTGAAAATGGTCCCTTATTAAAGAGACTCTCACAGTGCCTAAGTCTCCTCTTCAGCCCCCATTTGTCTTTTTGGTACCCCAAGGAAACAACTTAGGTCAGTCCTAACTTACACTTAAAACCATTTGCGACCCTGGGCTTGACTTTCTTCTTTTTCTTAGTCCCCAGAGGATTATATTTGCTCTCCTATATGCATATCAGATAATGCCTCAGCACAAAATCATGGGAAGATCTTTCCTTAAAACACATCCAGCAATATGACCTGATACTTCCACCTAGTCCAGTGGTTAGAGCATTTTGCTGGGAACTGGAGGACCAGGTTTCAGTGCTGGTGCATTCCCTCCCGTGAGTATGCAGGAGCACCAAGAGCTCTGTGTGGTCACCCTGCTGGGAGGGTCACTGTTCCTTCTGCTGAAATGGAGCACTTCTTTTGAGAGGAAGGTACAGAGGGGGTCTGTGAATGAGAGATGAAGAAAGGTAGAAGGGAATGGGAGCACAAGAAGTGAGCAGCTCTGGGACTAGAAGGGTCAGGTCCTGCCCCTGGAAGCTCCTTGTAAGGGAAGCCCATGTGCCCTTCTCCCAGAAAAGTGTCCCAATCAGTGTTGGCAGCCTGCACCTTCCCTGTGGGACAACAAATGCCTCAAAGACTATGTGCCACATGCAGAGCTCCACGGAGTTTTTCATTCCTGGAGTGTCTGACAGCCTCTTCAGAGCTCCCCACACCAATGGGAAGCTGCTTACTGCAGCTGCATTATGCAGTTTTTCACTTTATCATTCATGCCTTGTGTACATTCCTCGCGTTTTAACTATGGAAGCAGAACAAATTGAGCATGTCAACCTTTCTTTCCTCCAACCTGTCATTCAGTTTGCTTCTACAGGTTTTCTCCCCACTCCTGAAGGCTGCTATAGCATGTTAACAGATTGGTCTTCAAGTGTTCCCATTTACATCTCCTTTTTCCCCAGTTACACACTCAGCAATCTATAGGGGAAGCAGCCAGCATGCCCACAAAGCATGTGGAGAAACTTTACTGTTCACTGCTTCTGTGACCAGCTCATGTGTAGGAACAGATCTGCTTGGTCTGAAATCATCAACATTGACTGCACCCAGCACACACAAGTGACCTCACACCTCTGCTGCCTGTGCCTGAAAACATCGAGGGGTATCTGTCTCAGATTTGGTATTGCTCTCTTGTGCCTCCTGTCTCTCTTTGCTCTGCTCTGGAGAGTCACTCAGCATGAACTAATGGACTTTCCTTTCTTGGTGGGTTCCTTTTTTCCATCTGCCAATGCCACATTTTGAGATTACAATTTCTGAAAAGCTTTCATAAGCGTGAAACTGAGCAGACCAAATGGAGACCATTGAACTCTAATGTGTCTATCAGATCAAAGAGCACCTCTTTTTCACCAGTCTCTTATCTCTCTTAAAATATGTTTTTACAAATGAGTGCCTACAAGCATGTGTGGGTGCAAAGGCAGCAATGCAGTCTGAGAAAAAACAGCTCCTCTGGTCCCCAGCTTGGCTGCCCCATCATTTGGTTGTCCTTGCACTGCCTGGTTGTGATCCTGTTAGGCTCAGGCAGGTCTGAAAAGGCTGTCCTTTATTTTTTTTTTTAACCAAATCCACTGCTAAAGTCCAGCAATCACTGACATCCAGCGGCAGCCGAGGATAATTACAAATGTTTATTTTCTGAGAGGCTTGTTTGCTACCTGGGGAAGACCCAGTTAGACTAAAGGATTCTTTTTGAGCTCTACAAAGGAAGGACAAGTCAACTGAAGTAAAATACTGCTTCTGTCAGGCAGGAGAAGGCAGGTACCTGAAAACCAGTATCGAAAATCATCTTTATGTTTCCCACATGAAGGGGCTCCAAGTCTAACTCTGCTGCTGTGCAGCTTGGGAGTAACCACAGATGGCAAACTGAGTTCTGCCTTTTGCAAAGTGCAGTGAGACCAGACCTGAAGTTTCCTGCCCCAAGCCATTTTCAGTGGAATAAAATTAAGCCTTGAAGCAACAGTGACACCACTATGTTGGTCTAATAAAAAAACTGTGCTGCGGGGTGAGGCTCAAATATCAATTAAATCCTCTGGTGGGTGATCCTGCCTGAAGAAAACAACATCAAAATTACAGGTTTTGCTTAATTCTGTTCAACACAGATAATTAACAATTTCTTCATGCTTGAAGTGAGGTGGGAGGGCATCATGTATGGTTTTTATTACAGTGCAAACACTACTTGTTCCTAAATGCTTGTTTACTTAGATTTCTTTTTGTATAAAACTGTGTGGGCTATGGGAAAACTGCTGAGAGAGTTACCTAGTTCTTTGGTTTTGAGTTTTTTTCTATGCAGACACTCTCTGCAGTGTCTGACAGCATTTAGGGAATGCTTAGAAGTCATTGCTAGGAAAAAAGGTCAGATTGCCATAGAAAGCATGGAGGTAAGTCTTTGCATGGCACAGCCAGGCCTAATTACTACAGGAAAAGTAGATTCATCAGTGAAAGCATAATTATGAGACTGACTTCTGTGCAGGACCTCTTTGATGCTTTTTTCTCTTTTTTTTTTTTTTGAAGGTGGTGGGGACAAGGGTAATAAAATGAAAATAATAAAGTAATCTTACTTTTATTTTTATTCCTATAAGTCTGTCAAGTGTATTAGAGCAGAAGGTAAATTTTGACAGGCATAAAATACTTCCAGTGCAGCAAGCTTTAATGGTTGCTGACATCACCATAATTTAAACTTTGGGCCTTTGTAAACAGTTTGCACAGAATGCCTTGTAAGCAATCTGAGCTCATTGCAAGGGCTCCGGCACTTTCTGAATGCATGATTTCATCTGTCTCTTCCCCTTCAGCTTCCAGTCCTTTCTTTACTGTTTCCACCCCTTCTAATACCTCTTGCACAGAGAATATCCTTACAACCTTTTTGGCAGCCAGCACAGGCCCCTTCTCACTGACGTGTTTCAGTGAGACATGTTATCTCTTGGAGCTTTGGCCATAAACAAGACCCCATCACAGGGCATTAGCCATATAACAGATGCTCTCTGCAGCAAGGGGTTCAGAGGTGAAGGATGTACACAAAAAGGGGACCTGTAGCCCATTGCTGGGATTTGAAGCCACTTTCACTTGTGTGTCCTGCTCCAGGTGAGAAGCTGCCCTGAGGTGCAGCAGAGAAAGCTGGGAGAGGGCGGGGAGAAGCAGCACTTCGTCTAAAAGTGACAGGTTTAAATGTAATGAAAAAAAGGAATTTCACTTCCTTCCCTTGAGTCTGGTAGATTTTGTTTTGTGTCCTCTGCCCATGTGGTAGGGAGAGTTTTCTGTTTTGCACTGTGTGGAGGGCCAAACTGAAGAGCCACGGCTGAAAAAGTGGGAGAAAGGAGTGACAACACCTTCCTCACAACACATGAGACCACCCTCCCTGGATCATCTTGACTGACAGCTCTGGGATGAGAGCAAGGGCTCTCCTTTTCCTCTGTCTCACCAACAGTGAGAGCAATTACATGCTCATGGAGAGCATTGAGTGAAAACTGCAATGATCAGGGATGTGCTCAAGAAGCTGAAGGAGCTGAGTTTGTTCCAAGGCTGATACAAGTCTCCACACAGCATCACTAATGAAAGATTGCCCTGCCCATATCTGGGGAGAAAGCCAGAATCTCTTTTCTGATACTGAAATAAAGCAGTCCCCTTTCAGACAAGTCAGGAAAGTAATTGTTCATTCCTCAGGTTGAGCCGCACATATACGATCTCTTTGTTAAGTAGCTTTCTAAATTTTTGCTCCTTGGCTCTTGTAGTTGCAGCCTGTGTGATTGCCAGCCCTGAGCGCCGGCCAGGAAAGCCCAGCCCCAGCCCAGAAGGGGTGAAGGCAGCACGGCTCTCGCAGCACAGACACAGCTATAAATGGGCTGCAGCTTACAGCCACTGGAGAGGTGGGGGAAAAATCCACATTTCCCAAATACAGCTTCTAAAATTCAGCACAGGTCCTCTGGTTATAAAGCATGCAGAGACCTTACTTTTAAGAGAAGAGCAGTGTGTGGAAAAGGAAGGGAAGCCTTGGTGGCTGCTGCTGGCAAAAGCAAAGGTGAGATGGACAAGCAGAAAAACTTTTTCTTGCAAAATAACTATCAGCCTCAATGACACCGCACTTTAGGTAAACATGCAGGAAGTCCATCAGTGCAAAAGAACAGGGTAACTAGTGCAGATAGAAGGGAATTAAATTTGTGGCAAACTAAAACCAAAGTCAGTGTTTGTAGTATTGAAATAACTTTGCTACTGCCTTGATCACCCTTCAGAGTAGAGGGGTGGGAGCATGATATGGGGGAGACTGGATAACAGATGTCTTACAGACACCTGTCCCTCTCCTGCATGATTAGGTCTGCAAAGTGGCAATTTGTTTCTAGGATGTGGAAGTGTTGTTTAGGTAACCAAAACTCTGGTTCCCATCTAACTTACAGCTTGCAAAGTCACTATGTATTTGTGTAGTTTTGATATAAACACCACCATGACAGCAAAATAATATTTTGCACTGGTTTGTACAGGCATAAAGGCTTCATAGACTTAGGCTGAGAAGAAATGAAGGGTGAGAAGCCCTTCTCCCGTATCATTATCTGTGCATTGAGAGTTCTAGACTGGAGGAAAGCAAAGAGCATTGCTCAATTCATTTCCATTAGAAATTGAATGGGCTTCCACATTCCTGGACAGCACATGACAGGAGGTATTGGCTCATAAGGAGCTATTTTGCAATTTAACCATGACTGGCTGAAGGACTTGGAAATAAGAAGTGTTTTTCCGCATGGACGCTATTGAAACGTGAGCCTGAAAACTTGTCCAGCCAACAGCTGGGACTCACGCCTCTCTTTCTTTTATTTCTTGGTCCTGCCAAGGCTGGGTATTATCTGTCTGTTTGATAGGTTTAAGACTGGAGAAGGCCTTGGATGAGCTGAGGGAATCTGTCTGAAAGCAAATCATAATATCAGGGTTAAGAAACAGGCAACTTTTTTGTTGCTGGTGCTGTTTTCTGCAAGAGGCGTCTCACTGTTGTGAGCATCAGCACTGATGCTGAGCATCCCAGGCCAGTGGCTTAGGAACCAGGCTGCTAGACATCACATCAAGAAGTGGCAGAAGGGGCCAAAAATACCTTTTCTGCATGACTCTTCTTCCTGACAAAACGTGTGACTGGTTCTGGTCTTCTATGACCACAAAAAGTCCTGCTCAGGTTCCCAGCATCTGTTACTGTAGGGGGATCTAAAAATGTCTTTCTTGGAGGAAAAGATGGTTATTTCACATTTTATGTAGAAACAGAAAAAATAAGCCTGCAAGATCTCTCATCCAGAACACCAGTTTTGAGGCTGTTTACCTTCCTTGAAGAAGAGACATATTGAAGTCCCTGTTCTTTGTCAAATAAAGGGTTTTGAAATCTTTGCCTCTTTCTACTGAGCGAGAGAATAGTTCTTTGCTGGCTAGTGCCTCTTGTGAACAGCTCCACAGACAGACACTCAGCTTGCAGCTTAGCAGTTCAGTTTTAATCTTTACTCTGGCTAATCCTTACACAGAGCAGAAGAGATTTAATTGCAGATGATGAGCATGAGGGAGAGAGAGAGAGAGAGGGAGAACCCCATCATTTCTGGCAGCCAAGTTTGGGATTTGCCACACAGATAAGCAATTTGAATTTTCCTCCTCCATATGTTTAACAACTATTATGGTCTGCTGGGCTTTTCTGAAATACAGCTGCCTGCCTCTGACCAGAAATTCTGTCATGGCTCTGAGAAGATACCCCATGCAGTCAGTATTTTCCTCTTGCTTTGTCCCAGGCCTGCTGGTCTGGGTGAGCGCTGTTATCACATCAGGACTCGGTAGTGGAGAATATTCCATTCCTGCTGTCCTTGTCAAGACCACAAAACCTGACTGTTAACTTAAAAAAATTGCTTTGGCTTAGACCTGGAGTTTCAATAATTCTTGAATTTTCAGCAAACAAGAATTCTGCACTGATTGAATGGGTCACCTTTTTTCCCTGTGTGTTTTTAAAATAGCACCATTCATTGAGCCATAGCAATAGCAATGGCAATACAGATCCATGCACCCTTCACAACATGTGGGATGGCATCTCCCCTGCACCAGCCTCCAGAGTTGATGCCAGGAGGTTTGTGTGGGGAGGGGAGGTGGGATTTTACATCACTGTGCCTAAGGCAGAACAAGGTTTCCAACCAAAGCAGGTCTGTGTGCAGCACACCCTAGCCATGAACCATAGGATCCATGGGGGGGACAGCATTTCCAGAATCCCCTCTCCTTGTATTTGACATATGTCATTACTTATCTGTTGGAGGAGGGAGAAGTTGACTTTGGCATTCCCACACTCTTCAGTTGCTGTTTGGTGGGACAAAGCAGCACAGCAGCCGACACCCCTCCGATGTTCTCAGTTCCCTCTACGTGAAATTTACAATGGAAAGGTTAAAAATTATCTCACCACTTCATATTGCTAATTCTTTTGGGTTGACAAAAATTGCTGTGCTGCTATTTCTCTCTGGATTTTTTCTTCTTTTGGGCAAATAAATGAGATGTGGAGTGGGAAATCCCTCAGCCTACTCCTTATGACTCTACACACAAGGCTGGGATAAAATTTGGAGGACAAGCAATGGGAAAGACCATCTCCAGCGACACACATTAATGGAATAATGGATACATGTGACAGAAGGCAGGTTTTCTGTTTTGTTACTTTCTTTCTGAGCTTTCTCAGTGCAGCTATACTTCAGAGGCTTATATTAAGCCAGGCTTGAGGAGAGGGAAATAAAACCAAAGGATCCTCCGTCTCCTTGGGTTTGGGAGCCAGCTTGGGTTTTCTGTGGGGTAACGGGCAGCATTGAAAAGGTCCTGTGGGCTTTGCATGCTCAACTTCTTCAGCATACTAACTTGCATCCACTGGCTAGTCTTTATGAAGCATTTAATTCTGTAGTTTTAGAGCTGTTGAAAAAGCAAAGGGAAGATTTATAACAACATTTGCTAACTCTAGGCCAACTGGTTTGGCACAGGAAAGAACTATGTTTTTCAGAACAGCTTTTCAACATTCCACTGTTAGCTAAAATGTATGAAAATTACAGTTTTTAAATGACCAGATGTTTTTGCTGAGAAAGAAATAGATTGCCTGAAAGGGGAAGATGAGGCCTGAACTCGGGCTTCTATGCTACTACTGTCAACTTTTCAGCTAATGGATGACCTACTACCATCTAAAACTACTAAATTTGTGTGATTAATGCTGCTAAATTGCAGCCACAGTATATTTATAATTTTCTCTGTCAGCTCGATACCATTTGTGCAGCATCACTATAAAAGGTGAAGGAGAGAAAAGGCGATTAATCTGGTGTCCTTGTACAGAACAATATGGCATAGCTCTCCTCAAAGCTGAAGCTTTCAAGTGAATTAAACTAATGGTTTCATCTGTTTCATTTCCAGCTCTATATTTTTTTTAAATCAAGAGCAGCAGATCCTTTCCATGTTGTCTGCTTCTCTAGACAGAAACTAACACCAGAAATGTTCTTGCTTTTGGCTTCAAATTGCTCAACACAGCATGATCATCCAGTACTTTATTCATGTGACTTATCAAGAGCATGGGGATCTTATTTTGGCCACACATAATAGTCTAATTGGACTGTCCTGTGTTAAAAATCTGTGCTAGATTGATGGGATTCTTCAAATGCTTTTCTTATTGCTCTGTTGAGCAGTTACCAGTCATACAAGATTAAGAGCAAAGAGAAGATGTGGTGATCTTGGGTTGCAATCCTCCTCCTTACTTTATAGCCATTGTTTAAGGTGTCCAAAAGAAATCCCATAATAAAAAAGCTCCTTTTGCATCTTTTCCTTCAAAGCAGACACTTGTTGAGGGGGGAATTAAATGAAGCTGAAGATGGTGGAGGAACTGTTGAAACTACAGTTACAGCTGTGCAATGTCATTGTCCCGTGAAAAGGCGCCAGATCCTTTGAAAGGCCCAGCTGGCTTCCTCCATGCCCAAATACCAGGAGTTCTTGTGTTGCCACCATTGCACAGGTACGAGCAGGAGCACCCCGAAACTCCCTTACCATCCCCACAAGTGCAGCTTAGCCCATGGCAGGAGAAGCCAGGGGCAGTCAGCACCATGGGGATCAAGCCCAGAAAGCCCCTGCTTCTGCTCCTAAAAAGGCATTATCATCTGGCTCTGCTTCTCTTCTAACAGAGTTGACAAAAAAGCTACTTAAAAATCTGTTTAAAATTACGTATTCTCTGCTTGAGGGTTTGCTAAGCTCATTATAGAAGTGGAATGAAATTCCACAGCACGTTTAGCATTTTTCTTGTTCTTATTTTCTGAGCTTTTCCAACCTAATAGAGAATGACTGATCCTACTGGTGATCTGAGAAGGACACGGTGGAGGAATCGCAGCAGGCTGAGCATCATAGCAATACTGTGACTACCAGTTTGGCTACTTCATTGTGCAGGCTGATCCAAGGAGGGATTAAGAGGATTTTGTTTTCCATTTTTTAAGTTGAATGGGCTGGGATGAAAGCCTTTTACTGCATTTCTGAACAAGTCAGGATATTTAGAAAAGCAGTAACAATGGACTGCACCAGACTTGGATCTTGAGCAATATAAAATAATTTTCCATAGGAGACTGACTGTATGAAACCACCCAGCTTCCCAGTCTTTGATCCTTTAGTGGTCACTGATGACCTCTTGTGTTTCTTTGTTCCTTAAAGCCTTCTTCAAGGAGCCACCCTGCCGCTGTCTGGCAAGTAATGGGAAAAACGCAGCCCTGGAATGAATACATCCTGATTGCCAGGATGTATTAGAGTCTGAGGGATGTGTGGTGGTTCAGATCAAATACAAATCAACCATAAGCCAGGACTTAAATTTAGGTTGACCTTCACCTTCTGACAGGTTTGAAAATGATTGATTGTTTTTCATTTGTTCCTCTGCACCCACCCCCTACCCTCCCCATGCCTGATTTCTAATTAAGGACAGAAGCAAAGGGAACAACTAATTGTTATCACCAGTTTGGATTTCCAGACTAAGAAACGTCAGTTCAGGGAAATGTTGTCCAAATGTTTTGCTAAACTGACCCACAGCCAAGAATTTTCAACACTGCACTCATTGCTAATCTGTATGCACCAAATGATGCACATTTTTCTCTTTTAGCATCTACCACTTGTTCCTGAGGATCATTCAGGTCTTGACCAAAGCATCTGCCATAGAGGCAGGATTATTTTTTTCCAATAGCAAAGAGAGAAAGCCTCATGTTTAATGACCGATACCACATTGTGGATTACTGACTTTCAGTCCCTGCCACCACAGCCAGCTGCAGACTTTGTTGACACTTTTGCAAAACCAAGGCCTCAGTACCTCAAATGTATTAGCTTTAGTGACCCTTTGAAGGCTACTGCTATTTAGATAACTTCACCCATATATCTGCTGCTTGATATGCACTCGTTCCATGCAATTAAGGGCTTTGCAGTTACCTCACCTAAACTGGGCACAGTTTTATAAAAACTATTACCAAGGCTGTACAAATGGCTAAGCAAGTGCTCAATTCAGCAGATTGCAAGGGAAAAAAGGGCCCCTTGATTTGAAGCAGGCAAAACAGTACAAAATTTGTGATTAAACATCTACTGCAGCTCCTGCAAATTTGCACAGTAGCGTGGGCACATATGGAAGCAAAGGTTCATCAACTGGCTCTCAGAGGGGAGGAGAAGGTGGGTTTGTCTTCTTTCCCTCCCTCCCTCCCTCCCCCTGTCTGTGTCCCAGCAGTTATCTCAGCTGGCTTATGTTATAAATGACCCAACTTCAAATCTTGCCTGTCTGATTTGGAGGGCTCCAGAGGCTTACCCCAACTTTTAGCTTCTTTCACAAGGAATACCAGACATCTACACCAAGCAATTATTTTATATAGTTTCCCTTTAGGTCATCTTGCAGCAGGAGGCCCACCCTGGGAATCACTCCAGTCCTAGCACATGGGGACTCTCAACAGGCCAACACACTGAAGGACTGTTTCTGCTTTAAGCGCTAGCAGCAGCAACCTGGGCCAATAAATCTTCTATCCTTCACAAGTGAAAAATCAACCAGAAAACTTGTACAAAATCTTATCTCAAAGTAGGTCATCACTAGATTATCAGGTGTACTAAAGTCTATTTTTGTGTTAATTGTACTCATCAGAAATCTACCAGATTAGAAAATAGTGGAAAGTTTTTTTTCAATATGTAGATGGGAAAGGTGTCAGAAAGACAACAGATACTGCCAGCAATCACATGTAATAATTTGGAAGCACATTACACCTCTAAATGAAGCATGTCTGTTAGTGTTCACACACATCACAGTGTCTGAGTTTATGTTTAAAGACCATAAATAATTATGCAGCCAAAGTAATAAAGCACATGCAAGTTACTAACATAGAGATTGCATGACTACATCAGTCCAAACTGTCAGGTATAGTTTACAACTTCACAAAATTTTGGAAACAACAACTGTGAAAACTGGCTATCCACATGTAGCAGAAATTTCTTCTACTGGCTGAGATCAAGCACAGAGCTGAATCCCATATGTGTATTTTTGTGAGTATCCACACTGTAGGTGTATATGCACACATACTAAGACCACCAAAGATATTTTTTTATTTTGACAATTTCTAAAACTTATTTAGATTTTTCTCTAACAGATGTAATGAATAACAAACAAAGCAATTTAAATCATTATGAGGATAATCCGTTACCAAAGTTTTTAATAATAGCCATAGTTTTTAGACACGTAGCAAAGTATGACCAATACGCTTAAATTCAGCCTATTGGCCAATATATATGGAAGATAAGTTTTATTTATACTGATATCATGCAAATGAATTGCAAAGGAAGACAGTCGGATTACTCTGTGTGAATGACATTATACTTATGAAAATGCATACATATATTTTATATATATACATATATATTTTTATATATGTAGTTAAAATACTGTGTACAAATAAATATCAACAAATTCTGTCAAAATCTAAATCTTTTAACATTTATTCTTTGGAACAATACATACAAACTTGAGCTGTGATCTTGATCTCAGCCAGAGGAAGAGATTTGTTGGTACTCTCAAGTAGACATTTTTCACAGTTCTCATTTCCAAACTTCTACAAAGTAATAAATCACACCTGAAAATTACTACTCATTTACTGTATTTCAAAATTGCTTTGTTCAGAAATAAAATTAAGGTTGTGAAATGGCAGCAACTATACTTTCTCATTAGTTCAGATTACAGTTTTTATGTAGGGCATTTCTATTTGAGTGTTTTGAGTTATCACTGTTTTTTAATTGTACATGTGGTAAGTAAAATCAACCAGATTCACAACTGACTGTGAAAGAACTGACTGTGGAAGGTTCAGGATATATCTGAGCAGACAGTGTAATGTTAATTATAAACTTAGAGGTAATTCCCTAAAATTTTCTTGGCTTGGTTCTGTAAAACGTGCCAAAATTATGCCCATTCTCAGTATTAATTTTAACACTTTAGAATATTTTCAAATACATATATTTCTGTTTGTTGGTTTCAGTCTCCCTCATTTAGTACTTGAAGCCCTTGGCTGAGATTTTGAGGCGAAAGAGTCAATTCCCATCAGCTGCTGTGTTCTTTTTTTCTAACTGAAGGACAAAGTCCCCATCCCTCTCAAACCACTGAAGGTTCAGGTTCTAGGCCAGAATCTGACAAGCAACGTGTTTGATGCCAATCACTTTCTCTTGGGTCTCGCTGTTGATCTGTTTCTGTGGGAGACAAGGGGACCATCACAAATCAGTTTCTCGCCTGGTGCTGTCCAAGGTAACGGCGTCCTGCCATGCTCCATGGCACACAGCTCAACACAACCAGGGAGAGCATTGTTTCAGCAGCACTGCTTCCATGTTCTTGGGACTTGAATGTCAAAGTCATGACTGGAACCTCTTCCTCAGCTCTAAAGGCAAGACAACATGCATAAATCCAAGTACCAGCTTTTCAACTTCTCTGAATCTCAGCAGGCCCTCTCAAAACAACTCAAACCAAGCAAAGGTTAATATCTCTGCTTAGAGATCCTGTGAAATTTTGGCAAACGTCTAATCACAGTAATTCAAAATGCATCATACATTATTTTAAGCTTCCTTAAACTTCCCAGAAACATGCCTATTTGGTGTCTCAGTAAGTCTGGTAAAGTCAAAATTGCAAGGACATAAAAGTTGCATATTTAACAGAGACTGCATGCAACCACAGAGATCTACTTGGCAGGAAGGGAGAAAGAGAGATCTGTGTGCATGCTTGCATACACCTTCACTGTTTCAGGCAATGTATAATAATTTCCTTTGTGAATAGCTGTAAAGTTATTGTAGCATTAAAGCTGGATAGACCTAGAGTAATGGTATTTCCTGACTTTTCCAAATGTTAAAAGGTCAACAAAAACAGTACGTATGGAAACAATCTCTTGTCATTACATTCTACAGCATGAATTAAATAAACATTTCCTCTTTTTTCTCCCTTCTCCTGTCATTCAGTGTAAAAATCTAAACTTTGCTATGCCACCAAAACAGCATGAAGGCAGTAAGAACTTTAATTAAAGAAGAATTCAATAAAAGCCATATATTCAGTTTCAGTCAAATCCACTTTTTCTTCACTTACTAAGAGGCAATAAAATTACAGCAGTAACTACTGTCTTAAACATGAATCTGTCCAGAGAAACTCTTCCTCAAAAGAAAACTTCTAGTAGCAAGAGCCACCCATCCCTAACCAGTACACAGACTGTTAACACAGTGTTAACTGCCTTTGCTTCACACATTGTGCGGGAGCACAGATCCCAGTGAAGCATTAAAGTTCAGACACTGCCTTGTACACACTGACAAGCCCATCAACAATAACTTTTTAACTGCTTTTGAAATCAGAGTAGGATCCAGCTGCTCTAACATCAGCCTTAATCTTGATAGGTCATAACATTAATAGACAGCTCAGCATTGGGATGGCCAGCATAGATGGGCAATGCCCATAAAATCCTAGAATCATTTAGATTGGAAAGGACACCATGTCAACAAAACCAAAGTACTGAGTGCCATGTCCATAGTTCTTGAATACCTCCAAGAATGGTGACTCCACCACTCCCCTGGGCAGCCCATTCCAATGCTTAACCACCCATTCAGGGAAGAAGTTCTTCCTGATGTTTAACATGAACCTTCCCTGGCACAACATGAGGCCATGTTCTCTTGCCCTGTCACTGGTTGCCTGGGGGAAGAGGCTGACCCCCACTTGGTTACACTCTCCTTTCAGGCAGTTGTAGAGAGTGACAAGGTCTTCCCTGAACCTCTTTTTCTCCAGGCTAAACAACTCCAGCTCCCTCACTGTTCCTCAAATTATTCACTCTCTAGACCCTTCACCAGCTCTGTTGCCCTTCTCTGAACATGCTCCAGCATCCCAGTGCCTTTCTTGCAGTGAGGGCCCAGAACTGGACACAGAACTCAAGCTGAGGCCTCACCAGTGTTGAACACAGAGGGAGCAATGTCACAGCCTGACTGTCTGGTCCAGGAGAGAAATGCAGCTATTTTTGCAGGATGGATCTGAGACACTAGCTCTGCACAGAGAGCAGAGGTTGCCCTTTCTTAATAGCTTCTTATATTTCCAGACAGCATGGATAATATCTTCAGTGTGTTAAGCTGTAAATATTATTTCATGTGAAATCTTGGTGGACACAATGATGATCTGCCAGCGCATGGCTGGGCTAAAACAGCAAAACTGTGACTTATCTGAGCTGATATTTTAGTCCTCAGTCATCTGGTAGACTGGAACAACTAACACGACAGGTTCCATAAAGAGCTGTCAATAAACTTTGAACCAGACTGTTGGCAGCAATGCTTACTATAAAAGCAATAGCACTGTGAAGTTCCCTTAAGCTGGGTATAAACAGAACCCTTTTGCATGATGAGACTGAAAGGCCCTGAACAGAAGACAAGCACTGCAGTGCAAGAGCAGTGGAGATGTGTATTGACCAGGGAGAATGAGAGACTGACCTGCTGCAACATCCTGGAGACTCTGCTGTGTTCAGAAGCATACGGCTCCAATGTACAGCAGGTGTGAAGAGCTACAATAGCAAGAAGGGGTGAGGTAGAGTATACTTTCATGAAAGCCCCTCACTTTGGGCCACTGATATAATTATTTCTTAGGTTTGCTAAAGTTCAGGTTGAAAGAGCCAGTCTTCCTCTGGATAAACTACAGAAGTCACTTAGCATTTTTATGGACCCGTGTAAAGAAACTCATGTCCACCACTTCTCTATTGCTATGGACTTCCATCACCAACCATTTAATACCCTGTTTTGGTTGTCTCTATCCCAGTTTTCCATTTCTCACTCTTGAGTGACTTCATCTGAAAATGATGACAATATTCAGGCAAATACATCAGGAGCACTTGCATTAAGTACGGACACTAAGTCCCCTGGATGAGGAATTCAGACTGGTGATTTGTACTGCCAATGGTGGGACAAGGCCCTGGGACCATCAATCCCATGTTACAATGGCACCTGATGACAACAACCACCCAGAGACAAAGAGGCAATAATAAATCAAAGTTATGGTCAATGAATCAGTGCTATGAGAGCCCTGACAAAGTATGTCTGGAGGAGCAGGCAGCTTTGTCTAAGTCAGTAAGTAAGAGAGACTTGGAAATGTCTTTTGCTGCCAATTTGTTTCATTGCTGCAAATGAGTTTCCGGTGTTTTCTCTGCATCTAAACACATAAATAAATAGATAAATAAGTTGGTCTGTACCAAGGATGTTTCTCGCTTCATCACCAGTTTCTTTCTTCTGCAGAAAATAACCTGGTAAAGCACAAGTAAAAAGGAAGATTTCTAAAATGGCACCACCACCTCTGTGTTGTCTGAAATGCACCCCCTCAGGCAGTACAACCACAACAAGTTCTATTCCCCACCCAAAATAACCGGCTGTGTCTGTTGGGGAATACCAACAAAGCTGTTGCTCAGATTTGATTCTGTTTCAAGGCCAGTTTACTACAGGCATCCTCAATGTTTATGGTACAGCTCACCAACAACATCTGGAGAACAGCCTGACATAGTGAAATTCTACTTTGCTGTCATGTTTTGTGTGGGTGTGACAATAACTTCTCTTGTGGCCCTCTGCTTTCATAATTGGTGCTGCTTCTCTTGTCCCACATCTGAAACAGGCCTGAAAAGTGTATTCCTCCTAAAGAGAAGCTATTTGCCACACTGGCTTTGGCACTTCTTGGCCTTCTAGACATCTGTTATCTTCAAATGATTTTCCACAGACAGAAAATGCACAAATCCATACAGTGGTTGCACTATGTATTGTTACTTCTGTCACCCTCTCTGTCCTAGGGTAAATTTTTCTTCTGGAGGACAAATTACTTCTGCAGACATCTGGAATAAGGCATTCTTACCATTTGGACCACTGCTTTCAGCTGCACAGTAGCACACACCTAATCTATGTGCAGAGGATGACACTTCACCTTTCAGCAGACATGCAGCCTCACATACGAAATGGAAAAAGGAGAGGGCCTGGTAAAGTAACAGTTCAGGCACAAACTGCTGGTTAGATTTTCAAACACACCCCATACCCCTCAGTTCAGAGGAAGACGCATGAGGCTCTGAGGACAGATTAGGGTCAACTTCAGGAAGTTCCATCCCAAGTTTTCTTTCCAGGACCTGGACCCAGAATGAATACAGTAGGAAAAGCCTTCCTAATAAGTCAAACTCCTTCTTCTTTCACTAAATAAACCAAACATTTTTCTAACCTGTATTGTTTCTGGCTCCACTCACTGCTCAGCCCCTTATTACAGCTTACTCCAAAATTCCTTACTGGGTGTTTGGCAGAGTGAGTATGATCTATAGCGTGACCTTGCAATTCAGTGCACTGCTGTCATTCTGCATAATGCACTGTAAAGCATAGCTTTTATTGGAAATGAAGCTGCATAAATAAACACTCTCACATTAATGTGAAATAAAACATTTTGTATTACCAATGTGCAGATATATTTTGGGAGAAATTAGTCACTAGGGAGCCAAAAAAACCAAGCAGTGATGTGCCTATATTATTTTGATCCTTAAAAAATGTAGACAGTGTCTAATAGTCTTTTTTCAGTTTTGTAGTCTTTCATTAGGGGGAAGATTTGTTTGCATACTATGGAAAGCTGAAGGGGATTAAACCGTTCTCAGGAGCTCTTTTTGTCCACGTGAGCTTCAACCCTCTGCTCCACTACCATGTCTACAGGTGGACACAAATTGCATGAAGTAAGGAAAAAGCAAAGTGAATCCAGTTTTGCAAACCAAAGATCAAAGATCAAAGATGAGCTCTGCTTTAGTTATCTACGTGCAACCTCTTAGTCTCTACCATAGTAGCTTTACTTTTCTTACATATGCTGTCTGACAGCTTGTTGAAAAACCATCTTGCTAATGTATGCGCTCTTAACATGTTTTAATTTTGTGCTTTTTCAGCCCTTTATTAATTGACCCATCACTATTTGTTCAGAATTCAAGGCTGACTGCCTCCAGTGCACTTAAAAAACATATGGGCAAAATTCATAGGCATCAGCTTTGCATACCATACAGCATGAGAGGTGACAGTACCAATTATGTGTCTGGAAGGAGACACTCCAGCCGGGCTACAGACAGTTAGCTAATATTATTCCAATGTGTCATTTTGAGAGGGAATAAACCTGTCGTGATCATCAGCTATGTAAAGTGCTGGGATCATTAGGCTAACTCTGGCAGTATCATGCTGGTTGGGTTGGTTTTTCAGTAACAATGCTCACAGTCATTCAGTCAAATACTTGTGCCAGAACTTTCACCCCTAGAAAATGCTGCTCCTCCTTTACGAGCACCTTGGTGCTTTGCTTAACAGGTTGCAGTCTCACATCTGGCACCCATTGGAGAGCCAGCAATAGGCATTCAACCTGGTCTCTGCAGCAGACCATTCCCAGGAAGGTTGTTTGCTCCAGAAAATATACCCCAAAACAAAAATAAGAGAGAACATAATGAAAAACACAGAGCCAGAGGATAGGAAATACAGCTGTTTTCTCCTGCCTCCATTACTTCAAGGCCATCCCTGCAATATGGATTTCATTAATGGCTCAGAGACAACACTGCAGAATTACAAGTTCAAGACATTATTGGAAAAGCCACCCCATGACGTTTTATATGGTTTGGGATGGGGGTGGAGAAGAGGATTTTTAAAAATTATTATTTTTATTTTTTTTACTTTAAAAAATTATTATTAGGTGCATTGGCAACAACTGGGCTGGAAGTGAAAATATGCATATACACTTAACCAACAGCAAAAACGTTCTGTTCAGCTTTGCCCAAAATAGAAAAATAAAAGGCATAAATATGAGACACGAGCTGGGTTTGAGCAGCTGAGTACAACACTTGAATTTGCTTAGCTGAATGGCCTTTGGATCAGGGTAAGTTACTTCATCTGTGCTTAGACACAGATTGATGGAGCTCCCTTCCCCTGTTCATAGTTTTCTACTAATTCACATGAACAGTTACTTCACAGTGTCATCATATTTGAAAATCAGGTAGTATAACAATAAAGCATTATGATATCAGACAGCATGATGTTAGTGAACACAATCTTTACATTGAGAAATATCTGGATTTCATCTTAAATATCTGGATTTCAACATGGCCAATTACCAAAGATTCAGATATATAAAGAAATTGTATGAAATCAGAGTGGAAATAAGACAGTAAAGTTCTGAAACTACCTCTAAGACACTAATAAACATTTGAGGCTGCTGTACAGCCAGCCCCAGCACTGGCTTTGCAGACCAAATACGTGCTACACCCATTGCAGCTGAGCCTGGCTGTGGTGGCAGCAGGGCACCAGCGCCAGGCTCAACCCTTTGATCATCCAGCCTCAGCTGTCACTGTGCCCCAACACACACCCCGTGCTCCAGGATACCCAAATCTCCACCACTCAAACAAGTGTTTTATTCATGGCTGGCAAAATAGAATAATTTTACAAAGCCTGAATTTGCTTGTCAAGAAGAACCCTTCCCAGTGCGCAGCAGGATACTGTGGCCTCAGCTGGGCACAGCCTGACAAAGCCCAGCCACTCTCGGCCTCGCTGAGGTTATCTCACTTCTCTCACCAAGCAGGTGGGAGAGCAGAGTGGGGCTGCCTGCACCTAACAGCCCCCTAAAGAGCTGTTCATAAAGCAATCCTGCTAGATACATTCACCTGAAATGGAGAACAACAAGAAATGTTTCAACTGATGACTCGCTCTGCTGCAGTCCAGGGCAAAGTGACAACTCATGTTCCACCTGCCGAGAGAGGAAAGACCTGTCCAATGAATGCAGACTGTCTAGTCTCTTGCATCGCATCTACAAAGCTAAAAAAGTCAAGTAAGAGGCCTCTATTCTAGAGTATATTTATGCATAAACATTCTAGACTAGGCAGACTTTCTATATACATTCCATATATATTTTATGTATACATGCCATAACAGGTTTCTTTGGGCACTTGTGGTGAGCTGTCCTGGTACTACTTGTTAGAGAAAACACTGGATACTGAAAGTCTGCTTAGGTCTTCTCACGCACTATTGGTGTAAGAATATTAAACTCAACCCTCCAGTCTTGCATTATATATTCTTTGCCTGATTATTTTTTAATTGTTTTTGTGTGTGTGTGCACAAATCCCAAGGCATATGTGCAAATTAGGATTCCTGTCCCACGCCAGTCTGGGCACATGATTTGTTTACATGCTTGTTTAAACATGCAAGTCTTGTCATTTCAATCTGCCACAGTAATTTAGCTCTAATGTGGAACTGGTGCCAGGAGTTTGAAGGGTTATTTTTCCTCTCTGTGGACAAACTGCTATATTGTGGCTACATTCCTACTTAGTGGCATGAAGCCACTTAAAAGAGCTAACCTGCTCTATGCAAATGTTAACAATAACAACTTTCTGGTAATACCATTCTACTTAAAATAGAAAATCAATTGCTGCAGTTGCAGAAATATGCAGGTACTCTGACCCATGGTATGATGGCAGAGAGTACTCCTTTGCTTGCATCCGTCACAGAAAAAAGCTTGACTTGAACTCTGAAATAACTAGATTGCTCTGGATATGTTTGCAAATAAAATGAGCATACTGTTAGCTCAACGTAATTGTCTCTCACAGCATATCCCATTCTTTTCCATAGTATGACAGAGAGCAACACAGGAATCCAGTACTACACAGCATGGTTAAAAGAGCATCAGCAGCAGACTTGGAGACAGGTAGACGGCTCTGAGGCCAAAGCAGAGGCCCAAAGCAAACCAAAGGGTAAGAAAAGTGCTGGCAACTGGGTGCCACGTCTGGAAGATGTATAACTTCATCTTGCAAATGCCGAGCTGAGTGGCCAGAGCAGTTGTCTTCAATTATGGTGAGAGCCAAAGGGCGGAGAGAAACGAAGAGGGTAATGAGAACTAGATGCTGTTCTGGCAGTTCCTGAAAGATTATATGTTTATTCATTTAGTTAGTTACCAAAACACCAAGTGTTTTCAAGAGAAATCTAAACTTTGTATATGTCTGGGTGCAATACAAATGCACAAAGTAATCTGCATACAAGACGGTAGTTAGCAACAGTGGATGGCAATGTTACTGATGTTTATTATTTGTAACACCATCTTGGTCAAAATCCAGGATTCTGGCATATGTACTGAGGCATTATGAAATGCACCAAAATTATCATCACAAGTAACTCAGAGATTATTGTCTGCAGAACACCAAGAATGTGCTTTGTAGAACATACTGTCCTTGTCTTAAATGCTTATATTCCTGTCTGAAATGTCACTCATCAGGAAGGAGGACATTTGTCCAGGGAAAGTTTAAGGTCAGTAATGGCATGATTTATTGCAGAAACTCATTACTCTGCTCAGGAGACATTGGCAACTCTTCAGGAAATGTTGATTAGATATTGAAAAGTTTAGCTTTCTTCTTCATGGAACAATACTCTCTAACTGGGTTTTTGTACTGAAACATATTGTATATGAAGTAAATGACAGGCAGAGAACATTGACTCTGATGGAGAAGAGACTTAACTCATGTCCTCAGCACCTCCTGCTTTCAGCATTGCCTTAAGCTATGCAAAACATCTCTTTGAGGCACATACAGTACAGCTACAAATAAAAAATCAGGCCATTTGTAGCTCTGGCCCTGTGAGTCTCCACAGCTGATGTCGTTCACAGCTCCCCTTTCTGCACCGCCTCAGGTTTAAGTGTAACTTACCCCCAAGGCTGTGCCTCTTCCCGCTGTCAGAGCTGCAGTCACAGGGCATCATCCCTCCCTCCTGCTGTCCATCACTGGCTTTGGGTCTGGGCACCACTGTCCACCACCTTTCTCAGTGCAGCAGTTCCAGAAGGCCGATTGCTGCTAAAGGCATCCCGAGGAGTCTGACCAAAACCAAGCTCTACCAGCCTGCAGGATTCATCTTACCATGCAAGGGCAAGTTTCACCGTTGGCACACTGGCATCTTGTGATTAATGTTTTTCCCTTTACTGTATCAGGACTGGTTTAAGTTGTAGATGTTAATAGTTAACGCTGCCCTTTTACTTAATCTAAGCCACCTTGAAAACTCTGGGTGGCATTAAATAACAAAATATGTGCAATAAAATAAATGGATTGTATATACTAGTAGGATAACATTCTTTAAATGGTTGGAATCTCAAATGAAGCATGAATAAGAAGCAGTCTAACACCTTTGCAGTTAGACAAATCTGAACCAGCCAGACTATGGGTACTTGGCTTTTCAGATGTAAGAAATCAGTAATTTTATTTGTCAGAACCTAAAGTAGGCTTTGAATATTTTTCTTATTCCCTGACTAAAATAATAAATCAAAGAAATACATGGTGTCATATGCAAATGGAGACACTACCAGTTCAAAACAGAAGGAATACAGCTTAAGGCCTGGCTCTCTGAAATCTTAAATTTTTAAATGTAGAAAAAAAAAAAGAAAAAGGAATCTTATGATTAATTTTGCTACCAGTTCCAGCAAAGTGTGGACATAATAAATTACAGCAAAGACTGAACTATGATTCTTATATCTGGATATCCACCCAATGCTTCAGGCAGCAGCACTACAAACTGTGCCCATAAGACTCATTCTTCTGGTGGATTGAGTGTCTTTTGTTAAGCCTTCAAAGTTTCAAAACATGCTGTTCTGAAGTCCACAGCCTTTTGAATCAGTGGTTTGTGAAAATAATCCTCAACACACAATGATTTGAGTACTATGGTATCTAACACAGTGTACTGGCTGTATCAATCCTAGCCTTAGTGTCAAGGACATTGTGAGTTTAATACAAATTGTTTGCCAAAGGAAAACATCACCTGGAAAGAAGAGAGGTTACTCAAAGTTTTTCTTCCAGATCAATGAATGCCTTACTTTTGAAGGTTACTTTTACCACCAAGTTGTTCACATGTGCAGGGCTATAAAAAATTCCACCATTGGAATTCAAGAGATATTTAAAAAGTAACAGGCAGAATCCTAGCCAAGGAAGTCTTTTATCTTTGTAGACAGAACTTGTTAAACTAATTTTCACATTTTTCACAATCAATTTCTGCTCCTGATGGAATATGTAGATGATAAACACATCATGCTGTTCAAAAGATGGCTGTCAAAGTTTCTTACTTCTACAAATATAAATATATCCCCTGATTTAGCAAATGAACACATCATCTTACGTTTTTGCAGTTAATTTAACTCCAACCCTGATGAAAACCTTGAACAACCAATTCATAATTTATACCTGTGCCAATGAGCAATTTGATAAAACTAGAACTGTTAACTAGCAAAAATATTTATTTCTCCCTCTAGCTCCACCTTATCCTATTTACAATCTGATAATCTGGTTTAAAATAGTTTATAGATTTATAGGAGTCATATGTGGTCAAACAAAGAACACGCCCTTAAAAATATATATTTGAAGTATTGTCTCAAAATAATAAGTAATGTTTATTTACCTAGAATCTGTCTACACATGCAAAGTTTCAAGAATCATTTGAAACTTAAAGATCCATAATAAAATTCTGAACAAGAAAAATAGCTGCTATGAACGTATGCTTACAACCACTCTATAATTATAAACAAGGCTTTCTTTATGAACCCCTGTTTCTCTTAGTTGCTGCTTTATTTAAATCCACACAGGACCACAGAAAGGGAAACATTTCAGTTCCTGTGTAAAGTACAATCTTTTCCCTCGATGGTAAGAGGAAAATCATGCTGCATAAGAATTCTTTAATATATTTGCCTTTAGAGTTTATTGACTTTACTTCTACTGGTATTCTACCATATAGGAATAACATTTCATTACCAAAACTGAATCCTTGTAGATTTAAAAACCCATCCATTCAACAACAGTTTTGAATGAGTTGTATTAATTTAAGCAGTATGAAGCTAGCTGGACAGAGAGCACTAGGTCAACTAACTATATTTTAAAGGTTTCTTTCTTAAAAAAAGGCGGGGGGGGGGAAATCAAGCCTAAAAACGTGCACCATAAATCAGGATTCAGTGACTGAAAGGTGGAGCAAACATCCCTCTGGGAAAATAAATCAAGTTAGTACTTGAATTTGTATCATCTTAGAACATCTTTCAACTTTATTTATTAGGTAGCTGAATGATTTTATCTTATCCATGTGTAGTCATCTAGTTCTGCCTGTATCAAGCTGTTCCAGACAGCATCTCAGAGCAGTCGCCTGTACTGTGTTGGAAAGAGGCTATCATTGATGAATATGGTTTTGATTTTGGAAAAGTGAGCTGTCTGTCTTTATCATGGATTAAGGTATCATTCAAAGGCACACAGTACACTTGGCTCAGAGTGGGGCAAGGTAGTCTCCATCCCCAGCAGCCCTCCAGCCAGGCTTCCCATCTGGTTCTCATAAGGCTCCCCAGCTACATTTCATCCTTTGAGCTGAGAGACAATGCTAGATTAAAAGCAGGCCCAGCAGTGATAGGTTTCAGCAGTTGGGGCAGGTATTCTAATTATGTAACACATGTAGTCATTTCTGGTACATAAATTGGCTTCTTACTGGCACATATTTTATTGGTACCAGTTTCTCCAACAACAGGCATGCTAAGGTAAATGATATCAACCTGCACCAACCCTCAGAGTAAGGAAAATTTCTGTTTGTTTTGCCTCTTTAGTCCACTTCTATCTTTTAATTAAATACTAGGAGACTAGGAAATACAACCTGCTTAAATCCTTGCAGCCCCAAAGATGTCATTTCCCTGGGCAGGAGATGCTACAAGAGGACTCATATTTTCTCAATCCCATCTTGTCACTCCATTTTCAACACTGCAGCCTCCACTTTGCAACAAAGTTCACCCTGGCACAGATCCTCAAGCTCACACAAAACCCTCCAGAGCTCAGTGGGATTCAAGAGCTGCAAGGTTCCTAACAGGCAGATCCTATTGCAGCACTGGGGACAATTGTACCAGAAAAATTGATTTAGAGTTGCCATAGGTACTATTTCAAGAATAGCATACAAAGCCACGTAGCAAGCATTACACTTGCTCAGCGATATCCTTCTGTGTATTGAGTTTTTCCATTGTTTTTGAAATATAAATGATTTATTCAGGCCCATCTTCAGGAATGCATTCAAGTATAATTTTAAATATAATAACCTAGAAATAGAATAAAATAAATCATCTAAAGTACATTGAAATATCTGGTATGGAATTTTTCTGAAACCTTTTAAGTAGGTCTCTGACATAGTTAAAAGAGAGCAGAATTAATGAACATCCTAATGCAAGGAATCACATGGTTTGTCTAGTAAATAAAAGGTAAATAGCCTCTCTCAGTTGAATACTGACACTTTTAAAACATAACCTCTCCAAAATCAAAACAAAGTCAGTTTGCTGGAAGTGGTGCAAGCCAGAGGTGACTGTGTATGCTCTATCTCTGCTTTAATGGAACAAGCATCAACCCTTTATGTGTTTCCCAGATAATTATCAAGCAAAACACTGAATTTCTATCAGTTTTTCTGTAACAGAAACCAACACCTAGTGCTAGTATCATGTCAGGATCTGGTCAGAGGAACAGGTATATTTGCAACAATTGTCAGCTCTGGTGTATACCACTGCAGGCCAACCTATTTTAAACCTATTGATCAGCTCCATGACTCTTTTGGCCACCCAGCCCATGAACAGACAGTGAACTAGCAAACTGCTTTGATATACAGCAGACTTGAAAACGCCCCAAAAGTTACCTCCATCTAGTAGAGAGATTTTAACAGATTTATTTGATTTCTCACTCTTACTTAAACTCTTGTGCCAATAAACAGAATACCTTCATGCTTGGTATGAATCTCACATTTCTCCTGAGCTGCACTGGAATCTTGAACTTCCACCTGTCTGACATGAAAAGACCATTTCACAGAATTTACTGTTCACTGCCATTTACTCTACCGGGTTCCCTTTTTTTCTCTTATTCCACAGGAGGTTAAGGCTTTAAAAGAGTTGAAAAAGTTCAGTAGGGGATAGCAGTGTACACACTCTGTGTGCATTGCAGTCCTATATTTAAGAACACCTAGTTATTTAGCTACAATTTATTTCCATGGCCTGCTTTCTTTTTCAGCAGCCTGTGTGAATTCTTTTAGGATGACATTAAATCAATCAGCTGCACCCATTGTGTTGGATTCAATACAGAGTGGACCAAAGAACACATAAGCCCAATGCCACCCTGTCTCTTAGGAATTACATGCTTGCCTAAAGTAAATTATGATGTATTATAGTACAAAAACTGTCATGAATTATTTGTGGCTAAACACCAAAACAAAGTAATATGTGACAACATCTCATACTCAATTGACTTCAAGATATTTGCTCCAAGGAATTAGTTACTAACCAAAATTATTGCCATTAACTTGTTCTGTAACAAAACTTTGCAGGAAAGAAAAGCAAAGGCACTGCATGTGGCCACAAAAAGCCCCATCCTTAAGCTAACACTCAGCTACATGCTGGACCAGCCCTCAGCCTCATTCACTCCACCTAAACTGAATAAGCCAGGCATTTGACTTGGAACTTGGTCTTCCCCACACCAGCTCTGTGTTGATTTGTTCCCGTGCTCAGTGCCACAAGCCAACTCTGCATATGCTCCAAACTGCTCTCATTACTTTTCATTTCACCCATTTTGTTTCCCCAAGCCCTCTGGAGTCCAGACCTGAACAGAGTCTCTGGATGCTATCACAAGGCAAATAATCTGAGGTGTAAAAGACCCCATTCCAAAAGTGGAAGAAAGTGGACTCTTGAAAAGAATGTGAACTTGTCTAGAATAAATACATTTCAAATATTACTCAAATAACTTGCTTTCATCTCTCTTTTTATTTCTTTAAAGTTGACTGGAAAGAAAGAAGGAAAGAAGTCACCAGGACACACATTCCAGGAGTCTCCTTGGTATAAATCAGGCAACACACGCACGGCACACCAGTAACAATGAAATGACCCCTTAAAATACTGCATTTCTTGCCAAGCATAACTTCTTTGAAGACTTTAAACTTCACTGGCCAAAATTTTTGAGTTCAAAGTCCTTCTTTTCCTAGTTCAGCCTGGGGCACAGTTCAGAGAAAGGAAGAAAGGACTAAAGCAATTCATCTCAGTTGATGTTTTCATGAGGAAAGCAGGTCCAACAGTTAGGAGAGAGATGCTCTTGGCCTCTAAACACCCAAATTCTCCTTCGAGACTAAAACTATCAGACTCCTGTCATTAGTTACTTTGGGCACATCCCTTTCCCAGCACACCTGTGGAAACTGCTCACACTTGCTGTGCTTGGCCCACTCAGTTCCAGACAAGATCCAGCCCTGGGGTCCTCACCAAGCTGGAGCACAAACTTGAGGACAGGGGAGCAATGTCAGAACTGACTCGGGGTGGACCCCATTTGGGCTGTACTGCAACAGTACATCAACACCAGAAATCAGAATCACAGATTCTTAAATTAAACTTAATCCATTTAATATTTAACAGAAGGTAAATAGTACAGAGTCTTGTTCCTTGAGTCTTCAAGTTTACAACTTTGCTACTGTGGCTCCTGCGCACTTGATTGATTGGATACGAATGGGCCACAGGAAACCAAAACAGATGACTAACATTAGCCAGTAAGACTAAGTACCAGGGAAAGCAAAAACAGGCTGCTTTTCACTCCTCCCATGTTATCCAGCTACTCAGAATAAACACAAACACTGAGAAGATTATTCAAAATTTGTACTTAAATAAAATCTTCTATTTGTGGGTATCACAGCAGTTTATGACTGTTAAGTACTTGGTACTAACAGGATAAGTGTCTGACGCTCATTGGCAGAGAAAAAAATGCATGAAAGAACGGGAGACAGTCAAACTGCACAAATGTATTGCACACACCACTGTGGGTGTCACTGAAAATGTGGAAAACCTTTAGAAGGGAAAGTGAAACGACTGAAATAGAAAATCCTTTATGTCCTAAGACTTTAGAAAATAGTTCTTCCCATATGTTTTTCCTTCCACTGTTTTTTGTTAGGGGGGAGGGGAAATGCCCTCTTTCCAGTTTCCCTCTTCAAAAGAAAATTAGTGTCTCAATTCCACTAAAAACTGTTGTGCCATGAAACTGAACTCCAATTATTTGAGGAGAGAAAAATCCCAAAAATTTTTCTACCTCTTCTGTTCACAGAACTCAAGTTGTTTTGCGCAATTATTAACAAAATAGTCATACAAAGTGAAACACTTATAAAATATCAATATAGGCCAAACAACCCTGTCACTCTCCCCATATCTTGCACACTACACCCTTACAAATGCAAAAACATCTGTGCCTGTATTTAGAAAAAATTAAAATAAAATTACCTCTGTACCAAACAACAGAAAACAGTTTTCCACATAAAGTAAGGTTCACAACTGATCTATACTGGGACAGTTATAAGGGATGTGTACCAAAAAAATAGAATTAAAGCCTTAGACTGAATGCCTGTTCTGTAGAGCTTTCAGCAGATCAGTCTCCCAGTCCAGTTGACAAAATAAGCTGCTGCCATCTTATGGAAGAGAACTTGAAAAGCACTTGGTGCAAAACTCATTCTGCTCTTCCTCCTTCCCTGCACTTCTCCACCTTCCTTGGTCTACTCTGTAATAACTTTTTTTTTTTAAGAATTTCCTTGCCTTGCAAAAATATGCTTATTGTGATGAGGTATTCTTTGGGGAAGTAACTTTTTCACCTCTGACTTTACAGTAACTTTCACAGCATCCAGGAAGTCAAATGGAGTAGTTTTCCAAGAAAGGGAACAAACCAGTCAGGCTGTTAATCCTGACACTGCCTCAGACAGAGGTTTCTTGTAAGATAAAACAAAAGCCAGCTGGAGCCATTCAGCCACTACAGGATAGAGTCATCAATTTTGCCCAGTTTTCAAGCAGTCATTTAGTGTGTTCCATCTGTGGATTTCTCTACATGGCCAGCTTGAGCCAGTTTAACTAAAAGTGTGACTTATAAAATGCTAAAATAAATAAAAATTAGCCAGTTTAAGCCCAAAGCCAGCACAAAGGTTCAATTTCTCCATCTGTAAGTCACAAAGAGATGCATTTGCAGAACACCAGAGAGATTTGCTGAGAGATTTTGCTTTTGTTCTGAAAGGAAACTCTTTCCACAAGTTTCCATGGACTGCTTTATAGGAAAGCAAGTTTTCAGATAAGGACTTTTTGTGAAAGGAGAGCGTTCAGCAAGGCCAAGATACTGCATTTGTATGAACACAGGGCTCATGCCAAGTTCAGCTCTCGTCATGACCTAGGACACAATATTCAGCTTAATATCTAAATCATTAGATTCCAAAAATCATAAATATTTTTGAAAGGAGTATGACCAGTATGAGAAAAGCCAAGTGTCCTCCTTTCCCCCTCCAAAGCAGCTGACACTGACACTCTACCAGCAAACCTGAGCTTCCTCAGCCCTTCTGGAGCTTGCACCAAGCTGTAAAAGACAGTCACTGTATTGTAAAGTCAAACATTTTATTCATTTTATCTGACCTGAGCTCTTCTTTTTCCTCTTCCTCCTTGTGAAAGAGTTTTCAACACACCAGTAACCAGGGAAGGTGTTAAAAAATTCCTACTGAGAATGAACAGCTACAATGCAATAACCCTACATTATTGAGCTGCACTAGCTAAATTTGGGTAGTATGCAACCAGGGCACCTACAACATAATGGCCATAATCCCCATTTCCCCTCAGGCACCTAAATGAAGTTTATATAGAGCACCTGTGAATTATTACAGGAAAGCTGCAACTACCGAACTAGGGGGAAGTAAGTGGTTGGCATCAAGGACACTAAGTGGGAACCCAGGTATGTTAGTTCAGGTTAGTGCAGGTTTCTGTGTCCTTGTAAGATTTTACCCAAATTTGTGCCCCTCTGAGTATTTGTGCCCAAATACTCAAAAGGAGTTTGCCACCTAAATGCTTCTACAGCAATCAAGACCCATCTTGCACTGCCTTCGCAAGCCTCTCTCTACCACTGCAGAGGACTAATGATTATGGAGAGCTCAAGGTTTGGAGAGGGCTAACTGCAAGTGCCCAAGACAAATACGTTCTTTCTATTGTATCAGTTTGGCAAGTCTCATTTAGCAGCATTTCTTAGTTATGTCTGAAAAGATCTTCTAATGTTCACATTGGCCTTTAAATAAAAATTCCAGCACTTTCATGGCCTCTTATTAACTGAAAGACAAAATTTCAATAAGGAAAGCGACTGTGGTTTCAAGGGTCCACTTAGTCTCTAATCAGAACATAAAAGATTTTTTAAAACATATTATATAAAAAACACATTGCCTTTTTTTCTTATACTTTTTTTACTTTTGCAACAGATTCCTCAAAACATCTTCATTTAAAACAGTATTTCTATAGAGCCCAGTGCTTTCTTTGGCAAATTTGGAGAGCTGTGTTTTGGGATAAAAGTAAATTGCACCATAAGATGAAAACAGATTGGGAGATTTGACAGGACTTGATAGAAATCCATTGTGCACAGGCAAAGGGAGAGTTTTTCAATAGGTCATTTAAAAGATAAAAGCTCTGGAGGGAAGAGTCCTGCTTAGTGGCAAGCTCATCTAACCCTTGCAAAGCCTACAGTAGAGGCTGCAAGGGAGGCAGAAGTTACAGAGCATGAGAACACACACAAACTCTCTCACACCTGAAAGTGATTTTATACATGATTAGGTATCATTTTTCATACAATGTACACATGCACTTGAGCAATGGCATAGTCCAGAAAAGAGACATTTATGTCCATCTGACTTGCAAGCAGCTGGGGGGTGGGGGAGGCAAAAAGGAGCAGATTCTCTCTTTAACACAGGCCATCCCAGGTCCATTCAGCCCAGCTACCCTCTAAATCCAGCTCAGGATGAAACCTGGATCTCCACCCTTGCCTTATATGAGGGATCCTGGCAAGCAACCCAGTGTGCAGGGCAGACAGGAGCCAAGTACCACCACTTTGGCTCCTGAGGGGGACAGCTGGAGCAGAAAGACCTCAGTGCACACTGTGGGACGGACCTGCCCCACAGCTTTGAGGCACATGGTGTAGACTGCCTTACAGTACAGCTTAAAATACCAGAAGACAGGAAAGTAAAGGAAGCAGCTTGCTGTCATACTCCCTGCTAGGAAAGGCTATCTACTGCTACTACTGAGAGTATGTTTTTCTCCACCTAACTGTTCCTATCTCTCAAAGAGAAAGTTGCTC
The DNA here is from genome assembly GCA_013399945.1 of Ploceus nigricollis. Lineage (NCBI taxonomy): Eukaryota > Metazoa > Chordata > Aves > Passeriformes > Ploceidae > Ploceus > Ploceus nigricollis. Next base: position 468,149 of record VXBC01002763.1, read on the forward strand.
CAATCCCTTCTACAGTTTACACATCTTCCTATGCTTCTGCAGCTCAGCGACAGAACTTCACCACCAATGCTTTCAGCAGCACTCCAAAGCACAGCCCTGCAGAGATTAAGCTTCCTAATTTTCAAAAGCAATTCAACCATTTTCAAGCCAACATTTTGCTGTATTTCCTTTACAAAATGAACAGCAACAAAAAGGCTGGAATACTAAAACACTTTTGTTCCGGCAGAAAACTAGACAAACCAGGTACAGATTCACTAGCTGAACAGAACTCAGCTCCTATCATGTATCTCAGTAGTTCATACCCTTTTGTTTCCAGCAATACCCAAGGGCACACAGAGCAGGAGGCTCTACCTTTTCCTGGCTGACGACTGACAGTAAAAATACATATGCCATATGCCCACTAGCATTGATAACATCTTGTTTCTTTGGGGTATGAAGCTTAAAAATGCAAGTTTCACCATGAAATCTTCCCTGTTCATTAAGACCTCCCCAACAGCTCTCTCTCCTCTAATCCCCAGTTCCCAGCTGCACTGAGAATTTTGCAGTCAGTAAGTTTGATGTCTCACAATCCATGTTCTGAAGCATACCTATGTTTTGCTTTAATTGCATTAACATACAATTAACAAGCCACATAGGTTTTCAGACTTTCTAAAGCTAAATTTCCAGAAGCACAAAAAGCACAAGAAACAGTGCTGTTAACTTGGAATCACTAGCAAATTGCCTGGCATGATACAACCCCAAGACCTCCTCTCCTGAGAGGAGTAAGCAGTGAGGAACAGCTACTTCAAAAGTATCTCACCTTTCACTCCCCACAGGAGGTAACAGCATTTCTTCCCCCTGTATTCTGACACAATAGCATGTCAGGTTTGCTGCAGCAGTGTGCCTGCAGTACTGCTCTGTTATTGTTCAGCACACACAGGCACCACCAGCAGCACTTACTGAACAGAGTCAGGAATTCAGCTCCTCTGGGAAGTGCAACACATCAGTCTCTGTGGCGCAATCGGAGAGCGCGTTCGGCTGTTAACTGAAAGGTTGGTGGTTCGAGCCCACCCAGGGACGGAGGAGATCTCTTTTAAGGGCCAAAAAGAACCTCGTGAAGCCCAGTAAGGGGAGGTGCCAAGTCCTGTCCCAGGGAAGGAATAACCACAAGCACCAGTATATGCTGTGGCTACCCCGCTGGACAGCAGCTTCACAGAAATGGACCTGTCACAATGGCACTTTGCTGGCTTTGTTCACTCAGTGTCTGCCAGAACCCCCAGGTCCATTTCCAGGGAAAGCTCAACATCTCAAAGAATATTCTGAGTTGGAAGGCACCCAAAAGGTTCATCAAAGTCCAACTGCTGCCCTACATAGGGCAGCCCCAAGACTCACACCATGTACCTGAGAGTATTGTCCAAACACTTTTTGAACTCCGTCAGGATTGGTGCTGTGACCACTGCCCTGAGGGCCTGTTCCAGTGTCCAGCCACACTCTAGGTGAAGATTCTTTTTCTAATATCCCACCTAAACCTCCCTGACAACTTCATACCAGTCCCTCAGGTTCCCTCCATCTTACATAAGCATCCTTACTCCTGCTCTTCTGGATGACACCTGCCCACAGGCATGCATCTATCTATGTATCTCATACCTACTCTGAACTAAAGTAATTACATTTAAAGCTGAATGTCAAGAGATGACAGATAATCCCTGATATAAAAAGTTCATACATTTATATATTTTATTAAATTGCATTAATAGTGTCAGCTATATTAAATATGCTTCCTATACCATGCATTATAAAGTTTCTGTTTTGTGTACACAATGTATTACACTTTATTAAAACTGTCTTCACAGTTTAGGGGACTGCTACTGCTCTTCCCCGAACCCCAGTTCACAGCTTCGCTCCTAATCCTAAGTAGCTACATCTGGACCTTCTCATTACTGTTACAGAACAAGTTTCGTGCTGTCAGCAACATCTGGATAGCCACATTCCTCAGAAAGTCCAGCCTGACAAGCATTAAGAACTGGGAACCAAGCACTCCTGTCAAAAGGATCCAAGCAGACTTATTACCAGACGCTAGTAAATCCAGAGCTGATGATACACAGAAAACACTAGAACAGTTTCCTTCAAATCATGATTTGACACTTCTATTTTAACACTTTTCTGAGGTTGTTTTAAGCTTCTAAAATAAAGGAACTAGAGCCCAGAAATTCTAGAAGTTGACTGGGAATTTTGCTATCATTGTACATAAAACGTGCATAGATGTTACAGAAACTGGGAGCATGAGAAAAAGAAATATTTACTCACTTGACCATTTTCACTCTAACAGAAAGGACCAGATGTTACTCAGGCATAAAGATAAGGACAAAACTTCCTTTGCATTAAATCAATCACAGAACATATACATGCAGTAGTTTGAAAACACATCTTCACAGTTCTTTGCTCATATAACACCTCAAATTTTTAATTAAGGTGCCACAGGTATTCACAAACAAAGGGTGTAGAAACCAAAAAAACCTGGAAGTTTTAATGGAGAGTTTCTCTCTTTTTTTCTTCCACTGCTGGTCAGTGGCCAGGAAAAACACTTTATATTTTGCCCTTCAAGGCTCAACTAGGTTTGAAACATACGTAGTGATTTGTCTGGCGACATGAAAAAGTCCTGCTCATGTGAACGTTGCTTATTGATGCTTTCATCAATAAGGCATTACTAAGGCATCTGTAAGGCATGCAAAAGGACAGCAAGACACAAACCTACCACAGGGGCTTTGGACAGGATGGATGCAGCACCATGACCACTTGCAACAGTCCTTCAATAGCTAAATAGCAGTAACTCGTATTGATCAGAACACAGGCTGCCCAAGTATTATAAGTACTTGAAAAAATGTATCAGGTCTCAAAACACAGAATTACTATACCAAACTACAGGGCAAAATTAGAGGGGTTATTGTAGCTCACTATATATCAGGTTACTGGCAAACAAGGGAACTAAAAAGGAATCATACAGAGCAGTTATCACAGTGGTACACAATGGCAGTAAGATGGCCGTGCCCTGAAGTTTGGCCATGGTTGATGAGGCAGTCACATAATTGTCTGGGGACACACTAAACTCTCATTTTCATTTAGTTAAGACTTTGAGCCAGCTGTTGATCTCATTATTGCAGCAGGAGAACAGGAAAAGTGATGCTGTAGTTTGGACAAAAGCCCCACTAGCAATAAAAATCCCAGCACCTTGAAACCTCCATCAGAAGCCCGCCCCACCTCCCTTTTTACAGCAGCAGAAGAAATACAAGACAAAACCGTAACAACACTTAGCAGTATTCTCAAGTGTAAATTTAAGAAGATGCAAGTGCTGTGCCATATTCTTTCAGTGTAAAGCCTACAAAAAACACCTGCCAGGGCTGAGTACTAAACTGCTAATCAGCACTTTATTGACTGGAGTAAATGAACTGGATGCAACTTTAATTTTAACTGCCTTTCACAATCACAGAAGATTTTAGTTACCTCACTGTAGTTTAGTGCTTTAGTGTATAAAACTCCCTGCCACAGACATGGACTCATTCTCATTACTTGATGAAGAGCAAACAGCTCTCTCCATTATCCCTCTGCTGCCTACTGAGGTAGGCCATAGGACCTCTTGCACATGCTCCTCTGGATGCAACAGACCCACTATTCCACAAATAGGCCCAAATCAATTTTGAGCAGAGCTTATGGTACACCTTATAATAGTTTCAGATACACTTGTATTACAACTACAACAATGGATGTGCACTTAGAGATAACCTGACCTACAAAGGGGGAAAAACTTGGGAAGCATGGGAACACATTTATTTGAAAGATAGCAGCTCCACAACCCACACCCCCATTAAAAAAAAAAGGCAAGAGAAAGAATTAAAAAATGTAGCACAGTAACTGTTGCTCAATTTTCTTTTACAAATACTGGAAGTGCAAGAACTCAGCCTTCTTGACAGAGCAATGATGAAAAGAAGTGACACTCTAGGAAAAACATTCCTCAGAGACATAACTAAACATGCTTAAAAGATGAAGACAGAAGAGCTAGTTGCAAGTCAATTAGAAAACATCTACTTAAAAAAAACCCACCCCTCTAGCTGCTTTCAGTCTCACTAATTATGCTGTTTCAGAATACTTCTCTCCCAGAAATACTTTGCAGTGCAGTAAGGAATAAATGACTTAATTCTTTTGCAGAACAATACCCACTATTCAGAGTGCCCTGCCATTCCCTCCCTCTGACAAAAGCTGTCAGATCTGGCAAAGGCAGAATAAAAGATGAATCCAGGTCCTGTGATAAAAGGACCTTCTGTGAGAAACCAAAAATTAAGTCTCTTCTAGGCATAGGGATGCACCCAAACTAGGGGGGAAACAAATACAGAAATAAATTACAAGCATCTTCCAGCACTATGATACTTGCCAACTACTGCTGACAAAATTAAGTTGTTCAGTTTTAATTCACCTACAACTTTCCTCTACTGTGAGGCTACAAAACCCAAAATCCTTTGACCTCAATGCTAACAAACATGATTTACTCAGCCCACATACTCTGCATGCAACAGTAATGCAAATCTAATATTTTAATATAATGTTTATGCATATTTAATATTAATTACATTTACATATTTAAATTATCCTACTACATTAACAATACTAGACACAATATTTAGAAAAAACAACTAGCATGGTTAAGCCTTCAAATTTTGGTAGTTTTCTATCAAGTATAAAACAGAATAGAAAACAAAGTTTCCAAGTGAAGAAGAAAGCGTATTTTAAGAGAAGCAGACAAGACATGTTGTAAAACACAGATCATGTATGCTGACATTTAGACAAAACCTTGCAGTAATAAAAGATGCTGTCATTCACTATATTTACAAGAAACTGCCTAATAGTTCATTTACTGACTGCACTACAGTGATTACTTAAAAAACCCACACAGCATCTTTGTCTTGTCCTTTAGAAATAATTTGTACGTACGAAATGATCTTGTTTAAACCATATGTGCTAGAAAATATAGAACTCTGCAATAGAAAGAGGTTAAAAAAGTTGAATACTGTGGAAAAAAATTTATTTAAGTCTATACAAGTCTTCTGAAACAAACCATTGGCTTTGATACAGTAAATTCAAGTGAATACTCATTGCAATAGTATTTTTTCATACAGAGATCAAGAAGCCCTATAGCTTCCCATTTAGTGTCTGTGACAGAAGTTTTATTTCTGAATAAGGAGCTGCACAAAGCAGACGTGATAAGAGATCTTACAGTCACAGTGAGCTACAGTTGACATTAACTTATATTACAAACATTTCAGAAAATTAGGAATCCATACTGAAGTGTGGCAAAATGATTCACAATGAAAGAACAATGACATCACTCAGACCCCTTGCCAATAATGAAGACTTTCTGCAGCAAGTCTAGAGCAGACCATCATAAAAACCTAGAGTGCAAGAGTACCACAAATTTAGTATATAAATAATCACAGGATTAAAACTCCAGTTAAGCCATCAACTGAAGTGATGATTAAAAGGAAAACATGGCGTCTCCCAGCTTTGCAAAGGAAGCTTTTAAAGCATCTCTTCAAGAAAGTGCTGATGCCAACTAGGGCCTGTGCCAATTTGTGTTTTATACTGCAGTGCTGAAAGACAGAATTTTAGCAGATTTGTCTAAGAACTGTATAATCCTGCTGCTTTTAATACCTTAAAAAAAGCATTTACTAGAAGAGACAAAAAGTTACATTTATAGCTCATACTGTTTCCAAGATCTGTGCACACTATATAGTTCTATAACTCAACAGAATTTAAAAATAAAACAAAGAGCAGACAATGCAGTATTTGTTAGATGGATTTGTTTAGAATAGTTACACAATTAATGTATACAGTTATAAAATTTTTTGTGCATTTGTTCTTGCACATTATTAATGCTACTTATAAAAACCTGAAGATTGCAAATTGGGCATGCTTACCATAACATTTTCAGACTGGGAAAGCTGCAGAACATTTTTTCTACAAGTGTTCACTGCCATGATACAAAACAAATATGTGCAAACTGCAAGGTCCCTAAAAATAGCATTTAATGACTTTATGTACAGAAAGATGTAACTATCTGTTTAAATATGCAAAGAATAAGCTTCCCAAAGTTTATAACATAGAACAATATCCACCACATGCTCCTCCTCCTCCATATCCTTCTTCCTTGTTTGATAACTTTACACCTCTGTTTTGGCTTTCACTCTCCCACAGTCCAGGAGTCTGAATGATTTTTTCAACAAGCTCTTCAAAGGCACACTGCACACCATCACATGTTTTTGCACTTGCCTCTGGAGAAGGGACACAAAAAAATCAAGTGTTAGCATAACTTCTCGCAACTTGTTTAACATTTCTCTTTCAGTTAAGTTTCAATCTACAACAGACTTAAAACTTCCACAACCTATTCCTAAAAACACAGCAGTGCCAAAATTGGCATCTATGAGGATTTGTCACCACACAGGTAGCACCTCAAAATACTTTTAACAGAAGAGCTTTCAAGTCAAACTTCACCAGAACATACAGAGATAGCTATAGCTTAGCTTTATTTTCCTGTGGAAAGCACTCCAGAAAGAAAAATTTGCATTCTCGTCTGAAAAACCTGTTTGCTGTTCTGTGTTTCAGTTCTGTACATTAATCATAATTGTAGTACCACCAGACCATATGAATCAAGGATCCATACTGCAGGATTCTGGGTCAGTTTCCATGATAAAACTCATCTGATAAAAGCAATAACGCATCTTATTCCTTTTGCAGTTTGCAGAATTCTAGGAAATTTCACTCAGGATCCTTACTTTGACCAAGACTAAGAAATCTGCCCAAAGGTTATGTTATGAGAACAATAGACACCATCAGAAATTGTTCAAGCCCCACAATGGCTTGCCCTGTTCATCTACACAGCCATGCAGATACTTTGCCTATGTAGCATGCATATACATATATATACATATATTCACACGTATACATATATATACATATATGCACACATATAGTCTAATTTTCATTTTTGTTTTCATCTACCATGCACTTAGTAGCTTGTGCCTCAACTTTGAACTTTTACTTCCACATCTGACACTGAGGCTAAAAAGAAACACAGCAGGACACTAAACAAAAATAAGTCTTCAGTCAGAGATGAAGAATATAAGTCTAAGTACAAGAACGAATGAGTACATATCGATGAACTGCATTGCTACTGGAATAATCCTGTAAAATAATCCCTTCTGATCCTTAGGTGAAACACATAATAAACATATGCATAAAGAGTCACCTCAACATCCATTTTTTAATTTATCATTACATGGCTTTGCCTACAAGACCCATTTTATTTTGCAGCAAGATCAGACCAATATATTTGCTCCAGTCATAATTATGTCATTATTCAATCCCACCCACCATTCATAAGTTAATTATATACCTACCTATTTTTACATCCTAGTTCTAATAGAGATTTCTCTCAGGTACCAGCCATTTTGCTATACTGAAGGCTGGCCACTAGCACCAGTATTCCCTCTTTCATTTTGCTTCTGTTATTAATTTAGCAAGTCAGCTAAATTAATAACAGAAGCAGGGAAAGAAATCAGACAAAACCCCAAACCCAAAACATGTTTCATCACACTATGGAGAACCTGTACTCTGTCCTTCATCCTTATGAACTTCTACATAATCATCCACAGTTAGAACAGGTGTCTGGACAGGCACAATTAAAAAACAGGAATACCCATTATCTTTGTGCCCAGTGCAGATGAGAAATATCATTAATTGGACTGTACACATAAAGACTCTCAATCCTACAGAAGTGGTACTTTTCGTTACGTAACAAAAATCAAGACAGATCTCTGCAAGTATCTATAACATACCTATGAACAACATGGAATGTTTTCTTGCAAATTTAAGGCCTTCATTTCTGTCAACTTCACGGTTTTCCTATAATAAAACAAAGCATTAATATTCCTTATTAACAAAATACACCAGAAGATTACTTACTGCAGTTGAATTTGGTTTACCTTATCAATCTTGTTTCCAACTAACATCTGCACTATGTCATTCCTTGTGCAGTATGTTTCCAATTCATTTAACCAGTTATCCAGCTTGACAAAAGTATCTCTTCTCGTGACATCATAAACTGAAAGATATTAGTGATATTATTCCACAATATTTTTCCAAGAATTACATCTTACATTACAAAAGGAGCAAAAATGATGGCTTTTTGAATTAGAAAACTGAAGGAGTTCTAAGGATTTGAATTTACCTTCTATATGAAGAACTGGAAAGAAAGTAGGACATCTAACAGCTCAAATCACTGATGCAGAAAAACTCCAAGCTTCAGCCACCTACGATTCTCAGATTAATATTCCTTGATCCTAGCTCACAGGCTAGAGACTATCATTCTCCAAGGAATTCTACACTAGCAGATCCCTCATGTAGGATACCTAAAATCACTACGCAACAGCTATGCAAAGAGGATGGCACAACCTTCAGTACCGAAGCTATGAAAGTGTTTCTTTCCTTTGTTTTCACATCCCATGTGCAGACAGGCATAAACAGCTTCTTTCAATCACATTTATAACTTGGCTTGCATGAACCACCTTATTTTTCGGAAGACAGGTAACAAAGAAATAGTCAGGAGATATTGAATAAAATGGGAGAGCAAATCTCAAAAGCAGAACCTTCTATCTCCCAAACAGTGCTTGTTTACAGCTTTCAACAGTAAGTAAGTGGCAGGATCAGTGCAACTAAGTGACTTGATAAAACATGTTTGGACAGCACCTTCCTATACCAGGAAGATAACGCAACTCACAACTTGGGAAACCTACCAGGAGATCACATGACAGATGTTATTCCACATTAAACAATTTAACTAGACACAATAGCTTAGCAAGATGCTCTAAAGTCAGAAGCAACTTCAAGAAAATTAAATGTACATCCCTGCCCTTACTTTAGTCAGCTCTTCACTCCTAGCAGTGGAGAAGCAGAACTTCAGAGCTCAGTGCCTAGCAAATACACTTCCATACACCAAAAAAAGGCAAAAATGAGACTTCACTGTGAAGCTGAAATTATGGGTTTTGCCTGGGTGGGTTTCTCACACACAGATTGGTGCTTTCTACAATCCCAGCTGGCCTTTCCTAAGTGATTCTGACTGTGTAACGTTGCATCAGTTGGGAAACAAATAACATCAGCCAAATTCCACGTTGTTCATATTATTAATTTCATTAGGAAAAAAACAGCAGGGAGAAGAAAAAGAAAAAGCTGTATCATACTGATACAGAGAGATTACACTGAGGAGAATTTTTTTTTTTACTCTGCACTTAATAAGCATGGGCAACAATAAAAAGGAATAAATAAAAGACAAATTCATGACAGCACAAGGACAACAGCTCCAAGCTGTCCTTTCAGATAGCAGTAGCTTTTATTCTCATGCAAAAATCAGAGGTTCTCAAGCCGGTCAGACTGACTACATGAGAAAGAAGTTGAGACACCAAGATGCTTTTATATGAGTTGTTCAACACAGATACAAAGATTTTAAATATCAGTTAGATATTATATAAAGACTATATGAATTTGTGTAACTCCAATGCATGAGAAAACCACAAACATTTGAAATAGCATGCAAAGATATACTTACCTAGGATAACACCTTGTGCACCTCTGTAGTAACTGGGGGTTAATGTTCTGAACCGCTCCTGACCTGCAGTATCCTAATAAGCCATTCAAAAAAATTCTGTTATTCAGAATTTGAGCAGAATGCAGTTTAGCTTTCAGGTATTCTACTTCTAGTGAACATACAAAGTAAGATTTAAACTATATTCCACTAGCAGATTAGCTGAGTTTATTCCATCCCCTGCTGTTTTACTATACATTAACTCTGAGATTTTATGTAGTCTGTCCCAGGAAGCACCTTTGAACTATTATATGTAGTATGTAACTGGATTATATAACAGTAAGATGGCCATTTCTGCAAAGGCATTTGACCTGCAGCTAGTACTGCAACAACCAGCAAGAAAGCAGCATAGCTGCAGTACTAAGACTTTCTAACAAGCATCACAGCCCATGACAACAAAACCAGTTCCTTCACTTCAATCACCTGCTCCAATTAAATTTGATTGAGTATTTGATTGGGTAAGTGCACTAACATGCTATAACACAGCAGAAGCAGGAATAAGTCAGAGGTTCTTCTGATTTTAAGCAAAGTTGAGTGTACATCCTAAAATTTAAAGAGTCAATAGCTCTGAAAAAAAAACCCCAAAACCCATCAAAATTAGAATGCTGTTTTCTTGTCAGAGATTAAATTATAGTGCACACTCATTGAAGGCTTTACGCACAGAATATTTAAACAACTTTATTCAATTTACCCAGGTTAGAAGTGACACATGAAACACTGTGGATTCCCTGACAAAGAACCTGGAGAAGCAAACTAGACTTCAACATTCTACAAGCCACTCAGTCAACGTCACACATCTAAAACTGGTTTTGTATCACGATGCACCCTCACAAGCTTTTCTTTTCAAGTTTACCTCTGGATTATTTCTTTCTATTTACCAAAATGAAAGAAAATAAATCCTAACTTATCATTCCTTGTTCTGCTATCAGTCTGGCTTTCCTCCTGTATGCATTCTTTATTTTCTGTCAAGCTATTGCATTTCTTTTCCTTGTCAAACCCATTTATTTCACTGATGATTACTACTGCAACTAAGACATAAGTCCTGTTCATTAGTGAGGTATGAACCACCCTCCAAGCTACAGAAACATTGCAATACACATTTCGTGTTCTATTACTACTTCCCAAGGAAACAAAGGTCTCATATCTTGGTACAAAAAGACATGACTGGGTCTGACTATTCAAAATTGTGCTTCAAATCACATAAGTGTGGAGGCTGGTTTACACAATGGAGATTATTTTTTAAAAGCTTGGAAGTACTTTTTCTTCACTTACAGTAATGGAAGCACTACTTTTAACTAGAGCAGAAGTTGAACACACTAAAGCTATGATTACAAACACTGCCCCTCTCTCTTTGAAATGATCTGCTACAAGTAATTCTGATGTTAAGCCTGTAAAAGCCCTCAAATGATGGCTATGAAGTTTAGACAAAAAATGGGCCTAAGAGGTAACATATGAGCATGCAACTGTAATTCTTAACCTATTAATACACAACCTCAGTGTTATAGGCAAAATTTAGTAAAGAAGTGCACCCTTCTAGAGATGTAATACCATTTAATTCCTCCTTTTCTCTACTTCTATCTCAACCAGACCTGCAATTATTACTGCAGAAACACACAGGCAGCAGAACTACCCCCTCAGCCCACTGTCCCACAGTTCATTGCAACTCCTGAATGCTGCAGTATTAACCTCCCACTTCTCCAAATCACCTTCATATTAATAGAAAAGGATTCTATACAAACTATTCGTTACAGAAACCCTAGCTATTCCTAAAGCAAAGCAACACATGAAGAACTTAGGAGAGACTTACCCATATTGCCAGTTTAGCTTTGTTTCCATCAACTGAAATAGTTTTCACCTTGAAGTCCACACCTAGAGGAAGAAAAATATTTTAGTTCTCCAAACATATTACACTTATCTTTGAAAACTAAAATAAAGAGAAATGGAAAAAAATAAAATCAAACTCAAAAAACCCCATGTTTTAACACAAGCAGGAAGACTAAGTTTCATTAACTATTTAAGAACCTTGCTCAAAACGTAAGGTTTTCTTGCTGACAGGTTTTTGCAAAAGCCTAAGGGCCTTTTAAGCCATTGACTCAAAATATTTTATGGAAGTAAGGCAAATACTGTATCTCTTGTATTAAAGCACATATTCCAGGACAAATTTTCAAGTTTATAATTCAAATGGATTCACTTTCTACTCATTACTCACAAACACTCTCCAAACAGACAACAAGGTAATGGTTCTGCTGGTCAGCCATCTACTCCAACATGTAACAATTCTTCCCCCTTCATGTGTCCTCCACTCCCAGGAACTAGCAGCCTATCAATTGCTCAAGGACAAGATGCACAAAACTCAGGCCAAGGAGAACAACATGTTAGTGACCGCAAATTTAAAGGATATGGTGACACACATCTGTTTGAGAGGCTCATCAGAGTTATGATGTATTATGCTTTCATTTAACTCTTAGGTTACTAATAGCAAGTAACTAACTAGAAATACGTTTCAAGTATTTTGGAATGACTTTCACTTCTCACCAGGCAGCCATTCTAAAATGAAGTAGCAGTATGGAAAATTTATACTTCTACAAGAACAACTTTCAAGTGCAACAGCAACCTTTTTGTACTTGGAATTACAATGTCAATCATCACACTCCCTACTAGAAAAAGAATTAAACTATTCTGATACAAAATGAGTAGAGCCTCAGGATGAGTGTGCTGCACTTACAGTCCCAAATTCATGCAGATTACAAACAAATACAAACAGCTGCCAAAATACATTCAACTTAAAGTCACAAAGGATATATAGGATGATTAAGAAACTGCATATTATATGCAGATTAAAACTTCAGTTGCACTGAACTTTAAAAGAGCTTTGTTTCAAAAAAGGTAAATACAATTTTTATTCCACTGCTTCACAGCTTCAGCTCACTGAAGTGTTCCCTGAAGTGCCAGGTGTTTTTCAGACAACATTCTGCACTGGAAGAAGCTCATACTCTTTCAAGCAAAATTTTCCCAAAGTACATCAACTTTTATAGTAACTGAACAGAACTTTGTTTTTTTCAGGTACTAGGACTCTTAGTCCCTAGCTTAGCAGTAATATAATGCTCAATACCATGCACAAGAATGGTACATTATTCTACAGTTATGTTCACAGAAAAGAACAGTTGTTATTAGCTTTATTTTAAACACCAGTTCTCAGAACTTTACCTAGTTCACAGAAGATTGCTATGCTAGCAATTTGACTCAATTTGATCCTAGAGAACATTCTGTTCTGTCCGCTTTTCAGCACTCAGCAGCAGCTTTCAGACTAACAGAATCTCTTTCTTCCACTGTAATTGCATGTTTCTTCCCCTGAACTCCAAAAATCCCCATATGCAGTTAGGTCAGCATGTCCAACAGTTCACAGTGCATTCTTTTATCCATTAGTCTGGCACCAAAACCTGTAACTGCAGATATTACAAGTCTATTGGATACTTAATATGACAAAATACATCATCAATTTCAAGAAAGAAAATTTCTTAAGATAAACATATTTTATGTATTCTAAAGCCACAGTATCCTCCTTCCATTCAGTAAACAGATTCAGAATCTTGTGCCTGCACAGTTCAGCAATTTTCATTTAATGGAAATGGATATATATACACCTTTATATTAGCCTTGCTGCTGGTTTAAAATTCACTTTAAATTATGCAAGACCAATAAAAGTAAAATAAGAAACTAAAATAGTGACTTAACCCCATGCATTAAACTGACTGTTGAAAATCCAAGTATGAAAATTAACTATTAACACACCAAAATACACCCTTTAAAGTGACTGAGGCAAGTAAAGTAGAATTCTAACAAACAAAGGAGCTTAACACATATAAAAGCCAATTAACAAAAAGAAAATTTTTAAATACTTAGGTTTTTGGTTGCCTATCTGCTATAAGGAAAGACAAGTAGAAAAAATTTAAGGCTCAAGAAAATCTTGTTGAATTCAACAAACAGGGTACTTATACTTCCTAAAACCAACAGTGAAATACAGACATGTTTGTGTGACAGGCATCAGTTCTGACCTTGCAAGAGTGATGTGTCTACCCTTGACAGCAGAAAGCTGACAGTGCTTTCCACCATGCCTTGGAAGGCAGCCAGAAACAAGACAGCACTACTAGACTGTACTCCTGTGTGTTAACACCTCCTGCCTCAGCACTACACACTAACACAGTATGGACTTACAATCTGTAAGAAGCAGCTCTGACACTGATAGTGCTCTCACATTTAGGCCAGTAATGCTACGCTCTGTTTATAGGAAGTGCACAATTAGCTATAGTGTAGTATTTGTGTTGTAGGTAGGTGACAAATTGGACAGCTTAGGAGTTTGAGGACTCCAAATGCAAGAAAAGCTAAAAAGTTAAGAGACATGAGATCTGTGCAATACATCGCTTCATTTGCGAAATACAGATTGCACTGAACACTTATCTGGAATCTCTCACACAAAGAGCAAGCAAGTGAAGACAAGCATGAGCAGTAAGGACAACAGAAAATACTGGGGTACGTGTAGTCTGGTAAGACCCACGTGATTAAGCCCAGCAAACAAGCCAGCCTCAGGAGAATAAAAGGACAGGTAATCTGCCAGGTTAAATACAACATGTTTAATCCAACTGAAGCTACTAAAGCTGAACTATTTGCCAAAAGCAGCTTATTCTTCGAAGAATATCACAGGATTTTTCTTAAGTTCTTGATTTACTAATCATTTAGGGTTTCTTTTAAATTGCACCCAATAGGTCTGTGCAATCTATGAAGGTAAGATATGTCTCAACAGGTCATCACAGGGGACCAGCTGTGCTGCTGTCAAGGCTTTCCTCAGTATTGTGGGTTTCTGTGCAGTTCTTGCTATATCTTAAAGAAAACCAAACCAACCAAAGTTCTCCTCACTGTCTAATCCAAATAAAAAGTCACGTTAGCCAGTTCAGCAGTCAACATGCAGATGACATTAAAAGAAGACCTTATTTATAGTCCATAAATTTTGAAAAAGTACTATACTCTTCAGTTTCAACAGGAAAGGCTTTAAAACCTCTTCTGTCCTTCTGTCCCTTAACTCAAAACACAATAGGGTTTAATTAGCACAAACAGAACTCCAAGCGAAGAATCACAAAGTTTTGACATTTCACCATCTTGTAAGTACCTGAAATTGGCATCTAGGGTCTTTCTTCATGCAGCAGAATAGTTACCTCTAGGAACTCACTCCAACTGCTTTATCTATATGGACAACAAATCATGCCCTGAATTTAAAGCTGACATTTTGCTTCTTAAAAATACATTCACCAGAAAAGAGGCAATGGCACTGGATAGTAGTTTAAAAAGAAAAACAAGAAAACAAATAAGAACCCAGACTCTTATTTGAGTCTCTCTGTCCTCTTCCAGTTAAGTTGACAAAAGAATGAATCTGCTATCTTCTAGGAGTGCCCACACACCATGCTGTAGGACTTGCACAGCTGGGGTCACAGTAGCCCTACTGCACAGCACTACCCCAAACATCAGCAAGATGGGCCTAACAGGGTGATCTGCAGCAGCATTTGCTCAGTCTCTAGAAACTGACTTTTCCTTCCAAATGATCACATTCATTCCAGATGAGTATATTTGTTTCAGAACTCAAACTCTATCTGAAGTAATGCTTACATTGAGTACTCTTTCTCCTTTTCCACATCAGAAACAGAGCAGAGTAGTACCTGCCACGTAGGATCTGCTAGCAATAAACCTTGAATTGTTGCTATTTAAAATCCGTGATTAGCTACCACACATGCTGTTGTGCATGTTGACAAACCCAAAGAAGAATTACTTCAGGAAATACTTCCTTAGTTTCTCAAATGATGCCAGTTTTTGACACAGTACAAACAGCAGAATGAACAAAAGAAACCCCACCACTAAAAACAAACAAAAAAACCCCAAACAATAAGGATGCCCACTCAGAGACTGAACTATTCTTTTGGTATCCAAAAGATCATGAAAGCTGAAGTAGCTATTCTGCACTAACTTCCTACCTTGCATGGTTGGCATATCAAGAAAGTAACAGGACCTGAGTATATACAGTGCCAAAACTATTAGATTAGAATCCAAGATTGCCATCTTCACCACCTGATCTATTTAATTCCTGTTTCCTTCCACGCTATCCTCCCTCATAAACTGAGCTGGGGCTACCTGCACAACTTCATTTTTTATAAGCAATGGAATGAACAAAAATAGGCCACATTCCTCCCTTTGGCTTCTCAGTGCTTTATATGAAACAGTACTCCTGAATCTTATTAACGTTAATGAAAAAAAATCAATTTATTTAATTCTTAATAAACTAGACAGAGCTGGTTTTGCTCACCAACAGCTGAACCCAAAGAAAAAAATTCTATATAAGCTCTTAGACAGAACTCTTCCTACAGAGAAAGCAAAAAATGCAATTGAAATGATGGTGTGAAAAAGTATCTCTATTTTCTATAATTTCAGTTATTACTTTGGCACAGAGTTGCATCACACTATTAAAAGTTCCATTTTGCTTCCTTTGAGAACCAATCCACTTAGTGACCCTGCATTCTGGGTCACTCTCCCCCAGCACAACTGACCCATGCTGGTAGGTGTAATACCAGCACAGCAATGACACGTCACTGCCTTTTTCCCCAGCAGCTCTACATTCCTGGCTCTCTTCCACTTTTCTCAGGAGTCTAGCTGCCAAGGAACTGATCGGTAAGTAGAAGAAAAAAAAGCCACATTGTAATTTGCTCTCTACAGAGGAAAAGCAGATGCCAGGCAGAGCCCAGGGCACTCAAGTATTGTTAGAAGTTGGAAGAGTTAACACTACCTGCTACAGAGTCTGACTACAGCTACCAAGTATCATATTACATAGACACAAGGTCTGGACAGCAATATTGTTAGTCAAAAACCCAACGGCTATTTTGCACAGATAAATCAGTAGGAGAGTAGTAGTTCTTACAGAAAGGCAAACACATCTGAACTTCACTGTATGTTAGACAAGTCTGAACAAACCACAATTTTACACTGAAAATGTTATCAGTTTTTCCAAGGTAGTATCAGCACATACTTACCAATTGTTGCTGCAAGTTCTGGGTCAAATGTATCATCTGTGAACCGCAGCAGAAGGCTGATGGGGAGAAAAGAAAAAAAAAAAAAGTGATACTATTATTACAGCATATCCATACCTTGCTGGAAGCCTATAAATTACAAGTCTGAAAGGAACAGCAAGATCACATAGCTAAATAAACTCACATCTAATTTTTATTACTATCATTACTATTTTTGATTTTTTTTTTTGGTAGGAGAGAATATATGGAAAAAAATAAAAGAACATAGAAAGAATAGAGCAGATATGCTCTGCCACCTGAGCCCATATCTCCTCTCTACATGTATTACCAAGAATATCTCTTTGAAAACAAAGTACCACACAAGTTGTCAAATCAGTTGCCTGAACAGTCATGTGATCTGCTTTGCAAAGCATTTTACTTCAACCTTATTCTATTTTCCTTCTTCCAGAATTCAGTACAAAAGTAGTATTTTTTGTTTTGTTTCAATATTGCTTCACACAGTATTTCTGTAAGCTTGAGAAATAAATTCCAAGTCAGCTTTTCATCCCAGAAATAACTCTCTGAACTAGGCAAACAGGGGAACAGCAAGGACAACACCCATCAGAAATAACGACACAGAAGTTGAAGAGTAGAAATAGCTCCCCAAATTTTATGATTTTGTATTTCTTTGTATGCAACAACTCATGCACACAACATTTCGCCCATCCTGATGAATGTGTTTGCTACCAATAGAAAAAGTTACAACAAAGATTAAACAGCACATCACACCATAGCAATGCAGGGTCCCTTAAAAAAGTGCCCATAATGCCATCGGGGTCAAATGTAAATATTTTTGTGAGAGACAAAGATTCTGAGCATGCAGTTCCTAAAATCAACAGTCTTTTGCTGTGACCATGGCTTCTACTCATTTCCAGGATAGAGAAACAAAACAAAGCCTTATTTACTTTTTGGTCTTCCCCACCACCCTGTTATTTTCTCCTCTTTTTGCACGTGAATTTAGAAGTCAAGTGCTTTTTAGCATTTGGACACAGCCCTGCACTGACAAAAACAGTGACCACTGAAATTCCTTTATTTCAATGAGGATGAGTGACAACTCCAAGTTAATCACAGACCAACGTTTTTTTCTCTCCTTACTCCAGAACCCCAAAAGCAAATGGTAGCTTTACTTACCAAAGAATAATTAAAACAATAATAATTTTTTAAAAATCACAGCACACAGGTATTTTTGGTATTTGGTATTTTTACCAATACCTTCAAGTGGTTCTATAAGGATGCTATTTAAGAGCAGCTATTTTTAGTTACAACCAATACTAGTTTCATTCAGAACAGAGAAATTATGGAAGCCTTATACTGCTACTAGAATAAAACCATCATTTCACCAGTCTTGCACGCCTAGCCCAGCCAACTTCTACCTTTTTTTCATAAGTAGCTATCATCTTCTACAAAGCATAGCACACTCACAGGGACCATGTTTAAGACAGCATTTGTCCAGAAGTCAGGACTCCAACCATTCACTCCACCTTGCTAATACCTGTTTAGCATCTGACCTTTCCTAGTCAACCAATAGGTAAGAGACACAAATTTAGGAATAATTCAATATTAAGTTCCTGTACCAGAACAGCTCCACTGTTATCATTTAATAGCATTTTTATTTCCTCCACATAATGCCTCTTTTAGCAAGCTTTCTGATGTAAAGAAACATGTACATAAATAGGTATGTAAAACCACTGTGTGTTTGATCTGCCCCAGGAAAAAGTCTTACATATGACCACTCAAATGTGAAATGACCTCAACTAAAAGAAATTTGCTCAGGTCATGTCTGTCACCAGGGGCCTACTGCACTAATTATCAATTCAGTAGCTAACTCAAACGAGTAACTGACAAACTTTTAACAAATATGTGCACTTCTTTTCTCTAATTAGCAACTTGTATGTAATTTGGGGTCACAGCAGAGGACATATATTATTGCCACAAAAATATCAAATATAAAATTACTGGTGTGGTACATTCTCAGACGCCCTCCTACATTTATATCCCACATCCTTTAGTAAGAAGTATGTTACTATCAAAAAAAAGTTTAAGGAAAAAAAAAAATACAACACACAAATAAAATCCCAGCTCCTTAGGGTTGGTATCTACAGCTTAGCCAAAGTCATGAATAAGGCAAGGAGAAAGAAATTAACCTCAATGTACTTGATAAAGCCTATAATTAGCAAAAAACCTGTGTTAGAACTACTTTGCTGTGTCCCCGCGCTCCCCCTCACACACCCAACGCTGGGTCACTTGTGACTCTGCATATACGTATTACGGACTAGACATTAACCCCAAAGCGCTACGGAGATGTACAAGGGCACCTATCTCCCCACGACGCAACGCTGCCCGGGCACAGGGCGGTCCAGGTGACCCTGGGCAGCCCAACAGAACCCCCGCTTCATCTGCTTGCAGCTGAGCCTGGCAGACACCAGCTCGGGGCCGCCGGCTGCGGGAGCGCTGCGGAGGAGGAGAAGGAAGAAGAGGACAAGGAGCGGG
>VXBC01002763.1:487463-528896 GCA_013399945.1 Ploceus nigricollis
CCCCGCGGGCCCGGCCCTGCGGGGCGCAGGCCGCGCCCAGACGGCATTGTCCGACAAGGGGCCTAGGCCGGAGCCGGCCGCCCAGGAGAGGCTGTGGAAGGCTGGCGGGCGCCCCCTCACCTGGACTTGCCGACGCCGNCCCCGCCCCGGAGGTGTTTAAGGACGGACTAGACGTGGCATGCAGTGCTGCGGTGCGGTTGACAAGGTGGCGATCGGTCATCGGTTGGACTCGATGAGCTCAGAGGTCTTTTCCAGCCTCATGATCCTGCGATTGCTTGCGCCGCACGAAAGCAGCCGGCCAGCGCCCGGTGCGGGAGCAGGGCCAGCTGCCGCCTCCCGCGGGGAGCAGCT
The DNA here is from genome assembly GCA_013399945.1 of Ploceus nigricollis. Classification (NCBI taxonomy): domain Eukaryota; kingdom Metazoa; phylum Chordata; class Aves; order Passeriformes; family Ploceidae; genus Ploceus; species Ploceus nigricollis. Next base: position 487,815 of record VXBC01002763.1, read on the forward strand.
GGTCTGGAGCCTGCCACCAAAACGTGGGCTCGTTTGGGGACGAACTGGCACTGGAGGCCAGCTGGAACGTGACACCACATGCTTTTCTGCCAGCATCTTACATTCTTCCTTAAAAGCCAAAAATGTTGTTTGGTTGGTTAGTTGGGTCTTTTCCCGATTCCTATGAGAAAGTCTCTTTATTACCAATTCAGCTAACCTGCTATTATGGCTTGAAACCTACCTCAGGCCATGTGTAAACAAGTGCAACTCTTCTAAAATTAACACAGTACATGTCAGATGTGAGCCTGAGATTCCTCGACCAGTGCTGTAGTCCTTGGCCCAGCTGGGCAGCCGCTGGGCAGGCCAGAGACTGACTCCATCAAATATAAACAAGTTCAGGCTGTCCCATAATCACATCAATCAGTCGCACAACCAGTCACTCCAAAGGAAGAGATCAGGCCATGTCAGCAGCTTGCACAAAGCAGGTGCACTTGTGAGGCCATCGTGGTTTCTGTCAGAGCGATGGCTGCAGAGGGCACAGCTCTTCCAGCAGACTCCTGACTCTGCTGAGCATTTGCCTTCACCTGAGTTCCAGGGTCAACACAGAAACTGTTCTCTTGTGTTTTTGTGGTAAACCTCTCTGTTGCCTGGCTTCTTCCTCTTTCGGGATCTGGTCTCCTGACTCTTTTACCTCAGAAAAATAAGTCCCTGGATGAGTACAATAACAATAATTATCCTATTAAACTATGGAAACATTCTATAATTAAGTATACAAACGGCTGGCTGTGTTTACAACAGCATAATCTAAAATTTGTTGAAGGTGTGACAGTTTTTGTAGTCTGGATTGTGGTTTGCAGGACTGCAAGAAAGCAGGATGTCTATACTCTCTAGTTTTTGTTGAAGTGTACAGAAACTCTGGGGTCTTAGCATGGATCAGGATGAGGATTTGAATTTGGAAGGTATATCCAAAGAGCAAAGTATTCCACTAAGGCTACTGAATCTCTTAAGTCAGAGAGTATTTGTATTCTGGGATTAGTTTTTTTCCCACTGCAGCCATAGAATTAAACTATTCAATGTGGATATTAGTCCTGATTCAGGTCATAATCCTATACCTCACTCAGAATGAAGGGTTGGTCAGGATGACATTCAGGTCTTTAATGATGAGCATATGCAAGAAAAAAGGGAAAACCTGCCCTAAATGAAAAATTCTAGAACTCATACTTATGGGTGTAATGTTTTAGACCTTCTTAGGCATGCCCTTTGAGAACAGGTATTTCTCCAGGTTGTCCTCCTTCAGATGGAACTATGTAGTCTCTCACTTTGAAATTGGATCTGAGTGCTGCAGTCAGCCTGTTTGCTGTCTGCATATCTATTTTAATTCTGGAAAACCAGGCCTATTGCAGGAACCAGCTATTGGATAATTAAGGTGTCTCAGTCCTTCAAAACAAGAATATTATTTATTCATTGAAAGATGTACAATGATCAGAACATCTTCAACAAATTTTTGTATAGGTTCTTCATAGAAGCCATCTCTGTACTGGGAGAGACATCTAACCTGCTGTAATTCATGGGTGCCTGTCTTTTTCCTTGCCTGCTTTTCAGTACTCTTCAGGAGTCGTTGCTTGCTTCTAACAACTAGCCCAATCCCTTGAATAAGGCTGGGAGGGTTTCTCTTTTTAGCGTTTATTGTCCCATTTGATCCTGACCTCTGATGTGGCAGGGTCAAGCCATAGCAGTGTGGTTAGCCCTGCCTGATAATCAGTCTTCCTAGAAGAACTCTGGAGCTTTGGGGTTTTTTTTATGCTATGCTGTTTCCTCTTGATTTCTTCTCAGTGATCTCTGCATTTCTGACAGAATGGCACAGAGCAGATCAATTTGTCTGGAGATAATATTTATAAATAATCATGCATATATACTTTCCTTGTTCTAGATACACCACTAAGGGAAGCAGTCTGATGGTGGAAAACTAGCATAACTTATTCCAAGGCAGGTCACTGCTATGGGGAGACAGAGACAGACAGACAGACATCACCTTTGGACTTCAGAGTTTCCCCTCATGCTTTACAGTCTTGCATGAAGCCTATCTGGTTCCTGGTTTGATACAGGGCTCAGACTAGAAAAATATCAGGTCCATCTCAGCTTGTGCAAATGTATGTGATCAGTGTTCCTGAGCTTTTGATTACTTCAGGGATGTGACAAAGAAGGAAGGACATCTTGAAGATGATATTGTGTACTCTCACCATTAAAATTCCCTGTCCACTGTATTACAGACTTAGCTATATCTTTGACCATGAAAACAGATGAGAAACTATTTATAGTCACTCCCTCAGGGCTGGGATCAGTAATGAAAGGACCCTCGCACTTCATTTACCCTCAAGGGACTGTAGAGCAGTTGCATAGTGCAGTGCCCTTATGCAGGCACTGAGAGCAAGTAAAAGTGAGAAGGGTCTCCATCCAGTTTGTTCCTGCTGAACCAGCTGCAGGGTAACCTTGGCAACTGAGACAAATGTGTCAGTAATAATCAGCCATTACCATGAGAGACAACCTGGAATAAACAACAAAGAGTTCTCTCAGTCTCATTCTGTGTCTGAAAGACACCTGGGAGCCTTTGGTAAGTTCACTTGAACCATCTGCCTTACTTCCACAGCTTAAATATGGGGATAATAGTATTTGCTATTAGAAGACTGCAGAAACAGCATGGGTCAAGGGAGCTAAGCTGCCAGCACTGCTTTGTTTAGCATGAGCTCTGAAATTCATGATGGGAGAGTGTCCCCTTAACTACATGGCTGTCCTCCTGTCTCTCTATGCCATCACAAGTGAAAACAGGCCTTGAAATGTATAGGTTCTGTTTTGGCTGTCTATGTACACACAAGTCTCAGGAGCATGCACCTCTTGAGGTGACAAAGTCCTTAATTCATTGACACTCTCAAAGATTTTCTCAGTTAGGCCGATCATGCACAATGTGCAGCAGAAGCTGAGAAGCTCAACCACTTCAGAGAGAAGTTGACAGCAATCTACTGCTGCAAAGACTAATCCTGCTGTCCCATTTTCACATTGTGAGGCTGACCCATATGTTGTTGTGGCAGTGAGTCAGGAGTTATGATTCACAGTGAAACAAGCGTGATTGCTAAACTTACCAGTCCCACCCAGCAGAGATGACACACATATGCACACTCATTCCTTTTTGCTGCTTCATGAAGTGATTTGCAAGGTTTGTAAAACTGGCACTATGAGTGTCATATTAAGGGAGGTTCCTTCTCTGTGTGACATCCTTAAACGCACTCAGCACATCTATATGATTTCATATTCAATGAATAAAAGCAAGGAGTGAAAGTGCTGCAGCAGTCCCAGAACTCTGGGCAGGATTCATCTGGAGACCACACTGCAACTGCTATGTCTGGCCACTCCTTTTCTAAAGAATCCAGCCTATTTTTATGAAGAAACTTCATAATTATCTTTCTCTTCCCCCTTCCAACAGCAGCCAGAGCTGGGCACTCCCATCTGTTGATCTTCTCAGTGTCTGTTTCTGTGAACAGTAAGGCGGATTTAAGACTATAAGCACATTAGCTCTGGGCAATTAAAATACACTGCTTATAATCAACCCAGTTTAAAAAAACATTGGGGCTGTGACAGAAATTGGCTATTTGGGGAAGAACAACAAGAAAAATATTGTTTCAGCCACTCAAAGAGCCATGGTTCTATATGAGAATTATTTGCCAGTATTTTTCAGAGGAAACCGACTTATATTCTGAAGATCATTAACTGAGACTTGCATAATGACCATGAGTAGATTGCTGATTTTGTGCTATAATATTGTGGTTGCTGAAAGTGATATGAAAAACTTGATTGCATGCTTTGCAGTTTTATTTTGCTAGATACAAGGTGTAACTTATGAGACACCACATCTTACTTCTCTGCTGGCAAATGATGACAAAGGCTAGCCACCTCCTACTTACATAAAATTTTGTTCAGATAAATTGGCTAATCGTTTAATCCCAAGTAATGCAAGCAGTAATCTTAAAACCAACAATTTATCTTTCTGCATTGTGTAATGAACCTTATACCAAGGACAGCTTTCAGTACTGGAAGACCTAAATACTATTTTTTAAATGTCTCTAAAGTAACCATTGCAATCATAAACAACAATGAGAGAGTAGATTACTGTTTAGAAATTTTAGATTCCTTACAAAACATTGATTACACTTTACATGATAAGAAAAAAGCTTTGCTATTTGAAGTGAATCTATCATCTACTGCATCAACAATGAAAAGGGTGAGACAACAGATTTAAAAGGACACAGTAAGAACAACAGAGTTTGGATGTTAGAGTTTTCCCACAGTTGCTCTTCATGTGCACTTCATGATCATACTGAACTGTGAGTGCTCTGAATTTGTTTATTTTCATAGCAAGTGTAGTTGTATCCAGTGGAGCACAATATATAATATATTTACCACTCAGATCACAGAATTGCTTACAGTGGAAATGACCTCTGTGATCATTGAATCCAGCTTTTGAGTGATAACCACCTTGTCAAGTAGACAATGGCACTGAGTGCTACATCCAGTCTTCCTTAAACACCTCCAGGGACAGGGACTCCACCACCTCCCTGGGCAGCCCTTTCTACTGTTTAGCAACCCTTTCTGTGAAGAAATTTCTCATTATGTCAAACCTAAACATTCCCCAGCACAGCTTGAGGCCATGTCGCAGCCTGTCCAGCTCTCCCAACAGAGACTTCCTGCCCTCCAGCACAACAACACTCCCACCCAGCTTGGTGTCATCTGTGAACAAATCAATCCCTTCAACTGGAAATCAGAGATTATCTGACAGACCAAGCTGATGGAAGTGTTTCCTCTTAGTCTTAATGAAATAAAAACCACTAATACATGTCCAAATCTTACTATTTCCATGTTTGTGCCTCTGTTTTTCAAAAGCCACTCTAGGATTTGCTTTGAATTTCCTGTGTTGGAAGACAGCTAAAGATGGATTTTATGGATACAGTAAACCTGCTAAAGGAGACAAAGTAGCCATGCATCCGTATGCAGTACCTTCCTGCTTAAGCAAGGCCTGTATTTCTCACAAGCAAAACAACTCAGGTTCCTTCTCAGAAAGCAGCTGTTCTGAAAGAACTCTTTTAAAGAGGGTATACTTCAAGTTATCATTTCAAGGGGGAGAAGTATGGAATGGAGTGAGTTTGCATTTAATAAAGAACTTACTTCTCCGTCTCCAGTTGCTTTCAGTACTTAATATGGTTAATGTTAAGGGGGAAGGGAAGGAATAACCCCTTCCCTGCTGTGAAACTATCTTATCCATAATCCCCTCTGAAGGGATAACATACCTCATCCAGCATTAGATTACATGCGCCTGCAGGATTAGCTGTGAGAATGGGACAGGGTGGACTGACTAACCTCTGCCATCAGTATCCTGCTCTTTGCACAACAATGTGTGAAGCAATTCTGGTAAATCAGAGAATCTGGTGGGCAAAGGACAGAGACATAATGTCAAGGCAGGGATTGCCAAGTAAGCCAAAAACCAATTTGTATTAAATCTACAATGATTTTTGAAAGAAATGCACACAGAAATGTAAATTCATATGGGGGCAAATCAGGGCCTACTATGGCAACAGCTTTATCAGGTCAGAACAAAGTCCATCTGTCACCAGTGATAGTAGCTTTGCTTAGGCAACAGCATACAGGTAGAGCAAGCATGAAATAGCACTTGCCAAGAATGTTACTGCAGGCTGAAGCAGCTTGTGACCCAGGCCTTTTTGAGCCCATTGTAATGGTGTCTTCATATATAATAGCTGTATTTCTCTTAAAGAATAGCAGTGTTTCTCTTCATAGAAGGTAATTTCTTATCCAGGTATTTTTAACCCAAAAGAACACATAGATCCACTTGTGGCAGAGTTGCGCAAATTAACTACATAAAAATCTTTATTTTTGTTTTATTCTTTCTGCCTATTGCCTTCATTTGATTTCCCTTCTCAGATTAGGCAAAATTGTGAGCAACTGTCTATTTGCTTAGTCTATACCACACATGATTTTGTAGATCTCCACATATCCTCCCATAGTTCTAATTTTTCAGCCAGAGGAATCATGATCTGTTTAATCGTTCTTCATATGGAAGCCATTAAAACTTTAATTATCATCTTTTCACTTTGCTGTACAGTTGCTTTCCTGATGTATCATTTTTCAGATGAGAAGACTAAACTAGAGAAAGTACAGAAAAAAATTAGTGCCCTTGGGGCTGAAAATAAGATGTTTCTGGTTTATTCTATGAGAGTTTTTTAATATTTTCTAACAGTCTGTTTGTTTTAATGGTTACCAATTAGCCCTGAGCTAACATTTTCGTAGATCTGTACATTATAATGTTTCCTAAATCCTTCCTTTGCCTATTTATTCCTGTCCTTTTACTCCTACATTTTAAACAGTATTTGTCTGTTTGAAGTCCTGCCCTCCCATTCATTCAGGGGTGGTAACAGCTAGGTCAGTGGTCTTCATCACAGATGAATCTTTAGGATATTTTTAAAAGAGAAGGACATGATTTCTTGGATTTTAATTTGAGCTTATTGCCACTTGTCACTGGATACTGCTGAGGGGGGTCTGGCTCTGTCTTCTTTACTCCACTCCCATTACTCCACTCCATATTGACAAGATTTACTGTGAGCTATCTGTTCTCCAGGCTAAACAGCCACAAGAAATGCCATGAGGGATTCAAAACTGTCCTTTATCTTGCTCTTTACTCATGTTGGCCTTTTCAATAATTCAAAAGCTGCTACTGACAGGTGGCTTACAAATGCTTTGAACTTCAAGTATGGTGTCCTTAATATAATCTGCATTTCACCTCCATTCTACCCTTTAGTCATCTTTAAAGTGTTCTTCACTGGAGTTTTTTAGGGGTTTTTTTAGATGGAGGATTTTCCTCCGTTTATTATTTCTGCATGACTACTGAATACAAGTATTATTCTAAGACTTTTTCATAGTTACATTTCAACTGTGGGTCCCTTCCAACTCAGGACATTTTATGATTCTATGATTCTGTTCCCATCATCCAGGCCAATATCAATAGCTGCACTTCCTCTTGTGCTGACCTATCTGTTTAGAGATGTGGTGGTGCATTCCCTTTCTCCCTGCTTGGGGCCACTCAATGATCTCAGGAATTCTCATTAGGCCTCAGCTTTTGTATAATGAGTTGTGAGAAGTGTCCATTGACCGCAGCAGGAACTCTTACAGGGCTAAGGTTGGGACAGCACTGATCATACCAGGTACTCCTGTTGCCTGACCACAGTGGGGAAAAAGAGATAATCCATCACCCCATGATAGCCTTGGGTCATTCCAATTTGTACCCAATTTATAGCCTGAGTGGAATGGTATCATTGTGACTGGACTTCTCAATATGACAGTAATTATTGACCTATATTGAGGCCAGGATGGAAATTTACTGATAACTAAAGCAAATTTTTTTGGGGAGCCTATAAACAGTGGTTCTAGGGGACACCCTTTGAGCTTTCCTGAAGTGCAGTGGGCTGTTACCAGCATCTCCCTTGCAGTGGGACACATCTCTGAGCTCACCAACTCTCACATTTACGATATTCAGAGGACTGCCACTGAAAGCCAAGGAAATGTCCTGGGCTGATATTTCCAACCACTCCTCAAGGCTCAACCCTCGCCCATTGAGAAATAGCAATGCATTTGATGTAGGTATTTCAAAAGGAATTTTTAACAGGTGTATCCTTATATAGTTATGTATTTTTGTGCCTGCAAGCATGTGTGTGTGAATTGATTTAAATATCCTATAGCAAGTACAGTATGAATATTGCCATCTCAGATCTGTAATAAAGTCACTGTTGCGGTTGTAGTAAATCCTGTTGAGTCACTTGGTAAACATTCAATTAATCCTTGATTAAGCGCGGCTAAATCCTTTAAATATAAACTACTTACCCAATCTGAGACTAAGATTGGACCTAGCTGTACTTAGACTGCATCAGAAGTTTAGGAAGCAAGGGGTCCCCTCTGAACCTCATGATTCAGTGGGAAGGTCTCCTTTATCCTTTTGCATCTCTGGTCTCCATGTAAACCATTCTAAATTGATTATGTATGTATTTGTATGTTACATCCCTATAGCAAGTAGTAGACTGAACCTTGCAACTGAACTCTGTGAAGTCGTGCTTTCATTAAATTTATATTAAACCTGCTTTTTCTGATTCCTTTGATGTCGATTCTTTAAGTGATCTAAACCAGTCATTCCCAACAAATGAGGAAATTATTTTTTAAAATCCAAACCTCTATTCCTAGGACCCTGTCCAGACATTATATTTTAGAGCTAACTGAAATTTTCATTATTATTTGAGTTTCTTGTCCTCTCCACATGGCTGAGAAGCTCTTCACTTCATTGTCCCTGTGGTCACCTTGGTCAGGCAATCTGTTGCACATTCCTAATCCTACATGGTTGTTGTCTGCCTGTTAAGTAATCATTTTCCAATCAGGAAAAGTCTTAATACTAATATTCATAATAACCATGTGGCTCAAAGGTTGCTCTAACACCCAAGACAGCTGATGAGATAGGAACTTGGAACCCTAGGAGAGAGGCCACATAACAATTCCTTTATGGCACATGGGGAATGTGGCAAAGGGAGGCAGTGGGAATGGCCATTTAGAAGAGGTTTGGCTATCTGTCTTTGGAAATATCTCCAGCAGATGGAGTACCTTCTAAGTTTGGGCTTCACTGTGAATGCATGGGCATTAGAAAGAAATTCAGCATCAAGAATGTGACATTCTTTTCTCCTTTATGAACACTGTTTATTTCATCCACCAACACACTTGGCAGAGGACCCTTGGTTTTTTGTCCAACAGAGGACTTATGCCAAGTTTTGTGTAATTTGACTTTGGTTGAAGCATGTTCCTTACTATGTGGCCATGGCAGCATGATAACAAACACAGTGCATCATTAGGTCTTCCCTTATAAAAACTGTACCATCAGAGTTTGGGAAGGCTTTGCAGTAGTGTGTTTGAGTAGCTCTTCTGCGCTTTCATCAGGTTTCTCTTGCACTTAGAGTATGCTAATATTTTGAAACATTCTGTTGAGACATGCTGATAATCTATTGCACCTCCCTTTCAAGAAGAGATGTAGTAGGCAGTTCTTACTGCTATCAAGTCTATAATAAAAAATTACAGTGATTATATAATATATTTGTATAATCCCTTTCTCTTAAGGAGCTGGATGTTCCTCTGGCTCTGGTCCAGGGGGTTTTTCTGATGCCTTCTGTCCCACCAGAGTTGCCAGAACTGATGTCTTGTGAAGGCTGACCAAGAACAGAGGCTAGACAGAGTTAAAGAACAAAGTAGGTATTTATTAAAAGGCCTCAATGGATACACCTTGGGCAGTACAAGAGCCCAGCCAGGGCTACACCCAAGATGAACCCAAAATGGTCACAAAATGGACAACTGGTCACGAGGTCACTCATCCCTATAAGTTCTGGTCCACCAGCATACTGGAGTCAATTGTCCAACCACAGCTTCAAGACATGAAGTCTCATCCTTCCTGTTTTTCTCTTTTCATTCCACCATTGTTTATGCTCTTGGGCCTGAGATTTGGCTCAGTTGTCCTTGGTCCCCAGCTAGAGAAGGAATTGTTTTGTCTACCTACTCTGTGAAGAAAGCTTACTATCCCTTAACATGAAGCTCAGAACTACACACTAAAGAAGCACAGAATCTGAAAAATATAGAAGCTAAAACCTGAGGCATCAGTGTTATCTGTAAAATTTGTAGGAGGATCTTTGACATCCACTGAAGTAAAGCTCTTTGAGGTGGAAGCCAGAATCTATGGGACACATCAACCCTGAAGACCAGTTTAGAAGACAAAGCAAGGCAAAACACACTCTCCATTTGAAACTGAAGCCAAAACATAGGTGAACACAGTCAAAATGTAGTGATGCTAATAGTACCCTTCTACTGTTACAAAAATTGCAATGGGAATCTACAGCTCATGTTCATAATCTTTTCCTTATTTCTCATCTGATACGAAACAGTGCCAGTAAATGAGTAAATCTCCTCAATATCAAACTGAGGTACTGATTTCCTGTTAGTCCTGTATTTCCACTGCATGAATACCTGGAGACTTTCATTAGAACAGAGCCCAACTGTATTCATTTCTGCAATATCACAGGCTTCTGAAATTGCTGGAAGAGAAAACTATCCCTACTTATTCTGGCAGGAATTTTTCCTATAACATAACAGTTTTTTGTGGTGATATCTGTCTTATGATAGTGATCAGGCCACATGTCCTGCATAACAACATTAAGTATAATCTGCTGTCATCTCCTCATGACAACATGTAAACTAAAACACTTGCAAATAAACCAAAATATTTTCTTCTGGATCAGGAGTTTGAATTAGATGACTGCATTTTCCTGGCATGAGAGTATTATTCCTTGTCTTTCTCCTAATCCTCCTCTGTTATACAATATATATAATTACACATAGGGTTGTTTTTTTTTTTTTCCCATGAGTTTGAAAAGATTACTTTTCCACTGGGTTTCCTGCATCACTGTAATACTTCCCCTTGATTCTCTGGTTTCATCTGCTTAACTCTGTTTATGGAGCGTCCAGTAACCTGAAGGAAGTTACAGTTTTTAGATCTGTCATTGAGTCTTTGGATAGACTACTAGAGCAGTCTATCCATCATTTGTTCCATCATCTGCCATCCATTGTGTCAAAGTAGTTTTTCCCACTTTCAATTATAAAGTGATACTTAGTATTTGCTAAGGACTTTAAAGCCTTTGGTTTACATTTGTCACTTGAGCTCTCCATCTCAGGTCCTAGAAGGGCACTGAACTTTGGAAGCACTTTTGCAGATCTCATATATATTTGATCCTTTGATCTTAAGAATTCTTTGCATTCACAGTTGTTTTGACAAGGTAATACAGGTTTAAATCACCTCCATTACTATTTGAGTTGGTGAGGCATGGTATGTTCACCCCTATTCTGAAGTCCCGTGATAGCAATAATTTCCTGTTTTCTGTGGCCTTTGTGTAATCTGTGCACCTTCAAGCAAAATTGTTTTTCAAGATGCAATACCTGTGTCCCTGTCTTGACTAATACTTGATAATGCACAAACACCTATTACTATTGCATTTCAGTGAACATGTTATTTGGCATTTCCATGGGCAGTCAGGGATCTGGACCTCCATGAACTTTTGAGTTTGTTTGGCTGTTGGTTTTTCCAGGAGTTTCATGTCCATAGTGTTATTAAGTAATCATAGACAACTCAGAGGTGCTTTTTCATCTTCATTGCTGAGTATAAAGACTTATGATCACTTCATGTTTTAGCTTTTTCTCAGCTCCTGTTAAGATCAGTGAAATTAATCTCACCTTCACTGAAATGTCAGCACCATAAAGTTCATCTATATTTTTTTTACTTGCAGATAATTTCTGAGCTTTACACTCTGTTTCAATACATTTATATGCAAGTGTATTTTGTGATATTAGAGAAATTCCTCAGATGGTACTAAGAAACTATTAGATTTTTTTTTCCCCTATAGGGGCAAACAACTTTTGACGTTAAATTGCCTTCCAGGAACCTGGCAACTTTTTATGGAGCTGTATAACCATGGGCTTTTGGTATTTTGAATCTACACATGTCACAATATCTGAATGCAGGACATTGAGGACGAGAGGATGTAAACTGCCACCAGTTCAGTACCAGATGTCTTGTTTTCATTCACTACACAGTTATACAGGGTTTGGTCCTGATCCTGCAAATTACAATCTCATGCTAATTTCTGTGTAATCAGAACTAATTCATAATGGTTTCCTTCCTTCACACTCTGCAATGATTTCTTGAACAGATTTGCTGGGTGTTTTTAGTCTTCTGTTGGTTTTGTCTCTTCCCTATTTTTTAATTTGATCTTAACTGTGATTTCTTTGTGCATCACCTTACATTGCTTAGTTTTTTAAGACTCACTGAACAAGCAATTGCAAAAATCTATTTTCTGTAAGTTTTTATTCATGTCATCTGATTTGGTGTGTTGTGTTGAGTGGACAGTGTTCAGGGCTATACATTTTTATCTAATGTTCTGCATTCAGGATGTGTTCATGGACTTGTGCAGGCAGAAATGGCTGAAGACTAATTTATTAATGATAACCAACAGTCAGCATCTTGAGCTGTTTGAAGTACTGTAATATTTCCCTGTACTCTTCTAGGAAGGATGATGTAATTTATCAGAAAATGTCAGATTCTTAGTACAAAGAAATATGAACATGGTAAAGAATTAGTGTAGAGCTGTTTTCAGGGACAGAGTTCACCTGGATGGAGGGATCTTGGAAAAAGGGGAGAGCTGTGACCTGAGGTCAGGATTCAAGAGCGACTGTGGAGATTAATTTGTGGAGGATAGACAGAACAGAGGAGGCTAGTCAGGAAACCAGAGGACACTTTTCAGCCACATATAAGGGTCTGAACAGATCAGAAATTCCTCCTGCCTTGAAATCTTAGCAACAGCCTAATTTTTGACCAAATGAAGAAGAACAGGTTCTATAAAAGGTACTAACCTTTTATATACATGTACAAGACAACAGCTCTTTAAATTGCTTAGAGCTTATTATGTTACCCTTTATGTTCAATGTAAACAATCTCTCTCCCGAGCATGGCTACAGGAAGTTTCACGATATATGACTTCCCATACAAACAACAGGTGAACCCTCTGGCTGAGTACACACAGGCAAAGGCAAAGATCTGTTATGTAGTTAGATCACACCATGGTGACTTGGTGACAAGGGTGCAATTTTGAGGCCGTTAGTTGGATGATCTATAAAAATTAAATTATATATTTATGTTGTTGTTACCTTCCTTTCTCCATCTGTAAATTCAGTACAAGAAAATAAGCTCCTTTACAAAACATTTGTAGTGATGGAAAGCATCATGAAAGAGCTAGACATTGCTATAGAACCATACTGTGAGGCAGAAGCAGTGTGAAACTTTAGCTCTGTGTGCTGCATTGTGTCTTACAAGGACTACAAAAGCAAAGAAAGGTGATATTAGAAAATTTCCTTTTGACCTTAAGGTGCCTTACAAGATAAGGCACATCCACAGACTGGCTGACATGGGAAAGGCAATTCCATATTACAGACATAAGCAGTACTGTCCACAACTTCATAGCTTCCTTTTATTCTAAAGTTGCATTGCCTGCTAAGATCATACTCCTGTCAAATTCAGCCAGGTCCTACCTCTACCTTAATCCTTAAAGCTGAAGGCACAGTCCTGCTGTGCTGCCTGTAACATCTAAGGAACAGCAAAAGGAGATTGTACATGGTCTCTGTGCTGGAACAGACAGTGCAGGGGCACATTGCTAGATGTTATTACTACTGGGGAGAACAGGGCAGCCCCAATCTGCCAGCCATTCCCTCACTAATTCCGTGGAGCTGCACAAGATTTCCTGCACAAGCCAATGTAACCCCAAGACTGTACTAGCAATATAGAAAAGGTTCATTTTTTTCCCCACAGCTTCCATAAAAAGGCCCTTCCACCAGGATGAGGGATCAGACTGAATGCAGGTTTCAGGATTTGCCCTTTCAATAAACAAACTTAGAAGAGTTTGTCTCATAAATATATGCTAAATTAAGATGTGTGGCTATTAGCAAAAATGATTGATTCAACTGGTATAAACAAAAGGCTGCTGCTTTGTCATTCAGATATTCATATGTACCATTAAAGGAGCTGGCAGGCTCTGCCTGGATATTACAGGGAACAACAGGCTTTAAAGGGTTATAGGCTCTAAAGCCAAAACTAAATTAATTGTTAACTTGTAAAAGAGATTGATTAGGTCCAGGGCAAAAGTTGAAATTATAATGATCTCTAATTTAGGAAGCAAGTAATGTTATTATTCTCTCACCTCTCAAAATGAAGGCCTCCTTCCTAATCCATTTATACTCAGCAGCACTTTTTCAGGATAGAAATATACTTGTCAATACAAAAAGTTAGTATCTGACTGAGTGGCTGCAACATGATGAAAAAGTTTGCATAGCTTCTGCAGTCTTGTTTTGACTAAAGCTAAAGGGTGACTTTCTGCTGCTCAAACTCAGCACAGGAACTCAGGGAACATGCCACAGGCTGCAGAAGCCTCTCTGAGACCACGCTGCTGTCAAAGGTGGATACTTTTTTGCCACTCACAGCTACTTGCCCCCACTGCCTCCTGACCATGAGCAGTGGTAAAGCTTCAACTCCTGATTGAAAACAAACTGTGCAGAAGGAAGGGTTCTGTCAGATCACCAAGCTGGTCTCCCTTCCCTGTGACTACATTATATGGGCAGAGCTGGCACAGGTACAGGGGCAGGAGCATGAAACCAAAGGGTTGAGGGGGTCTCCTCACAATTTTAGGTCCACTTGAGTCACTCTTGCAGTCCCTACTCAGTATGAATTTAGACTATTTCAGGTTATGCAAACAACAGGAAATTTATAAGCTTTATGTCTATAAGAAAATTCTTTCTTTTCTATAGCAATCTACTATTAAAGTAGCTTGCACTTCTCCATGTTAGTTATGTCAACGAAGCAGAAAAAAAAGACTTTTTATCTCTACCAATTTTCTTTAATTTTTGTTTAGCTTTATTTCTGGGAAAACTTGTGAAAATATTTATACAAGCAAATAGGTACCACAAAGACCTATCTTGATTCATAAATAGAAACTCTAAGTCAGAATCTGGCTTGTAACAAAGGGTATAGCCATCTGCTTCAAGTACCGTTATTATAGATTCTGCAGACAACTGATGAAACCAACCTTTTTTAATGGAAGATATTAACTTCAAGGGTAATTTCAGTCTAGGAATTCCACCCACCAACACTGTGGAAACAGGATACAAAATTGCAAACATTACATCATCAAAATTATATTGCCTAATTATTCCCTTGTGTACATGGAACAGGAACTAGCAGCTTTGGATAGTGGTTGACATCTTCTCCAGACATCACATACACTGCTGGGCTCACTGAGGTGTCCTGGGAGTTCATAACAAGCAGATCGTGTATCCACAGGTGATACAATCTTCCCTTGCTTCCAAATTACTTGGGGGTTATATACAACCCTTAGCTTGTTGTCTCTTTTAATTTTTCCTGAGTGGTGATGTGGAGATTGATACAATTCAAATAAAAACAGGATTGTTTAAGGAAAGAAAGAAAAGTTTTTATAAAAATTGTACTAAGAGTGATAAAATCTGATGACCTGGTAAGAACACATACTTCTCACCACTGTGAACTAGATCCTTAACTATTGTTTTGCTAAAAGATGTCAGAATAAGAATTTCATATTGAATATTTAAATTAGGAGGTACACAGAATTCAGAAAGTTTGAACTAATAAGCCTCTGTAAAGGATCCCAGATTCTTTTCTGCTACAGCAGGACTACAAAATTATTAAAAGTATAGAAATTGCTTGAACTTTTTGAACCCTTGAGGGAAAAATTGAGGAATGGATAACAAGTAAAATAAGCATTGTCATATTCTGGTAGTATTATGTTTTATTTATTGTTTTTAGAGCTTTTGGACTTTGCACTTTTCTTCCAGAGCTGGTTCAACATGCACGTTGATCATGACACAGAAGAGATGACTGAGATGAGACATGGCCTGTAAATAAATTCTTAGTAAGCAATCAAGGGCTGAATGGCATTTTTTCCATAGTTCTTTTAGTTTCCTTACAGGTTAAATGTAACACAAGATATTTCAGTGAAAATACATGAGATTTTCCTCTTAATTCTGTAAAGTCTGTGCTATATCCTTTTATCAAAAACATTATAATGTAGTTTTTTCTACCCGATCTTTTAAAAGTATGACTTTTAGTCCTAGTTCCTGAGCCTTTCACTGTATAAACAGTATCATCCTTGTTTTTGTTTTACGTGCCTCATCTGAAACCCGTGTGCCTGGCACATCCCCTTCCATCACAGCAAGGGGTGAAGAAACCTGACCATGGACTGTCTGTGTACTCAGCATTCCATCTAGTGAAAACCAGAACATGATAGGTTCATAAATTGTTTCCTATGACCTAAACTGAGCTGTCTAAAGTCTGCTCTTTGGGATTGTGTTATAATTGCTGTCTAGAAACTTCTTTCCTGGTTGCTTCCTCTCAGCCCTGGCAAAAACCTCATCTCCTGACAAGTGTCCTTCCAGCAGAGAAACACTTAAGAGTCTTTCACCTTTTGCTCTCAACTTCATGCTGAGCACAGGAGGTTGGAGGAGGCTGCTGAGGGGCAATAAAAGTCTTTCTTCTCCCTGACTGTGTCCTTGTCCCTGCAGTTCTCCCACTGGCTGGCATCTGGGAAAAATCAGTGTCTCTGCAGTGCATCATGACACACTGGTGCAATACTGAAATGCAGCTATGTAAGTCTAACCCTATGTAATGTAGCTCATTTCCTTTTGTCTGCAAATCGAGGTAGACTCCTGCAGACATGGCATACTCACAGCATAAGTACAGATAACCTCTGAACTAATTTTTCAGGACACTGTGCCTGGTTTCACACTGGCACAAGCTTGGAGTCAATTTACTGATGCTAAGGAGTTACTAAACAACAGCTGAAGAGGCTGCTGGAGCAGCCACAGGACCTATCTGCTCCCATGTGGAGGTTACACTTACCTGTACTGCATTGGGGCTTACCAAAAAGCCTGTAATGCCAGAGTCCAGATGGCTAATTGTCCCCTGCTGCAATCTCAGCCTGTATTTCCATAGATCAAATCTTTTCTCTTTATTAAGCATTCAACCCTATAGGCAAAAATTCCAAACGTTCTTTATGCTCATGCTGGGCCCTCTGCCTTATGGAAATTCATGATGCATTATGGAATTACTAGCAGAAACCATCCAGAATCAACAGGAATGACAGGCGAAATTCACAGTTTCCCTTGTTTTACTGCTCTCCTATGATCTCTGCTTGCTTTAATAATTAGCATTGCTATTGATCTCTTGCTGGCTAGCATGGAGAAAGTACTCTTGGAGCTGTCAGTTTCTAGCAATGTATTTGATAGTCTGCCAAAATTTTGCAAATTGAGCAAACTTTCCGAGTTTGGGGTTTGTACTGTTTTTTCAGTGGTAACCATCCATACCCCATGAGCAGCAGGAAAAGTAGGAAAATAGTAATGAAAATACGAGGAAACTGCATGTTGACTGGACACTAGTATGGAAATAATTTCTAGTTCACTTGCCTTTTCTCTAATCCTACTTTTGAGGTCCTCAGTGGGCAGCAAAGGGCTCTGCTGTTGACCTGGCAGGAGCAGCATGGCTGATGACAGTGAAGCACTGGCACTCCGCTGCAGTGGGTGCCAAATTCACCTCTGCAGCACCCACTGGTGAGGACCCCTCATTGCTCAGATAATTCTGGTTACCAGATAAACTTTGCCAGGTTCTTCTCCCTACAGAAAGGAACTGGCCAATCTGAGGTGTGTGCACTGAGTACTTTTACTCCAGGTTTTCCTTCTTGCTATCTGTCTGGAAACTCAAAAAGTAAAATGACAAGGCATAAGACCTTTTGTAGGACTGGAAATTCAAAGGCCTGTCCCTAGGAGTCTCTGTTCTCCAAACTTCATCATCTGTGTGGGAAGAAGCTGATCACAGCACCTACACTCTGCAGGCTGTAAAGCAAGTGCCATGAATGCAGGAAGGTGCTGTCCAAGCATGTTTTCAGTCAAGGCTGTTTGTATCCTCGTGAGTCCCAGGACCTTGCTCAGTATCTCCCATTTCATTCCTACATTTGCTTGGGCCACAGATGTCATCTGTAAGATTATTTGAGGATAAGGGTTTTTAAACTCAATTCCGTGTCCTTCTCTGCTGAGTTGGATACTAGTCCAACTATTGAACAACCACAACCTTTAATATATTTTCATCATAAGGTAATATTACTGAAGTTGGTGCACTGAAGAGAGGAGGAATATATGTGCCATTTTGTGTCATCCATGACAAATGGAGAGAGGAACACATGGCTGGGTGATTGAGGACTTCTGCTTTCTTCAAGTAGCAGTGTCCTAAAACAGCTCCTTCCTGCACAATCTCCTTTGGTCCACCTCCCCAGCTACATTTTGGTGGGAAGAATTCACTATGGCTGACAGCTGACTTAAAGAAATGAGGAGAAGTCTGTGGAAAGGAAAAGCCAGACAGCATTTTCACAATCCTTTTTAAAGTGATGCCTCCATTACATACTTTCAACATTGAAAAGGCTATTTAGTGGCTCAAATCTGCTCAAAACATTGACATCCAGGTAGCACCAAAAAAAAAAAAACCCAAAAAAAAGTTTTAGCCATAAACAGCAGTCATATATTATAATATTTACCATCATATATCATCAAATTACCCCTTAAGATCAAATTAATAGAAAAGTCTAGGAGCATCCTAGAAATCCTTTTCCCACAGTATGAGGAAAATTGCTACTATATGTGTACTCCAGAAGTGTCTACAGACAATCTGCTCCAGTGATTTTGTGGAGTGAGTACTGTACACAAACAGTACTTTCTGGTTGAGGCTTCCTTGTCAGAGTGCCCAGCTGAGGGGTTAGGGCTGATTTTGCCTTCTGCTGTAGACTTCGTGTCAAAGATGTTCTGGTAAGGACTGAGTTCCTGCTATTACCAGTCTGTCCCAGTGCCCTTGACAGCTTTGACAGCTCACTGATATCAGCTTTAAAATGTGACATCAGGATGATTCTGTGAATTCTCCAGCCTGTTCCGATGCAAGCAGGTGGCTTCATAGCAGCCAGAGATCTGGTTTTGTCCTGTCTTTCTCTTAGCATGAGAGAGCCCTCATGTGGCATGGATTTGTGTAGCCTTTCCTTTCATGACTTCGGTGGTTCTTCACAAAGGCATCCTGAATATCCACTTTTTCCAGAAGGCACAATGTGCCAGGCCCCTGCATTGCTGTCAGTAGAGATAAGAGGCATGGCAGTCCTTAACAGCTTACTGAAAGGTGTGAGTGTGCTCTGATACAGCCCTGCGAGTGCCACTGCAAACAGACTGATCCTAACCATGCACCAGCATTTAAGTGGGAGCTGTCATCTGGTCAGCCTCACCTCGGTGATCCTTGTGGGCCCTTTCCAACTCAATATTCTGCATGATTCTGTGATCATACCTTGGTGCAATGCTGGACACAGAGGGTGAACACATGGGCAGTCCTTACCCAGTATTGGTAGGGTGCAGCAGCAGCTGGAAATGCATCTCCTGAGCCAGGAAAGTTGTGGTGGCCTTAATGTGCTTTGAAAGAGCACCATTAAACACCTACTGCCTTGCCAGCTAATGGCATAGTAGGACTGCAGGGTCATTCAACACAGCAAAACTAAGCTGAATAAATCCTCTGCCACCCACCTAGGAGCGCTGAGAAGGTTGTTTTTTGAGGTATGCCCCAAAGAAGTTGTAAAATAATGCATCTGTGGAAAGATACAACAGATTTATTCATTATCAACCTGTTCTGATGCAGCAACAATTTGCATGAATTTTTGATTGTAGCAGATACTAATCAAGCCTTAACACTCCCAATTTCTTGCAGACATTGTCATCAGCTTGTAGAAGTAGCCAGCTCTGTACCCTTGGTTTTCTCAGGCAACATGTGGAATTCAAAAAAAGAGAATGTTGCTGTTAAAATCTAAGGCATGACAAACTTGGAACATTCTGTGTAAATGTTTGTAGATAAAAAGATATTGATGTGCAGCAGGAAAAAATTGTTTTGTACTGCTTAATAATTTTTAAATAGTAATAAAAGCAGCATTGATACACAAAGAAAAATTACACTGTTTTGATTTTTTTAAAAAAATACACCAGCATGTTTATCCTTTAAATAGTTTTTGGTATTGATCCAGAGAAGACCAAGGCATCAAGCTATTGAATAAATTCTGTACAGACAGACTTTTTTTTATCATTAAACATAGTTAATCCGCTTTTCATAAGAATTACTTATATCTGTCTTTCAAGGGTTTTTTTTTCACTATTTCAGCTCCCCTATAAGTCAACTTTATTTAACCAGTATCACTGGTAATCTGTTAGTCCTACAGCAGGCCATGGTGTCTTGAGAAATAGCAGGACATTGCACAATTCTGTTTTGGATGTACCACTATGAAGAAAAGGTCTAAACCCAATGAAACCTTTGTGTATTTTAGTGTCTGGCCATAGCTCCTATAGCTATCATAAAATTTTGATCTTGCAAGAAACAGCTGGTGCAATAACATTTAAATAAGTTAGATGGGGAATATATTGATGCAGTCTGACTCTTAGAAAAGATGTGAAAATTGTCCTGGAATTGTATACAGTGCCAGGGTATTTGTTGTTTTCCAAGTGGGAACCAAATGTAAGATGCAATAAATGTTCTTGCAGTCTCTGGTGGAATCTGAATTTTGTCTGTAACAATTGAACAAACGCCTTTCAGGATGTCTATAGAAGAATAACATGATTTTCTGACACTGTAAGGCAATATTCACAAGCCTTTGGGATTATAGGAATATATTAGTTTCAAGAAGGACCATTTAAATCCTAGAAGTTCAGAGAACCTTGAAGCAGAGAGAAGTGGGCACCAGAGCAGAATTTGCCCTGTCAGTGCAGTCAGTTGATCCAGTGCCATAAAAGCTCATTTCTTTACACTGACTTCAGAGGATGACTGGCACAAATATTGGCACCTACAGCAGAGATGTCACAATGTCACATCAAATCCTTCCCCACTGCCTTCACTGCTTGGCCAAATAGGGCCAGGTCGGGCCAAGCACGGCCGTGTGGTGTGAACTGCGCCGAACCAGCACCCGGGCCAGCCAGTCCCAGTCTGTGTTTGTGGCCCAAAGAGGGGCTGTGGCAGCCTTTGAGTGCAGTCACAAGACTGACAGAAAGGCAGTTGTTCTGCTGATATTTTGTGATTCTGAACCTGACACTGCAGATGGAAAAGTTGAGTCCTGCAGCTCTGGTCCTGCAGTAGTTGGTTACCCTCATCAAACACACTTGCTTCATCTAGAATGGAAATTTCATGGCTGTCTCAGGAAACAAAGGGCCCTCAGATTTCATTGTTGTCCACTTTTTTCCTGAGTGCTTTGTGGTTGTATATTAAATGGAAAGAAGAAAACAGTGACACCAAGATGTGGAAGGAAGCTGCTGTATAAAGGAAAATGTTGCTTCATTTAAATATTCACACAAAGAAAGGGGAGGGAGGCACTTGAAAGCACCCAGGATGCACTGTATGTAGAATAATGGGACATAAATGGAAGAAAGAAAAGCCAAAGCTATTAAATTATGTTTTGTCTGTCCTCGATGTTAAAAATTGTTATTATTCAGCACAGCCCAGTCCATGTTTGTTTTGTTTTAATGTCTGGAATACTTTGCATTTCACCCTAATAATCCACTCTGTTCTCAATGTTTATACAGCATGATTTACTAGAATGTGGATGTGTAATTATGGTGATGATTAGACAAAACATATTTGACAAGAAAGGAAAACAGTAGTTAATAATGTTTTCCATCTGTTTGGTAAAACCTCACTTAAAAAGAAAGAGCCCCTTAGCATATAGCAGGGTCCAAGGCAACACCTATGTGAGTACATGACAGCGGTATAAATGCCTAATGAATTCATTCTGATCATTGCTCACACGTTTTTGAAAGCACTACCATCTGTTTTATACATAAATATTACAGTAATTAATGTCAGCACATGTTTATATTATATAATTTCCAGAGTCTTATTTTAGAGTTAAGGCCTTTTTTCTTTTCAGACAGAATAACAGCATATTTTACGTTATTGGCAGGAAATGCAATGCTATTAGGATAAAATGAGTGAATTTCAGTAATGGCTCGCATCTTTATCGGAAAACTTTAGAGCATTTAATGCTTCTGTTCCTCATTAAAGGATAAATACTGGGTCAGTGCCTACTCATGGAAAGCCCAAAAGAAACTTAAGCACTGCTGAATGAGGTAAAACTATAGCAGAAAATACCATGAAACCTCTGAGCTCCTGAAATTGGTATTTTAAGTCCCTGTGGCAGTCTCCTGATGACTGGACATTGAGGGTTTATTAATGCCTGGCATTGGGCACTCTGGCTCCAGATTAGCAAATGAGGCAGGTTTAAATTAAATTGATGGGTTAGCTCTGGTAGGGTTACATCCCTCCAGAGCCCTATTGTTTCTTGCTGTTTATAAGGTTCTGGTGTTGGTATTGTCACCAATGCCTCATTAATACTGCAAGAAAGCAAAACACTTGAATAAAAATGTTTCTGCTCTCCCATCCAGAATGATAGCAATGGTGTCCACAACAGTGCAAGGTAAAAGTATTCATCTGATTCTCATTTATGGCTTCTGCTTACATGGTGTGCAAGTCACAGATGTGGTGAAAAACCAACTGAAGTCAATTTAAAGAATTCTGTTGAGTTCTTTGGGCTTCAACTGAGGATTTATCTTTACCTGTGTTCCAAGAAAAATATGTTCCAGATGCACAAAAAAATGGAATGACAGTCTTGAAACATAACTGTTTTCACTGTGTTCATTATATCAATAACTTTCTCTCCTTTCCAGTGAAATTGAGTCACAGCTGAACTTTTCTTGTTCTGTTGCCAATGCCCCATGCACCTGTACAGGGACCTGCTATTTGAAAATCTTTGCCTAGTGACTGACATTGGTGAAATTTATTTCTGATATTATTTCAGTTACATCTCTTTTTCTAGATTTCATGCTGCTAGTTTCACCTTTCATTTGAGTATTGATACTGCACTTCAGCATGGCTTATTAGTATCTTAACTTTATTTGACTTTTATCTTATTTTATTCTTTTACTTTATTTTATTTTAACAAGAGCTGCAGCAGATGCTGCAGTTGTCGAATCTAGTTGAGATTTAAGCATCTCTGGAGAGACTTAAATCTTCTAACACTATTCAGTAAAATCTGAGCCACCAGTAGATTTTCCTGGATGTCTTCCATCCTGGATTCCACTTAAGCAAGGTTCCTAAGTATCCATCTAAGTTTCCAACCAAGTAATTGCTGCTAAGGATTGCTACTTCTTGCAAAGAAAGCAACTCCATGTTTATTTCCATTACAAATAAATAACTGGAAAGGACAAATGATTGGAGACTAAAAAGGGAATGAGAAATAAATAGCAGCCCTATCTACCTGCAGAATGAAAGAGCTTTCCCCCAAATATCAGTTACCCAATAGCTAAAACTTCAGAGAATCATAGGATATCCTGAGTTGGAAGGGATCCATCAGGATCACCAAATCCAGCTCCTGGCTTTCTGCAGGACACCCCAAGAATCACACCATGTGCCTGAAAGCATTGTCCAAAGGCTTCTGGAACTCTGCCAAGCTTGGTGCTGGGGAGCCTGTTACAGTGCCCAGCAACCCTCTGGGTGAAGAAACTTTTTCCAGATATCCAGCCTAAGCCTCCCCTGACTCAGCTTCACGCCTTTCCCTCATGTTCTGTCACTGGTCATGAGAGTGAAGAGATCAACGCCTGACCCTCTGCTTCCCCTTGTGAGGCTGTTGAAGACCACACTGAGGTCTCTCCTCAGTCTCTCCTCCAGGCTGAACAGACCAAATGACCTCAGCCACTCCTCATATGGCTTCCCCTCCAGACCCTTCACCATCCTCAGGGTCTTCTTTGGAGACTCTCTAATAGCTCAATGTCCTTTTGATATTGTGGCACCCAGAACAGCCCCCAGCATTCGAGGTGAGGCTGCCCCAGTGCAGAGCAGAGCAGGACAATCCCCTCCCTTGCCCAGCTGGCCATGCTGTGCCTGATGCCCCCCAGGTCAGGGTTGGCCCTCCTGGCTGCCAGGGCACTGCTGGCTCAAGTTCAACTTGCCATGGACCAGAACCCTCAGGTCCCTTTCCGTGGCACAGCTCTGCAGCCTCTCATTCCCCAGTCTCTACACACAACAAGGGTTGTCCCATCCCAGGTGCAGAATCCAGCACTTTCCCTTGTTAGAGTTTCAGAAATTTTGCTTGTATCACAACTGTGAGTCTCCTGCAAAGTTCTGCTCAAGATTTAAACTCCTGCCGGTTATGAGAGGCATTCACCTCTGGAATTGTGAAACAAGCTTTTAAATACATACACATTCAAGTACATACATACACATTCAAGTACTTCTTCTGGCTTTCTATGTCTTCTTCTTTCAGAGGATGCTGAAGGATGAAATATTAAATGTTGTACAGTAGCCCCAAGAGTTAGGGGTCCCACCCCAAGAAGGAGCACAGTAGCTGCTTAACAATGATTTTGAATGTGAGCTGAGAGTTGGAAATTGAGAAGGGTCTCACAAACCACTGAAACATCTGGGGGGTTTGATTGGGTGGAAGACAATGACATGTGTGGCTCTTGGCCACACTATTAGTGTTGACACCACAAAAGTAGTTTAAGCTCTCTGATGACTGCAAGCAGTGAGAGTCTCAGTTTTATGTCTTATCTAAGATATAGTGAGTGCCTTCCTCAGAAAAGGTCTCTCAGTATTGAACTGGGATGCTCATTCAGTCTGCTCTGCTGGTAGAGCCCAATCTATCACATCACCCATGCCAGTGCCTAAGCTTGTTCTCTAGAGATTTTTCCAGTCACACAGTAACTTGGATTAATTCTGCCTATATAGAGACTGCCTGTAATGTCCCTTGGTAACAAAGGCAGTGTATTCTGCTGCTGATATCAAGCAGTATGCATGCAAAATGTATTACAGTAATCAAAGAAAATGTTATGGCTATGTTCTGCAAACACTAGCATGTGCAAATGGAAAAACTGGTATAGCCTTTGGCTCACCTATGTTACACACATAAAACAGATTAGCTTTTCTGACTGTATAAGTTTGAGCATCTCTAATATATGAAAAAAGATAAAAAGAAGACAAAACAATGGATGTACGCAAATAGTACAGAAAAATGGATTATTTCTATATGTGTTTACACATAGGTTATATTTCAATAACTGAATACAAACATATTAGTCAGGAAAGCAGTGTCTAGAGGAGAAAATCCAACATTACACTTACCTGTCTTCTTCTATTTCAACATTCAATTTCACTGTCTCTCTAATAAAGTAAAGATGTGGGATTGGGCTCCTAAGTCTAAACTCCCATTAAACAAAAAACTGTTAATTATGCAAACCACAAAATTCAGCCCAAAGGAGTTGTTGTTCAGTTAGTTCATTTCTCAAGTTAAAGAATGACAAAAGAATGATCCAGTTGCTTCAGGTGTAGCATTACCAGCTCTTCCTGTATCACAGCTGCTCCCTGCTATTTTCTGGGTAGGGCATGGCTGTGGACCTGTTGCTGGTGCATTTCTGTGTAACTGTGTTGATTTAGTGTAACAGCACCATGGAAGAATAAATAGGACATATGATAGTGGCTGAAGACAGCAAATCCACAGGACTACTGATAGAAAGGGTATTCACTTGGGTGTTTTACCCTTAAGCCCCTGCTGAACTCACTGAAATAGGTTTTATTGTGAACACAGCAGAAAGAGCCCAGCAAATTGATGAGCACAGCAAATTACAAGGACATGCTGTGAGCAGGTGAGAGACTGTCAAAAGCAAGGCAGGCAGAGAGGGGTGATTTGGAGCAGGGCAACAGCCCACAGTCTTTTAGAATTGAAGTCTGCTTGAGATCAGGATGGCAGGTGCACACATATGTGATATAAAACTCTGCTACTCAGAATCCTTTCCTCTCAGGTGTTATTATTAGGTGTTATTATGCTGCTATTGTCAATACAAAACAAAGCTTTAATTAACAAAATCTGCCTACTCCCTCTGTTCCTCACAGTTCCTGCCCAGCTGAAGGGAAGAAGAGGACTGAAATCAAAGGCACTGCAGCATAAACCAAGAGTGAGAGTAGAGCAGAAATCCCTCCAGCTGGAGGGAGTGCAATCCCCTCCCCAGCAGATGGTCACCTGAGCCCAGGCTGCCTGGTGGTTCCCACTGCACAGATATTGGCAGGGTGCTCTGGAGCAAATGAGGAGGATTTTCAGGCAGGAAAAGGCAGGCACAGAGCAGGGACTACTTAAACTTTAACCTGGTAGGCTCAGTTCAAGTCTCTTGAACTCTGTAATGTTAAACAAACTTAGCAAAGGATGGCTGAAGAGACATAGAAGACAATAGAGTTGCTTCTGAACACGTGTATGCATGTGGCACTTATTTCTCAAAAAATATGTGTCCTACTAAATTCATGCTCTCCCTATCTCAGCTATCACTGACCTACTATCTGCTACAAAAGTTGATAAATTTACTCAGTCTCTTTACTCTCATCTTCCCTGATGTAAGAGGAAACTCAGTATTCAGCAAGAGTTAGTATGTGTCTAGCATTTGAACTGGTCCAAATGGTATGTGCAACACCCACCTCACAACCCATGGGTGGTTTTTTGTCAGCAGTTTCATCCAAAAGATAAGACGGCAAAAAAATTATCCAAACCTCCTCCTCTCCCCACAAAAAAAACCCCACAAAACAAAACAAAAAAACTAAAACCACCACAACCAAAAATCAAACCAACCAAACAAAAGAAAAACAACTAAAAAACCAAAGCTACCGACCAAAAAACCCCAAAAACCAAAACAAAAAACCAAAAACAAACAGGCCCCCCACCCCCCCCCAAAAAACCCCAAAACCAATGCCTGAAAAAAAACCCCAAACAAACCCAAAGCCTTCTTAGAGCAGGCATGTCCTAGAGATTGTAACGAGTGTTGCTGGTGCCTGTTTTCTCAGAAGGATGGATAGTAAATAATTTAAGCCATCAAGGGAAGAGGCCAACTAAATCATTCTGGATGGTAATACTCATATTAGAAAGCAGCCAAGAAACTATAGAAGATTGTGATTAAGCACTTGATAAGTAATTTTGTATCCTTAATTATAAAAACAGACTTTGAAATGACACTTTTCAAAAGTTATTTTTATGGTAAATTATTTTTAGACTGTACCGTGCAAATTTTCATACATTTTCAGACTGCTGCTTCTCCATCAGTGAAGATACCTCATCAGCAGAACACACATTTTCTTAGTTCTCAAAATTAGAGCATCCAAAAAAAAATTTAGATTGCAGTTGTTAGCAGTTAATGTATTTTTTCCTCTTTTACATTTTCCAGTTTTTCATATGAACAGTTATTATTCTTCTACTTAGATCCATTTCTTCTGCTAGTAGTATAAGATTTAAGATAAAAGGGCTCAGTATATTTTCATTTTCTGCAAATCACTTTGTTAAAAAGACTTGACTCCGACACATGACTTTAAACTGCACAGAGACATTCAAGTAATTTGTAGGAATTATAATCAGAGATACACATGAATTTCAAGAAGAAAATGTGCATTATAAATACACAGTTTTGGTTCAGTGGTGCTTTGAGCATCCAGAAATAGCAGAGATCTTTGTACCCTGTGAGTTATGCAAACACCATGTACCTGCTCTGACCTCAGACACAACATACCCTATTTAAAAAGTGACTAATATTGTTTAAAATAAAAATATGGCTTTTGAACAGATTAAGAGTATTAATGCTATCATTTTTTAACTAACTGGTTGCTTTGTTTGATTTTCCATTATTTTTACAGGCATCCTGCCAATAAATCACTAGAAATAAAAAAGAGGCACACTAGAAACTGTACTACTATGCATCTATTTTGCCACTGTGCAAATAGGTATAATCCATCATCTCCAATACCCCTTTCAATAGTATCCTTCATATTTAAAATAATTTAATAGTCCAGCGACAGTCTAATTCTTTCCTTTGATAGCCAAGATGTTTTCAAAGGTAAGTTTTTTTCCCCCAGTAGCACTTTCTGGATTCTCTACTAAAATAGACTTTAGATCCAAAATGCCTTCCCTTTTTTGGCCAGCTTGAGGAATGTTGGAAAGATCTGGAAAAGACATTTTCACTTTTCAGGTCTGTCCCAAAAATCTTCACAATCTTCCTGTCATTTCCTTTTTCAATCCATCTGACACTGGATCCTCATCAAATGCCTGAAAATATTTAGGTAAAATGTTTTGTCAATGGCAACCTCAAGACAGCAGATTGTGGGCTGAGTCTTGTTTTTCCTCCTGTCAGGTTCTATTAATGGAAAAAAAAGTATTTTTACTAGCAATGGGCCATCTACGGCTTATTTGATGAAGCTGGGTGCCATCATCCTTAGTGGGAAGAGCATGGAATAATCCCAGCATATTACTGCATGTTGAAATAATGTCAAAAGTTCTGTACTGCAAAGTCTCCCTACTAGTTTGTATGAATAATGCAAACCCCACTGTTTAGTACTAGGATAAACAAAGAGGGAAGAGCAAAAACAATTTAACAATGAAATATAATTTAATCATCCGACAACATAGTCCATTTCACCACTTCAGCTCTCTCAGAGTCCCATAAATTGACCTGTTTCAAGCCTTCTGAGCAGGTTTATGCCAAGAAGAAAAGCTGACCCTGAATCTATTGTTTTAAAGCTCTTTTCATAGTGTGGGATGGTTTAATCAAGTGTGTTTGTAACTGTGCCAGCGGTATGACTGCTTTGAAATGTTACATGTGTCTAACACTCATGGTTCAACAGCGATACCCAGGGGACATATAATGCTAAATACTTGTCATTCTCTAAAGGAAAAGTAGACAAATTCAGGACACTATGTGCTTCCCATCTGTGTCTTGGAGTGAAGCTGCTTTTCTCTATTAGCCATCAGCTTTCCTATGCTTAATAATGCAGTATATTTTGCTGTTCTTCACTAAGGCATGGTGATGATTGCAGCAAGCAAGAATTTGGTAAAAAAGGGAGACATTCACATTTGCTGCTGTGGTATTTCATGTAGCCCGCCTGCATATTTGTCGTGCTGCTGTCTAATGGAGATTTCACGAGGCAGCTCTTTCTAAATACTGTCCTGGAAAAATCCCATGTATCCTATTTGTCAAGACCATTTCCTTTCTGCATCTGTACAGTGTTGGCGACCAAACGGCAGCACTTGATGTTGATAGGGCAGCACAGTGTATAGTATTGATATAATATCCATTCAGTCCAAGAATCCATATGCTTCTCACAAAGAGGCAGAGAAAGGAAAGCACTGGGAATTGGTTTTGAAGTTACATAAGTGGTCTGATAAAAGCTTTACTGAATAAATAGCCCCTTTCAAGAAGGATGAGCTTGCAATGCTTCTAGTATCGGAGAGCAAAGCATTCAAGAGGGCAAGAAGTTCAGCAGCACCAGAAAAAAAATTTGAAAAGAAAAGCAGAAATGGAAAATATTGCTGGTTGCCATGTGGAATAGTATTACTTTGAAGACTGACACATTTTTACCTCACACTTGTAAGCTAGAAGCTTTAGATTTAATATTAGATTTTCCATTTTGAATTCCATACTGTCTGTTAAAAAAAGAAAAAAGAAAAAAGAAAAGAACAACAACAACAAAACCCCCACAAGCCAACAAATCAAACCCTTCTCCTAAAATAAAACTTAATGCTATAGGGACTCAGGGTCCTCATAACTCCTCCACAGATATTACAGTATTCTTCCTAATATTTGTATGCTATCATCCCTTCCCTCGTGTCATCACTAACCAGGCTCTTACCTATTAAATTATAGCACACTTAAAAGAAATCACTATAAATATGTGTTTTACATTAACCAAGCACTTTACACATTGCCTGAGCAAGAGCTTCACAGCAGGATCTGCTCAAGGTTTTATATCACCCTTGGCAAGCAAAAAATCGCTGACCTTTTAACCAGCCATAGCTGCTTCCCCAGGGCCCAGTTTTTTCCCCAAATCCACCCTCGGTATCGCAGGTGCCTGTGATACAGCCCTTGAAACAGCCACTCCAGCTTTCAGCGCTGCAGAATCACGGAATAATTTCGGCTGGGACAGACCTCTAAGACCATCAAGCCCAACGCAAAGCTGACAGGTCTCCTGAGCGGCAGCCAAACGAGCTCCCAACACTATCAGCAGTGACTATGATCCCCAGCGTGGCCGCCGCTGAGCCCGGCGAAGGAACAGCCCCTCCGTGCCTGTGCCGGTGCCTGTGCCGGTGCCGGTGCCGGTGCCGGTGCCGGTGCCGCGCGGCCGCCGCCTCCTGCCGGGAGCGGAGCTGGGAATGCCGGGCACGGGAACGCGGCCTGCGCGCGCCCCCTGCCGCGCGCTGCCGGTACTGCAGCGCAACAGCCTGCCCCGCGGGAGCGCCGGGAATGCGCCGGCAATGAGCCCGGATCGTGCCGGGAATGAGCCCGGATTGCGCCGGGAATGAGCCCGGATTGCGCCCGGATTGCGCCGGCAATGAGCCCGGATTGCGCCCGGATTGCGCCGGCAATNGAATGAGCCCGGATCGTGCCGGGAATGAGCCCGGATTGCGCCAGTAGGGCGAGCGCGGATTCAGGGGATGTTGTCGGAAAGAGCGTTCCGCCCTTGAGCGGACAAACTCACTGTTAAAGGACTCTATATACAGGATAATTATATACGGTATTTTCATGTCCAGAGAAAGGCAACGAGGGTGGGGAAGGGTTTGGAGCACAAATCTGATGAGGAACAGCTGAGAGCTGGGGGGATTTAGCCTGGAGAAAAGGAGGCTCAGGAGGGACCCGATTTATCGCTCTCTACGGCTGCCTGAGAGGAGGGTGCAGCACCTCTTTTCCTGGGTAACGAGCAATAGAACAAGAGGAAACGGCCCTCAGCGTCACGGAAGGTTTAGATGGATATAAGGAAAAATATCTTCACTGAAAGCGGGGTCGGGAGCTGGAGCAGGCTACCCGTGGAAGTGATGGAATCACCATTTCTGGATGTGTACAAAGGAATAGAGATGTGGCACCTGGAGACACTGCTAGTGGTGAGCTGGGTTAATGGTTGAACTCAATGATCTTAGAGGTCTTTTCCGACCTCAGTGATTCTGTTCTGTAACACCGGACCGCCCACAGACTCTTGGGGATAGATGTGGATTTAAAGACCTGATTTGAAACCTGCCTATTTCCAGTCCCAGCATCACCAGAAACAATATTAAAAATCATTATTCAAAATTTTGCTTTCTGATATTCATGCCTTGTTTTGACTTTAAAGAATTCAGCTGTAAGTACTAGAAAGTTGCTCTGTTCCAAAAATTGAAATTTACACGTATTCTTTACAATTAAAGAAACTCAGGCCCTTAAGAAAAAAACAAAACAAAAAATTATATGTCTTCATGTATATGTGATAAAAGCATGAAAAATATCTACTTGAAATTCACAACTAATGGTTGTTTAATAAACTGTAACCTGTGTCATATAGATGTTGAAACATTAACTTGCAAGTTCAAAAATTAGTATCAGATTTGGAAACTTCTACCGCACCCTTAATGAGAAAATATTTGACGCACTTGAAGGAAATACAAAGATTTAAAACATTGTCCACCTCATGCCCTTTCCTTCCATGTCTTCTGACTGCTTCCATTTTCAGAATAAATACAAATTCTCTATATATGTATATGTTTCTGGAATCTCCAGTTGAGGAAACTTCCCTGTTGCCACTCCTTTTCCAGTGCCAGAAACAGAGACAATAGATCCTACTCCATCCTGTTCCGTAACCTTTCCACCTTCTCCTCACAAGTGTTCCTGCTGCTAATATCACTCATGGACACTCAGAAAGCATTTGATAGCCTTCAGATTTGACCAGGCACTTGAAAAGAGCAAGAGAAAAAAGGGGGCAGAAGGTAACAGTGCTCAGGAAGGGCATCAGTGAGGACTCTGGAAATGGAATCATCCTCCTCCACAGCAAGAAAGTAAAGGGCAGCCTTACCCTTTCACAGCTCCTTTTTGGTATGCATTTTGGAACGTAATTTAGAATAAACTAACGCCCAAAAGGAAGGGCCCACCTGTGAGATCTCCAGTACTGTGGTCTGGCAGACATTTGAAAAAACACCTGTAAGGAAGCAGTTCCTGCAGGCAATCAAACTGACTGTACTGTCAGTGCCACTGCTGTTTTCTTTCTCTGTGGGAAGATAAGAATGGGAATCACAGCTTCCTCCTAAAATCTCAAGGCAGGAAATGAAGTGAAGCCTAGTTGGAAAAATAATTTTACTTTAATGTATACTTCTGATTACTTATCTCTCTCTCAGCTCTGCCTCCTGACTTTGAATTCAAAGATGTGACAGTGGCATGTTTGAGGTGCCACAGTCACCAGTCTGTGCAGGTGAGCAACAAATGGCACCTTTACCAGGTGAGTTAGGAAGGCAGGGTGATGGAGATGTCTGAAGCAGAGAAAGATTCCTATTTTCAGAATTTCAGATCTTTGTGTGGCACTGAGAATTCCTTTTCAGCTGCCTGAAAATTGCCATTTTACCATGAAAAAGCACCTTAGGCCTTCCAGCTGGTAAATTTGGTGACTAATTTAATCCCAAGAAGTCACTATACAATTTAGCTAACTGGAGAATGGTAGGAAAGTTGCAAAAGGAAAATCCTTTTGACTTTGAGAAAAAGCATGAATCATAAGGGAGAGCCAGGAATTATGAGAAGAGAACCTGAAGGAGATTGGTTATGGAAGAAAAAGGGCATGAAGGTAATCTGAGAAGAAACTACCATCTAATGCCACCTTCCACAAAGGCAGGTTTTAAAATGAAAATAAGTACATGATGTTCAACTAGGACTCTCCACTGAGCGCTGTCAAACAACAACCAGTTTCTTCTCTAAGAAGACTATTTTTTCCTCAAACAGCTAAAAGAAAGCCCAGAAAATTTGCCATTGATGATTTCTTAACATTTCATCAATTTAAGATAGTCTGTAGTCATTATTTAATTCAGCCTCCTGTTCATTCCTCTTGGAACATGGACAGTTTTGTTTAGTTTTGAGAGCCTTAATATAACTGGTGAGGTGACTTTAGCCTCAAGCAAGTCAAGTCATTTGAGCTTAATTCAAAATTTAACAAACAGCAAAGGAGTCTGAATGATACATGAAGGTAAATGGGAATGGACAGTTCTCTGCTTCTAGGTCCTAGGACTTTGCTAAATTACAGAACACTTAAAAGATGACACATGTTTTTCTCTAAGTATTATAACTCTGCTGTTGAAGATATCAGCCAAAGAAACCTCCATATTAACCATAACAACAAGTTATGTATATTTTCCTGGGGGTTAAAGTTTTCCTAGCTTCCCTGTCCCTTCATTGTATATTACTGCTAATTACTCTTATCAGAACATAGGCTTGAAAGTGATAACCCCCCTCAGAGATGAATAGACAACTTATTTGCTTGCTTCTACCACCTACCTCCCAAGGGCTTGCATTTCTGTGTGCATGCCTAATGGAAATCTGTAAGGGTAGAATTTGTAGGTATAAATCACAAATCTGTTCACATGGTGTTCCAGCACAGGAATATCTCCTAGTGTAAATGCCTATGTAAGCATATGAAGGGGACAGTGATTTTTAAATCTGGCCTGAGAAGCTGGCCCTTCAACCTTCTCTCTCTTTCCTTTGGAGACCAGCAAAGAAAAACTGCCCCTAGTAGATTAGTAAATATTAGTTGCTGCATTTCTCCAGAATTTTTGCTGTCTTTAGACTAAGAGATGGAATGTCTTTTTTCTGTGTAAAAGGATGAGCAGCCAATGGGCTGAGAAATAACAGCTCTCTATGTACAGGAGTAGGTAGCAGAGAGAGCAGAATACCTTACTTGTTGTGTCTTTACAGGCACCTTGTAAGCATCACCAGTATTACTTTTGTCATTATTTTCTGATGAATTGTAATGGCAAGCAGCCAGGCATTGCCATGACTGGTGCCCAAACTGTGAATTCTCCCTGATCCCAGGAAAAACTCCTGTGGATTTGGGTCAAGTCCTGTGATGGGATTTGTGCCTGAAGTTAAACTAGCCATTCTATTTCTATTTCATTTTCTATATTTCTATTAATCACAGGCCATGGCAAGCTGTTTATGGATTCTGTCATCCAACCATGCTACTGTGGCTTAGGCCTTGAAGTGTTTTGCTGCTTGTGACTGCTGACGAGAAATGTATTGCAAAATCCTCAGATGATCAGTTCACAGGAGCATTTCCTCGTCACACACACTGGTACTGAACTGACTACATCTGGTCTAATTTACACTTCCAGCAACCCTGGTACAAAGCTACATGAGAACAAAAATAAGACTCTTGACTTAATTTAAGGAGATTTATTTTTTTAAAGTAACTTTAATTAAGTCAAGATAGGAAATTCTTACTCTTAAGTGAATGTTAATGCATAAACTTACACTGAAGTATGTGCAGCTGTGGAGGAAAAACAGATCCAGTTACTCTTGGAAAATAGCTCAAGACAGTGTCAGAAGCCCACTTCTTGCACTTTTGCTAACAATCTCCATGAACCTTGCTTTCCTAGTGTAGGAGCATACTGGGGGGACTTCAGGCACTGTGGCATGGAATGGGAGGAGGCATTTGAATACAGTGAAGCTGAGCTGTTTCTCTGTCTGCTGTTCTTGGCATCCCCCTGCACCCAGCTGAACCTCTCTGTGCCAGCCCTGGGGCACCAGCTCTGTGGGGATACTAACTCACAGTGTGGCTCCCTCCCATGGTGCTGATTTGCCCTGTCTCAGCTGCCGCCTGGAGCTCATGCAAGTTCCTGCACCGAGATCAGCTGGAATGCCTTTGGGAAACAATTCTTGTGAGACACTGTCCTGCCAGTAGACTGGATTATCTGAGAAATATCCCCTTAGTTGGCAGCAAAGTGCATTTATTTCATCGGCTTAGTGCAATCAGGATCTGTCAGCTTTGAGAGATCTGCTTTGCAAATAAATGACTTAGGCACTAGGAACTAGGCTGGGAAAAGCCAGAAGTCATTGTCCCAAAACATTTGCTCTTCTTACAGTAAATTTCACAAAGAATTGAGTGTTCCTGTCAGGGAGAGACAGATGTGTGTGTGTATTTCTACCACTATTCTTGCCACCTGACTAGCCCCATGTATGCAAAGTAGCTCAGCAGCATGCTAAAAGAAGGATGAACTGAAAGCTTTGCAAGGATGTATCTCCTTGTCTCTTGCCCTTTGGCATGTAGAAGCACAGGCAGACACTCAGTGAGGCTGAATGAAGGATTAAATGGTTTTGCCAGTACAAACATACATCTCTAAGTCGTTTCTGGCTTAGAGCCCAAGTCATTTTGGCATGACTGAAAACATTACTTAAAAATTTACCACTGTGTTTGGAAGGGCGAGAGTTGTAGCTTTTGAGAGGTATTGGCACAGTGCTTAATAACAGCAGAGCCCTTAACAATACAGCAGGATTAGGACTGACAATAACAAGAACCCAGAAGAATACTCAATCCACAGGCTTATGTGATGGAAATTTTAAGTAGCAACTGGTTAAAAGTGTTGCTTACAGAGTCATTTTAAAGCCTGAAGGATGAGAAAAAATGGATGTTTCCTCCCCTGTGCTGGACCCAGCAGCCTCAAGCAGACAGCAGCAAGTTCATTCCTTGATGAGCTGATGTGGAAAGTCCTCTGATTTCAGTTTAACTTGGCAGTGATTTAGGTCCTTTCCTTCAAAACAGAAGAATCAAAGCTATTAATTGGACATCTAAGGTCATGATGCACTCCTCTTTCTATCTGAAACTAGATTTCTGTCCTCACCAAAGCAAATTCTAAGTATTTCCATGACCATCAGAAAGTAGGATATTTAGAAATTTTCCATGCATGTCTTCTATTTTGCTTTGTGAGCTGACTGCAGGGAGGAGAACCAGTGGTTTCTCTTTTTTTTCTCATGTATTGCCAAAGGGAGTGTTTTGCTCTGCTTTTCAGAAAATGAGGAAATTCTAAAAAATTCACCTTGTCATTGGGTAAAAGAAGACAGGTCCTCTCCCACTTTTTTTTTTTGGTCTGCTTTACAGTTAAAAAATACTGATTTCTGTTGCTTTTGCTAATTGTGCAGTAAGTGTATTTGCAACTTCTTTGAAATGTCAGGAT
Organism: Ploceus nigricollis; assembly: GCA_013399945.1. Lineage (NCBI taxonomy): Eukaryota > Metazoa > Chordata > Aves > Passeriformes > Ploceidae > Ploceus > Ploceus nigricollis. The sequence continues at coordinate 523,586 of VXBC01002763.1, forward strand.
GGACATCTGGTTTTGGTGCTCCTTAGACAGCCAAGTTGGGAAGCTCTGAATATTTTGCCAAAACATTAACCCAGCTCTGAATTTATAACTAATATTAGGAAAACCACTAGGGGAATGTGTAGACTGTGTAACAGCCAAGGTCAATTCTTACATGATCATTTTTACTGTATTAATTTTATCAATGTGGTTCACAGATAGCTGCTTCCAGTTCATAGGAGAATATTTATATCAATGAGCAGCTTTAAAAATATGCAACCTAAATAGTTTCATAATGAATGTACATCAGTGAAATAATTCTGGAAAATAGAAATGTATTTTGGAACTGAGTCATGAGCAAGTGATAAATATGAAACAAACCAAATTGCCTCAAAGTTTTAAGACACCAAAAAAAAGATCTTCAGACCTTCAAAAGAGCCACATAAAGAAAGAACCAAAATATTCCACTAGAACAGACAGAAATATAGCAACGAGGGAAGTATGAAGAAGCAGTGCAACACATCAGGAAAAGCTTTCTTCACACTAAGTGTAACAAAGCACTGAAGCAGATTACTTAAGGGTGCTGTGGAATTGTCATTGCAGGAATATTTCAAGGATCAAGCTAAACAATTGTTTGCCAAGAAAGGTTTTGGGAGACTACATCCTGCCTTAGATTATCTCTTAGCATGTTTTCTTTGAGTTTGATCAATATGACAGAAATAAAAATCCTTAAACAAATCTCTCCTACCTTCCTACACACTGTTCAGAGCTAACTGCATCCCCTTAGAGGTTTCATAGTTGTAAGCCTGTGTCAGGTTTCAATATTGTTTTTGCTTCCCTGGTTTTGATGTTTCCAACCCAAGCCAGCATTTCAGTATTCACTTTTCATCTGACTGCTGCAGTCATGACTGTTACCACAAACTTGAGCCAGCACATAAAGTCCTACCAAGGCTTCAGCAACAAATAAACATAGCAGTTGAAAACAGCAAATGAGCCTTATGGAAGAAAAAAAAAAAAGGGGGAAAAGAAACCAAGCAGGCTGCTGGCTGCTGAAATTTTTCAGAAACTCTCTTTCCTGGAGCTGGCATCTCATCATCCTCCTGTCCAGCTGACAGGCTCCCAGGCCGGTGCTGGTGCAAGGGAGAGGTGCAGAACTGTCAGGCCATGGCAGGAGCCAAGTGGGGAATGTGGCAGGGACAGCTCACCCAGCATGGCCTGGCCTCTGCAGGAAATGAACTTGCATGACTAAATATATTTTATCCGGTATCTGTCTCCTGCAGCCCATTGCTCAACTCCCAGGGAGAAAGGAGGAACACCTGAAGAGAGCTGGGTAACAGGGTGAGATTGAGGGCACTCATGGGGCCAGAACTGAAGACTGAGGGTTCAAAGACTTTCAGCCACTGCAGTACTGCAGGGACCTCCTGTGGTCAGTGGAAACAAGGCACTGCATCCAGCCCTGGGCACGGGGCACGATGGGCAGAGGGCTCCCTGCTGCACTTGACCCTGCCCAGCTGCACAGCACAGGGGTGTCAGCTTTGGGAAGTGCTCACAGGCAGGAGACACCATCGCTGAGAAATGGCTCCGGGACCTGGAGCTCCCCACTGAAAAGGATGGAGAAGCTTGATGCCTTTAGAATACAAGCACAGCTCCATGCCATGACCAGCGGAGCTGTGTCCCTTAAGTTTCACAGTGCAGACCCCATCACACCAAGCTACCTGTCCTGGCTTGTAAGATAAGCATGTATTCTATTTGCCATCTGTTGGAGGGTAGGCAGTTTTCTTTTCTCTTCCAAGAACAATGTCTCCCTCCGGGGAGATATCTTCTGTTAATGGACTATTGAATGACTCACTGCATGACTGGTAAAGTTACATCATCCCATTGTNGGCTTTTGCCTTCTTTCACAGACTACTGTCTTTCCAAATCAAGACACTACCCTTTGCTTAAAACATCCTAGTTTGCTTCTTATCAGCCACTGTTCCTATTGTCAAGTCTAGCCAGACCATGAGTTTCTTGTGATCAAATGGGTACTGGGGAACCAGGACCGAGACACTGAGAGAAGTGATTCAGGGAAAGAGCAAACAATGTACAGATGGGCTGCCAGTCTGGATTACACACCAGACCAAACAGGTTTGTGTTATCCAGTGTTAGTGCACGAGGAGGAGTAATCCTTATTTTCTGCAGAGTGTCTATTACATATCACATAACCTTGAGGATGTGTTTACTCTCATTTTTTTCTCCTATTTCTGTGCTATTGCTTGCCTAAAACCAACACAGCCTCATGTTTTTTATGCATTGCCCAGTGACCTCCGCTGCAGAAGCAGTAACCCCAGCCAGTAAGGAATCCACTCCTATTGGTTTAAATTCAGGGGGTTTTCCCATACTTTCTAGTAGTGGAGTCAAGCTATGGAACACACCTCAGACATTTAAAAGATGAAGACAGACATTTCTTCTGCTGAGGGCTAAAACCAAAAGCACAAAAAAACTTGACATTTCTATGCGCAGGTAACTTGGCAAGTCTGGAGAGAACAATTGATTTCTTGCATTCAGTTGCTCAGCTGTGTTTTCTATTGCCAGTTTGAGATATTTGTTTCGGTAGTGGCACTACACAATCCCCCATTCCTCCTTTCTTTTCATATTAGACTCTCTCTGTGTTGGCCAGCTCCAAATCCTTCTCTACCAGAAAACTGACTCTTTTGGCCTCATGTGACTCCAAGATACTTGGTTTTTCTGAGACACATACTACCCTGAGCAAGGCACAGTTCTCTTACAACTGCAGCCCCTGAAGCCACTAGTTGTCACTCTGTACATGAAATTCACATTGCAGCTGCAGGGCTTGGAGTGTCAGTCATGCATAAGGAGTATAACTTAGACATATTTATATGGTTGATTTACTTATATTCAGATCAGCATCTATCTTCCACTGCACTTTGTCCTAAACATGAAGTTTGACTCACAGGGAATTGATAGGAGTCCTTGGTTTAGGAGGAAAACATGGCTCTATTCCAGATTATGCATCTCCTTCAAATAGTCTCTGAACCATACTGGCTTTACTTTCCTAAAACTGCTTGTTTGGTATTACCAGAAATAGTGTTCTGCATGATGAAATCTATGGTCTCTTCCATATTTTGTCTGCCAGATTTCAGTCTGTCATAACAAATTGGGGGAGTACATTCTAGGAGATACACAATAGATATACACTGCAAATGATGTCATTGGGAGATTACTGGCCTCAAAGACTTTCTAGAGTACAGCTCTTCAAATCCACTTCATGTTTTTTCTAGGATAAGATTTCTTTTTTCTTTTTTTGGTGAGTGATAAACTTTGCATTGAGGGTGCCAGCCTTTGCAACAACTATCCATGAAAATGATACAAGAACAGGTCAGGTCTTTCTTCCAGAGTCACATGCTGTTGTCAAAATCATCAAAATTAACACTGCAGATGTAAAAAGAGCAGCCTGTCTGCTCTGTGAGGTGTATCAGCTATTCTTATCTCTGCTAGGGATTTGAGTTGTTTCTCTATAATTTCTCTATAAACTGGTTTATTTGATAACCAGTTCAGAACAGATGAAATCCTGTTTATGCTCGCACTGGGAACACACAGATAAAGAGCCATGCAAACACTTTATTGCATTTTTAGAGCAGGAAACCTGAATGGCAGCAAATATCTGCTATCTTTCATACGAATACCATATAACCAGGGACTGTTTTCACTAAAATCTAGGATCAAGCCTTGTTCCAGGCTTAAATCCTGACTACATTGTCCATCCACATCACTAGCAGCACCAGGCTCAGTAACACTGGAAGGACACCAGTTTCTCCTGAATAAGGTGTATTTATATTCTGATTCCAGTTGTTTTTAAGACAGTTTTCCGAGCTCAGAATTGGTTTAGCCTGTCCTGATATATATTGTCCACAGACACTGTGAACAGGATGTATCTTCTCAGGAGAACAGGTGTGAGTTTTAGGTCTATCTAAAGGCCTCCTCTAACTCAAACTATTCTTCTATACATTTCCTGAAAAATTCTTACAAGTTTCCCTCCACTTTGGACAAAGGAGATGTAAAAAGATATATACATTTTTTCATTAAATCCACTCTGTGATTAGTAAATACTCCCAAAACAAGCATAAGCATTTCCCCTGTATAGAACAAATACCTTACAATTAATCTAGTGTACCATTCTTGCTCTGTTTCATTTCTCTTTGGAATCCCAGGGATGCTAACAGGGAGTCTCTAGGACAAGGTTCTTTGAGTATAATTTGATGAGTAGCTGTGGAAGTACCTTAGATATCATTTGTGGAGAAGGTTTAACACGAAATTTATCTTACACCATAGGATTTAATACTACTAGCACGTCCTGTAGGAAAGGATTAATTTTAAATGCTGATTCCTGCTTAATCAAAGACACTTATAACTGCTTCTGTGTAATACAAAGTACTGTCCTCACTGCTCACTGTAGATTTACCTAGAATGATTTGGCCTGACCTGAAGAGACTAACAGAAGAGGATCCCTGTTCAAAGCTGTAGATAAGACTGTCATCTCTTCATGAATTTCAGGTGGTATATAAATTCACAGGTAATGACAGTGTGCAATATAGCAAACTATATTCTGTATTTGGCTCCAATACAGAGCATTTGCTGTTAAGTTCACAATAAAAGATGCCTTCTTACAAGTATGAAAATGATTTACTATAGTAAGATTTAAAACTGAATACAATGCTCTGGTTTTTAATCATAATAGATTTTAAAGTATACTGGAACTTCTAGAATTGGATCCCTATTGCATAAATATAATTAAATTTTTCCATCTGTGGGCACTCCTTTCAAAAGTGTGAGATAGGTCTCACAGGAAGAAAATAAGAGCACATGTTTGGATTAGGAAAATTTAAACTAGGAGAGTGAATGAAGGACAAAAACAATAAAATAAGAAGAAATTACGCTTTAGCTTTTGCATTTTAAACTCTTCTACTATTTCTGTTTATTTCAGTGTTCATAAAATGGTTAATTAATTTTAAAGCCAGTTGATTTACTGTATGCTTTGCACCTGGTACATTTTTTATTGTTTTTGAAAACATAAGGAAAAAATCAAGTTTCATTTTTGAGAAGAAACCTTGAAATTCACAGCATCTAAAGGACTTTCAAAAAGATGCTGGTATTTATAAACATTGCATAATCAAATTACTTCATAATTGGATTAATTTGATAATATTAAAAAAAATAAAAATACATGAAGAATACAATAATGCCAAAATAACCTTATGCTGCTTTACATGTATATTCATAATGTAGAGATGCAAACAGTAACAAGCCAAACAATTGACTGAAATTAACACAGCTA
>VXBC01002764.1:3711-15050 GCA_013399945.1 Ploceus nigricollis
AAGGAAATCACAGAATCATGAAATGGTTTGTGTTGGAAAGGATCTTAAAGACTATCTAGTTCCAACCTCCCCTTGCAATGGGCAGGACACTAGATCAAGTTCTCCATTCAATCTGGCCTTGAACATTTCAAGGGATGAGGGATCTATAACTTCTCTGGGCAACCTGTTTCAGTACCTTACCATCCTCACAGTAAAGAATTTTTTCCTAATATCCAATCTGTCCTCCTCTCTTTCAGTTTGAAGCCATTTCCCTCTGTCCTGTCACTACATGCTCTTGGATATACTCTCTCTCCATCTTTTTGTAAGCCCCCTTCACATACTGGAAGGTTGCAATTAAGTCACTCTGAAGCCATCCGTTTTCCAGGCTGAACAATCCCAATTCTCTTAGCCTTAGGAATGTGGCAACAAGAGTGAGTTTGGCTTGGTAAGGCACACGTAGCAGCAGAAAGAGGGCACGCAGTGCCTATCACAGGCACAGCAGGCAGCACTGTGAGTGTAAACAAAGCTCATGCAACACAGGCCTGGCTGACACCCCGAGGTGTGGAGAGTGGCTCTATGCGTTTCTGTATTCACATGCTGGGTGTGAGAAGAGCCACAGTTGTATTGGGTCTGGCTGAGATGGAATTCATTTCCCTATAGCATCCTCACAGGGCTGTACTTTGCACTGGTTCTAGGAAGGGGTTGATAACACATCTGGTTTTTGGTTGCTGCTGAGCAGTGCTGGTGCAGCATCATTGCTGTGTTCCCAACATTCCCTGCCCCATCAGTAGAGCCTGGGAGGGGACACAAGGAGGAAAGCAGAGCAAAACTGACCAAAGGATATTCCATATCATATGACAGCTCAGATATAAAAGCCAAGAAGAGGAGGAAGAAGAGGAGGGGCATCTGGTATTTACAATGTTTGCCTTCCGGAGCAAGCACTCCCCAGGATGTGGGCGGTCATCTCTTGCTGATGGGAAGTAGAGAATAATTTTTTTTCCTCTTTGCTCTGTGTGCACAACCTTTCAGCTTTGCTTTAGCAAACTGCTTTATTTCATCCTACAAGTCATCATTTCCCAAGTTACTTCCTCTACCCAGTCCAGCTGAGAAGAGGGGATGATAGAGCAGCTTGGTGGGCACCTGGCATGCAGCCAAGGTCAATCCACCACAACTGTGCATAGTGCAAAGAGACTTTCCTTACAGGATTGCACTTGACACACACACAACAGAAGCTTCCCTCTTTTACTGTATCAGCTCACTAAGCCAGGGCAGAAATGATTTTGCTGTTGTCTTATCCCCACGTGCCAGAAGGCCGTGCCAGTGGGGCCCTGTGCTGGGGTCTGTTTTGCAGCTTCAGGATAACACAATTAGCTTCTTTGCTGACCAGTGTGTCAGAAAGAGGAAGCCCAGCCTCTCACCCACACCCTGTTGCACCTACACCCAGCACTTGGCCTGGATTCCTTCTGAATGCCATGTTGCATGTTTGTATCTGCCCATCCTCCACTTGCCACGGCATTTTTGCATTCCAGTCAAATAATCTGAAATAAAGAGCTTGGGCCAGTGTAAGCATTTAAAGAGGTGCCATCTATGCGTGCAGCTGCCCAGAGGGCAGCCGGGCTCACACACAGCCCGGCACAGTGCTGCTGCTGATGAGAGTGCAGAGAAAACACATCTCCCAGCAATGCACACAAAACACCCGAGGCTACAGAGAGAACAAGTGAAGGCAGACCTGCTCCCCTCTGCAAACAGCCTTCTGGTCTCAGCGGGCTTTCTCTGCCAGCCCAGGCAGCAGCTCCACCAGCAGCTTCCCGAGCACTTCTTTCCCTCTCGCAGGTGCTCTGCCGGCTGCTGCCTGCTCCCTCCCGAGTAGCACCGAGCGACTGTGGGACCAGAGCGCCACATCCTCTGCTGCAAGTGGGGCCAAACCCTCTCCTGGCGCTCAGCGTCCCAGCCGGAGGAACCAAGCGGGAGCCGATGGGAGCGGGCTGGAAGGGGCTGGGCGATGGGGGTGCAATGTGGTGCTGCCCTTCTTACGTCCCTAAATCCCCCGTGGACTCGGAGGTCACGGAGTGAGGACATGAGTGTGCCCATTACCTTATTGATGTCCCACAGAACCAGCCTGCTCTGGCGCTTGGCGAACTCCAAGGCAGTCGCTCTCCCGACGCCATGGCCAGCACCCGTGATGAGCACCAGCTCCCCGCTGAGAGACTTTCTCCTCACAGGCACGAACAGCTTCACAAAAGCTTCCAGGTAGGAGTAGAGAAGCGTGGCGAGGAACAGGAGAAGCTCCAGAAACAGATTCATTGTTTTCCTGGAGCTCTTTTGAGGACCGAATTGAACTTTAATCTCTTTTGAGGGGGCCCACGGGTTGCTGATTTACCCGCTGGCGTCCCAGTGCGCGCCGCGGGTCCTGTCCACTCCCGCAGGATCCACCCCCGCACCGTCCGCACCGGCAGCTGCTCCGCCCAGCTGTCCCAGCCTGAGCTCCCGGTGTCCCTGTGCTGGTATCCATGTGGTGGCGCTGGGTGAGCGGTGCAGAGGAGCTGCAGTCTGCACTCCAACCTGTCCTCGCAGAACCATGTTCGCCCTGCAGCTAACAGGACGTACAGGACGTGGATAAAGAAATGTAGCTTTTAGGGCGTTTTCTGTCCTCTTGGCTAAGGAAAACACAGAGATAGAAGTGTGCGAACCCTTCTCTGTTCTGCCCTTGGTTTCGATCTGTCAGTCGCCCCAACTGTTCATTCTCTGCTTTGTTTGTCCCCACACAGGTGGCAGTGACTTCCTGTTCCTCTCTCAGGCCCTTGTATCAAGGAAGCAGCAAAACATGTTCTTGTCATTTGCCGCAGGTGGAAAAGGGACGGAAGTGGCAATAAAATTGCTCATCCAGTTTATTGACAGAACCATCTTGAAGGTCCATTCAACTCTGTATTGTAATTATTTTCAATTTTTGTGCTTTGTGCCTGTCGAGTCGCTCAGGGCCATGAGGTCCTTGAGCAGTTTTCTTCATGGTCCTTCTTTCCATTGCATCTCTGTGCATGGTCAGCAGGCTTTGTCCCCCACCATCCTCTTCCAGGTCCCTTAAGGAAAGCTGAATGAGACAAGTCCTTTCAATTTCTGGAACTCCACAGGTGAGCTCTTGCCTAGCTGTTTGTCTTACTATGTCTTTTATTTAGTTATCCATACTCAGACCTTCCATCTTATGCTGCAGCTGCTTAGTTTCCATAAGTCTTTTGAAAAATGGCATTAAATTGCATGAATTGGATATTTTTAACTAATTTAGTCTAAATTACACAACTCACACTTAGACTCACTTGTATATAAGGGAGTATCCAGAGCCTTAAGCAGAACAGAAATGCTTATAGGAAATAGGAGAAAGTACTTTCAGGTGTTTCTTTCAGCTCTATCAATGTAACTCATGGCCTTTCCTGGAAAGGATTGCTGACCTTACTCCTTTACTTTTCAGTTAGAAAATCTGATGTATCTCAGTCATGTTCATCATTTTATTTAAGGATATTTTTAAGCTGCTTGGGGAAGTGTGAAGGGTTCAGAAACATCTAACAACTAACCAAAATCGCATCCAGTTAAGATTACAGTTTTTGAAAAGTATTATTTTTGTCCTGGTGGTTTGGTTGCAGCTCACCTTGTCTGAGGGTTCAGAAACATCTAACAACTAACCAAAATCGCATCCAGTTAAGATTACAGTTTTTGAAAAGTATTATTTTTGTCCTGGTGGTTTGGTTGCAGCTCACCTTGTCTGTGGGAGACAGACAAGGTCAGTTCCAGCACAGAGATGTCGAGCTAGGCGCTTCCTACTTTTCTCTTGGAACCTGGTTCTCTGCTTAATTAACACATCAGCATTTGGGCCAGACCCCAATTGCATGGCTCAGTGGTGCTGTCCCTTTCCTGGCACAGGCTCCAGTCAGTGCTGGGGCCAAGGAAGTGGAGGCAGGGAGGACATGGAAGCACCAACTCGAAGAGACATCTCAGCAGGAGGCAAAGCACAGGGCCAGAGTCACTAACCTGACTCATAAGGAGTCTTTAGGCCAGGGTGTGAGGTACCACTCTTCAAATCTGGGACTTAGCTGTAGGTGGCTGCATGAAACCTACTCACATGGACTTCTGCTGGGCACCCATGTGTGACCAGAGTTTGGGCTAAGCTTCAGTTGAGTGTTGTGGCCAGAAAGAGAACTGAGACGACTGGGAGGCTTGGTACCTCAATTCTGTCACTGGTGTTCAGGAGATGAAGGCTGAAATCCTTGCTTTTGCATATGTTTCTTTATGCCAAGATTTGCAGCCATAGAAGACATAGAACAGAACCACAGTCACACACGGAGTACTGCACAAGTTGCCTTGCCCAGTAATTCTGAGCTCTGAGACCCTGGACTAGATCTGGCAAAGCAGAAATCACTACAGTCTCCCCTTCCTTAGGAGCAAGAGTGCTAAGAAACAGACTCTGCAGAAGAGCACTGTCATCCTCTGGATGGATTTTTGTTCCAATTTAATGCTGCCATCAGAATCTAAATGATATACAGGGCTAGTGGGAATGGTGTGCCAGGAGAAGCCAAGCATCTTGTCTGATGTGCCCTACTGAAGACAGTCCTTCCCTAGTCTAAGAAAAGGGCCAAGTCATCCAATGTTGACTTTTCTTCTTTTTAAGCTTTTTTCTGTGGAGTCACTGGACTGTGACTCCTTTGAGCAAGGATTCAAGTCATGAAACAGAAGAAATGTGGAAGGTGGGTACTAAGAAAGACTAAGCTGGGTGGGAAGTTAAGAATGCTTGCCAGTCATACAAGAGACAACTGTTAAGTACCTACAAATCTGTAAAGTACTGATTTAGCCCTTATGTTCCAGTGAGTGCTAAGCACAAACATTTTGGCTGGTATGCTGCTTGCTCTGACAGGTCTTTTGAACTTCTGAAGCATCTGTATTTTTAGACTTTTTGACTCCTCAGTAGGTAAGAATAGGTGAAAGTGAACATAATCAGAAAGCCACACAGATGTGGCTTCAAGTGTCTCACAAGTTACAGGACTGTCATGGTAGCAAGAGGGCAATATGCAGCTCAAAAAGAAGCAGGGATACAACCCCCCACATTTTGGCTTGGTTTTTAAATGGAAACCATGCTTTGTCACCCTGATTTTTTAAGATCTTCTAGCCTTCTGATGTTTTCATTCTTGTTGCAAACTTTCCCACACACTTTCTGTAAACAACTCAATTGTTTTGCATTCCTTCATAGAGGGGGAGAAAGTTGATGGATTGGTAACTTGTCCAGTGTCATTAGAGAGGTGTCCCTTTCACCCTCCAATCCACTGTCCCTTTTGTAAAACTATAAATACTGGAGTCAGAAAAATAAAGTCCTCTTTTTCACCTTTCACCTGCAGCGTTCACGCGTGTGTTTTCTTGTGTCCTATAGTGACATCGCCTAAGTATTCTTTGATTGGCTTATAACCTTTTTTTTAATGTCCTGAATTTTGTGAACCCCCTTTTTTCCTTTCCTGTCTCAGCTGCAGGAATCTTGCACTGTGAAGCACAAGAGCTGAAACTGGGAAGTGTCCTGTTACATGAATATTCCATGGGCAAAGTGGAAAACAGTTGTGTGTTATTTAAGCTGTCAACAGTGCTTCTACCTGTTGCCAGCTAAGAGCAGGAGGGGCTGTGTGGTGAGGGCTCTCCCTTTTCTGAAGAAAAAGAACCTTGGTTTACAGAACAACTTGAAAGGCTCAGGTGAACAGGACAGACTCCAACTGTGCCGAAGGTGGCAGCGTGTTCAGGCCTGCCTGGGATGGCTGTGGGCCAGCAGTGCCTGCAGCGGGTGGGAGTTGCACAAGTGGGTGCACGGATCCTCTGTGCTCCGGAGGGGTCTTTGACCCGTGTGTCAGCAGCTGCTGCTCTCTTGAACCCCAGGCCAAAGACCTTCAGGGATTTCACCTCCTGTGCCATCAGAGCAGGCTCCTGGCTTGGGATGAGGAGCTGTCTGAAAGCTCATCTGGAGCCTTCCCCTGCACCCCCAGCCCTGGCACTGCCTTTAAGCCCTGGCCCCTGCATGGGTTGCACTGCCTGGCCCTGTACCTCACTGATCCTGATGTGGCTTCCCCGTGTGCCTGGGGACTGCCTTATCCCTGCAGCCTGGGCTGGTGCTTGGCAGACTCTGGCTGATCCTTTCAGCACGTGCTCTGCTGGTACTGGACCTGGTTACCACTTTCATTGCTGAGACACCTTTGGGTTAGAAAAACGTATTTATTTGTAATATGGAGTGTTGGTGATGCTAATGCATAACTGAGAAATGTTGTAATTAGGCATTACATTACAAACAAGACTGTATTATTTCAATAATTACATATAATTAATAATACAGATAATTAATTCAATAATGCTCATTACAAATGCACATGAAACTGTAAGTGTTCATTACAGCACATTTTTTTAAACTTAAAATTATTAAGTGAGATGAAACATGCCACCCACCTCCTCTATAAATTGTTTCTTGCAAGATGCTTTTGCTCAGGGATGAGTCCAGATTAACATGTTCTCAGGCAATCCCTTTGCACTCAACTAGGGAGCTGTGTTGTCCCAAACACAGGCTTTGTGGGCATCCTGTCTGCCTCAGCACAATGAGAAAAAGGTGATGGGATGTACATTAAAAGCAGCCCTTCTAGAGCTGCATCACTGCTTTGCTAACACTCCCTGTTATGCAGGTGTGTTCCAGCTGCAGGTGTGGGATAAGCCCTTAGGTATGCCTGGGAATGGTGGCCTGGAAACACCTGCCTGAGCTCTGTTCTGAATCAAGCCAGCTGAACTATGCTCAGCACATATTCTCTTTTCACTGGTGCCTCTAGGAAATGAGAATCAGTTCTTGCTTTTCACTGGGTGCTTCTCTGCCCAATGACTGCATCAAACTTTGGAATGGTCATCTTCTTCAGAAGGTTCAGGGCACGTTCTGGAAACACCCTGAAAGAGACAGTAACATGAAATTAAAAGTGGGATAGAAACTTAAATTATGGGAAAAAGTGTCACTGCAGGTGAGGGAAGAGCTGGTCTGGCAGCAGAATGCATGCACACATATGAACTGAGACTATGTATTAAACTGGGCATTATCTCCATAGCTCTCATCAATCTCTGACTAATTAAAGTTCATTCCTGGCCTTTTAGGACAGTTCCAATGCCATGTATCCATGGGCAGTATGTGAACTCCGATATTGCTGCAGGATCCAGGAAGTTTCAATATTGTACAGATGTAGGTGTGTATTACATTTCATGCTCGGAAAAGCAGTAGGCCTGTGGAAGGATGAGATTTTAAAAAGTGCAGTTTTGACTCCTAAGATTCCTCCTTTTAAAGAGCTTTGTCTCTTTATCCCCCTGTCCTAAATTATGACCAAAAAAGCAAAGTTATTCTAAGTACTTTGACAGCATCAGTTTCGACTTGCCTATGCTTCTGCAGACTTACACTCTCAACAAGCAGCTCTTGAAGTTGCAAAAGGATTTAAGATATTTTTCCCACTATCTGGTGTTTGGTTTGGCAAACAAGAAACTACCAAGTGTTTAATGAGACACTATAGGATTTAACTGACAATCTAACTTAGTTGTTTGGATGTGAATTCCAGATTTGGAACTGGAGCTCTGGTAAAAACACCTCCTCAACAGAGCAACTGCACTGGATAATTAAGTTGTGTGAGAGGATAAATCTCGCTTTGCATAGCAGAGAGCAGTACAGCCCTTTTGAAGCAATGTTCTCAGCCTCTGTGGCCTCAGTGCTGACATAAAGAAACCAACATCAATAAGCAGCAGGTCCTCAGCTCTTCCTGGAACTTCTGCAGACTCAGAGGTTACAAGTTTGAACCTTGTATACTCAGGTAGTATTGTTGTTTCCACATCCATTGTTTAACTCTCCTTTGTACTTACATTTCAGAAAGCAAAGCAATGTTTAGCTGTGGTGGAACGAAAACCATTTTGTGGTTGGTCACTATTCCTTCCATCAAAGCCTCTACAACTTCTTCACTCTCCAAAATCTTTCCAAGCCTACACAAGAAAGCAAACACAGAAGAGCTGCAGTGATAAAAAGGGGTGGGTGGTACCAGCTGATCTAGGAGGCTTCACAAATGCACAAACTCAGGTAATTCAAATGCAACAATTACATGGACAATTAAACAACAATTAAAGCAACAATTAAAGGACATTGCAGATTTTCTTTAGCCGATGATACAAACTGTTGTTATACAGCCAGTTGGAACAGAGGTCTAAAGCTGGGGATACTATGCAGTGCCTTGATACAAAGAAGGAAACACAGGAATGCAGAGTTACCTTGTACTGGGGTTTTTGACAAATCCAGTGTTTACAAAAACCGGACAAAGGCACGTTGTTTTTATTCCATCCTTTCCCAGGGCAGACAGCTCCTCTGTCAGAGCTTTATGAAATCCAACTGCAGCAAACTTGCTTGAGCTGCAGGAGGGAGAAAGTACAAATGAGAAGGAAGAAATCCTATTTCCACTTTTCTACCACTGCAAATGTCCTAAACCATTATCTGCCTCTTAGTTGCTCGGGTGCTGTTTAAGGTAAGGGCTAGGGGAGGGGTGAGGGCTGGTGCACCTCTGCGCTACCTTATATACTAACCTGTACCCCTTATTTTCACTATGTGCTCTCTAGCCCTCTGTCCCTTTACCCCTCTTTCTGCTCCTTGCTATGTGGAGGCAAAACCCTCCAAATAATAGAATCCATCTGAGAGACAGGGCAGGGACTATTCTAACTTTGCCTGTGCCAGAGTGTAGTGGTGGATTAGATATTGAAACTTGTGGATTAATTGTGCAATGCATAGCAGGTATCTCAAAAAAGGACACTTTAGTTGCAAACAGACAGACAAATGTCAGGAATTCCTAGAAAATTGCAACTGAAGCACATCAATCAATGGACATACTGTTCTTTCCATGAGAGAAGATTCCTAGAAGGAATGCAGCCTGAATCTCTAAAAATAGGAAAGATGGGCAGGGTAGAAATGGAAATTAACCCGCTACTGCTTATTGTACCACACAGAAGCATCTTGTAACAGTTTTGTGTGACTTTTGAAATAGAGAAGCATTATGCAAGCAGAAATGAGGAACAACCTGCCATGGAAATAGGTGTGGGCCTGAGGTTTAAATCAACTCCAAAAAAGGAAAACCACAGAATCAGTTTATTAATTTGGCAGTGTAATCCCAGTAAAATCCCTGTCTGAAGAGTTCTCACACTGCTGACAGTGAGTGACTCTCTAAGAAGGAGTATTCCCAGGAAAAGATTGTTCTAAGAAGAAGTGCTCCCGGGGAAGACTGCTGCAGCTGTGGCTGCCATTTTAGAAGGCTGGATGTGATGCAGGATGGCAACACACAGTCTAAGAGGTTTTTGGTGCCTGCACTGTGATTTTCCTGACACGTTTCAAGTCGAAGAGTAATTTGATGTCATGATGGCAGAAGGTCAGGGGGAGATCAGCAGGGAGGACCTCATGGTGGGAGGCTGTTATAGGACACCCAGCCAGGACAAACAGGCAGATGAGGTGTTCTACAAGCAGCTGGCGGAAGCCTCATGGTTTCCAGCCCTTCAACTTGCCAAATGTCTGCTGAAAATATAACACAGCAGAAAGGAAGCAGCCTAGGAGGTTCCTGGAGTGTTTGGAAGACAACCTCCTAACATAGCTGGTAAAAGAACCTACTGGAAGAGGTGCCCTGGTAGACCTGTTGTTTGTGAACAGAAACTGGTGGGTGATGCGGTGGTTGGTGGCAGTCTTGGGCAAAGGGACCACGAAATGTCAGAGTTTTCAAAAGTGGTGAAGTAAAGAGGGGCACCAGAACTTCCACCTTGGATTCTGGTGGGCAAACCTTGGCCTTGTTTAGGACACTGATTAACAGAGTCAGTCCTGAAGGGTAAAGGGGTCCAGGAAGGCTGGATATGCTTTAAAAAGGAATTGTGAAATATACAAGAGCAGCCCGTCCCCATGTGGTTGAAAGACAAGTGGTCAGGGAAAAAGACCAGCCTGGTTAAACAGAGAACTTAGGCTGGAACTTCGAGGAAAAAAAACAATGTAGTCTCTCCAGATGGAGGGTCAGATAACTTGGGAGGACTATAAAGATGTTGTGAGGTCATGTAGGGAGAAGATTAGAAGGACCAAAGCCCAACTAGAACTTGGCCTTAGAGACAACAAAAAAGTTTTCTATAAATACAGCAAAAGGAGGGTCAAGGAATGTCTCCATCATTTGTTGAATGTAGAAGGTAGTGTAGCGACAGAGGATGAGGAAAAGGCAGAGGAACTTAATACCTTCTTTGTCTCAGTCTTTAATATCGTCCAGTTGTCCCTCAGGATTCTCAGCTCCCAGAGCTGGAAGTTAGTGACAGAGAGCTGAAGGAAGGGCCCATAATCCAGGAGGAGATGGTTAGTGATCTGCTGTGCCAATTAGACACTCAAAAATCTATGACCTCTGATGGGATCCATGCCAGAATAATGAGGGAACTGTTGAAAGAACTTGCCAAACCACTTTCAATCACCTACCAATAGTCCTGTTTAACTGGACAAGTTTCATCTGGCTGGCAATTAACAAATGTAACACCCATCTACAAGAAGGGTTGGAAGGATTGTCCAGAGAATTACAAGCCTGTAAGCTTAACCTTGGTTGTGGGCAAGTTATGGAAGAGATCATCCTGAGTACCATTACAAGGCATATACAGGACAACTAGGGGATCAAGCCCAGCCAACATCAATTTATGAAAGGAAGGCCCTGCTTGACCAACCTGATCTCCTTTTATGACAAAGTGGTCCACCTAGTAGATGAGGGGAAGGCTGTGGATGTGCCTAGCCAGGGTCTATCTAGACTTCAGTAAAGTGTTTGACACCATCTGCCACAGCATCCTCCTAGCAAAACTGACTGCTTGCAGCTTGGGTGGGTGGACTCTTCAATGGGTAAAAATTGGGCTGGATGGCTGGGCCCAGAGNTAGGGTGATCAGGCACTCGAATAAGTTCCTCCGGCAGGTGGGGCAATCACCATCCTGCAGGTGTTTCAGAGGCAATTGGATCTGGCACTGGATGATGTGGTTTAGGGGTTACACCAGCAGTGCTGCGTGGATGGCTGTACTGGATGATCTTAAAGGTCTCTTCCAACCCTGATGATTCTGTGATTCTCTTTTTATACTCTACAGTTAATGCCACAATGGTAAAAAGATCAAAAGTTACTCAGTACAGGTTTACTTGACAACACTACAACAAATCAGACTAAATACATTCTAAGAAGGAGAAGGGAAGAGAATACCTTTTTTTACTAAGCAAAAGTCTGCATTGGTGGGGAGAGAAAACAGGAGAGTCATTCATTAGTAGATGTCTTAGATGACTATTCTTTCATACAAACAT
>VXBC01002765.1:0-31349 GCA_013399945.1 Ploceus nigricollis
ATATACACACACACACACATATCCTGGTCTTCAGCAGAAACAGAAGGTCACATGGGCAAAATATATCTGCTTCCAAACTAGAGGAGTTTCATTTGGCATTTAATGTTCTTAAGTTCTTTGATATAAAGGTTTTAGGTGTTTTTACATTCTTTAAGTTGATCTTGCAGTTAATTATTTGTTTTCTAGCTCTTTACAGAAAAAAACATTCAAATACTTTACATTAAATAAGTAGTCCTGCCTCATCATTTAAATATTTTACTAACATGGATACTGTTTCCTCTTTCTAAGGCACTTACCATCTAAAGCAAATTTTGCTACAATTTTCAGGTCTATTGTCCTGAAAAAATTAGGAATTAATAAACCGGACTCAAATTTTTACTTACAGCTCTGTGATATTCACATTTTAAGCCCCTGACCATTATAAACATAGTTTCTAGAAAAGGAATTATTTGGAAATTGAGGTATGCACTGTGCATCAGTTCATGAACCTTATTCATCCATGTAAAGAACAGCATAAACTAAAACTGAAAGCCTGAGGGTAGAAACTGATGCAGATGCAATGAGCTCAAAGACAGCACAACTGATTTATTGCATGCCTGAAGATTATATGTGATAGTCATAAAGACAAACAAGCCTGATATGACTAAATAAGAGTCTTGATTTAACTTCTAAAAATCTTTCTGAGGGAATGTAAGAGCTGATATTTTATATTTGCCAAGGTATCTGCATAGGAACTAGATAACTATCCAGTGTGTTCAATAGCAGCCAGTAAAAAGTCACAGATTGAACATGACACTGTTCAAATTTTTTATCCCATAAAAGCAAAAGCAAATGTTTCTCTTACGTCTTACAAAAAATACTTTCTGAAATCAGATTTTTTTTTAAATCATGCACTAACATGCTCAAGCGTGTTAGTCAGCATGAATAGCAGTTTTGTCTTAATGCATGGGCCTGCACTGCCCATGGCAGTGACTGGCAACTCTTGGTAGTAAATGGGTAACCATCATCAAGAGGCAATAAATACTGAAGAGATTTCATGTAGTGCACATGATGCAATTAGTCTGTACCCATAAAATGCCACAAAATATTGCATATTTAACATATAGGCTCTTTGAGCTATGCCTCTAATAAATCAACTTTACCCAATGTAAGGTTGTAAGGGTCACACATTCCAGCGTACAGTATATTGTAACACAGCAGTTATCAGTGTGTTTTGAAAAATCAAATAATGGTTAAGGGTGGAAGGTTGCTCATGCACCTTGTGTTACTAGATATCTCTCGGATTTGATAGGTGTCTACTGAATTTAATCACTTATCATGAAGATTCATTAACTTTTATCCTCCTTTTGCTGTTCCTTTGGCTTAATTGACTTAGACTCACAATGATGTTTAGTGCCATGGGAAATGACCCAGGGTGACTAAGACAAATGATACAGGAGTGAGAGGTATGAGAGAAGACTTACAGAGGACATCTTTTCTGCCATGGCCAATTTCTTATGAAAACACTTCAATAAATTTGCCTTGAAACAAATAATTTTAATGCATTAGATGTTAATTCTTGAGCTGAACAAAGAAATTATACCTATTTTTAAGGAACTGATGCTCTTTTTATATCTAAAAAAATCCAGAAATTTGTCTTCATATGTTAAGGGTTTCTATGTCAACTGTCTTTATACAGCTTCTTCTCTAAAAAAGTCACCAATTACTTTGTGGAAGGATCACTTAAGGTACAAATAATAGTAGTCATAAAACCCAGTAAATTTAGTCAAAGTGAAAACCACTTATTTTTCGGAACAGGAAAGCTAATGAAAGGAATTTGACAATGCTGCAACATTTATCACCCTACAAATGTTAAATTATTCAATGATTAAGTGCTGCTAAACCCTTTATATTTTAGAATCAATAACCTTTAGTGTCTTACTATTTTGCGTCCCCAGTCTCTGTGTAAAACATTCCAAATTGATGATTATTCCATTTCCTATTATGCTTCACCTATGCTGTAAGTAATAGAGTGCTTTTACCCATCAAACTCTGCTAAAGTTGCATTTTCACAAATTCATTTTAAAACCTGCTTTGTTGCTAATACCTTTGATAATGATTCTTTAAGCAACCTTGCCCCTCCTTTGTGAAACCCTTTTACTTGGATTATCACTTTTCTGAAAATAAAAAAAAAAAGGTACATTTACTGCAACAGTAGAACAGAAGTAAATATGCAGTTCAACAAATGGTAAATTAACAGTATTTCCTAACAGAATTATTTACTTTCGTTAATATTACTGACAAAGTGCTTTTCTATTAAATGATTGACATTTATACAAGAAAATCGGTATTTAGTTCAACTATTTTGAAGCAATGGAAATTAACATGTTATTAAGTAAACAAATTGTTTTCTATGTCAGAGTAGACCTCTAATTTAAAACGTTAGAAGTTGCTGAAGCAGTTGGAAAAAATATAGAAAATATAATGGTGTATTGAAATGCTTTGAAAGGTATGATCCTCTGTGGTCCAGGTTATTCCCAGCTGTACAAGCTGGAAAAAAATGCCAATATGATGTTATGTATCCCCTGCTGAAATGAGCTGTCAAGCACACATCAGGGGACACCAGATGTTAAAGACCACTGTGCTTCAAATGTCAAAGAAATTCAACCTTTGCTATGGTTTGAAACCATCTGTTGACATCCAAGTAGGATACTGCATGTCAAGTGAGCTATATTTCTCCTTTGTAGATTAAGACTTTGGTCTCTGTTCTGTCCTCACTTACTTCTTGTGAATCTTGGGTTTAAGTTTAATTTAGGTAAGATATACTACAAGCTGCACTTTGTCGTTCTAAAGTCATGTGTGTCTTGTGGTGAATTCTTCAGGTGAAAGAAGGAATATAAAAGGAAAAGAATCCACACACAAATGTTTAACATGCATATACTCTGTCTATTTGAAAAGAAAACCTTATAGAAAACATACCTGCATAAGATAATAAGTGATAATAAACAAATTCTATTGAGGTGAAAAAATCTAATATTCTCTAGACAAATATCTATGATTTTAAATTCTTAACCACAATAAAAGTACTCTAGTGAAACATCTTTAATATGCCTATGAGTAAAAAAAAAAGATAGGGTTACATAGACTTCAGAGTTAAGTTCATTCATAGGTATCTACTGCTAGATATTAAAATATGTGCAAAATATAGCAAACTTTATACACAGAGATGTCAAGGCCATGCTACAGCAAATACAAAATATGATTGCTGAATTATGCATCCAGTGCCCAGAGAGTTGCATTCAAATCTGGATTTGTCTGTAGGAGTTTCAGAAATAGCCACTGAGCTCAAATGTGTCTATGGAATATTGTGCTGAGAATACCAAAGCAGTCAAAACACACACAGAATAAAGGAAATAAAAAGTAAAAAAAAAAAACAAAAAACAAGCCCAAACAAAAAACCACCAACAAATAGGAATAGGCAAACAAGGAAAACAAAAAACAAACCAATACTCTTAGTAGTCCTATGTTTACAATTAATTTTAAAAACTCTAAATAGTAGTTTAACTTGATAAAGTGTTTTAATTATTTAAAATCATTACAATGTTCTCTATATTTAAAAATATTGAAGTTTAGGGCCATATATAAATAAAGCAGTTATAAATTCTTATTTGAAGGACAGAATTTCACAGCATTTAGATTTTTAACTATGGATGAGATGAGCTTCTTGACCTAATTCTTAACAAATTAAAATGAAACCAAATCAAAACCAGAGAAAGTTGTATTCCTTATCATGACATTGAGAGATACTTGATATATGCAGTGAAGAACCCTAGCTAATACAACAAAGTAACCAGTAGGAAGAAGATTGTGTAGAATATATTATTTTATTAGAAATAAGTGAAAGCACAGTCTGTATGGGACATTACATGACTCAAGAAACAGAATGGGTGTTACTGGTCTGCAGACTAAAAATATAGCTGAAAACTGCTGCCTGTTAGAATATTTATAAGCAAGTTTGTGCATAAAGGTTAATATACTTTTGAAAGCCTTACAAAGGTAGTTCATTTAAAAGATCTTGAAGAAAATATTGCATTTCTGACGTCTTAGCTACTTCTTTCTAGCCATAATACCAGGGCTTGTGTAAGACAGGGCTTCTAACTACAGAAAAAGTCTGGCCAGTTTCCTCGGATCTCACAGCTAAAAATACTGTATGCAAAAGCATGATAACTAATAACTATGGCAAATTTATCCAGATAGACAAATTAATTTAAACATTTCAGACATTTTCAGTGGAACTTGCCATCTTCCAGCCCATTATGGAGAAAAGTGGCTCCAGTCTAGGACAAGATATGCTTAAATTCTGTCCTGATTCATTAAACTACTTGAAGAACACATTTACTTTCTATTACTGTTCATACTGTAATACCAACCTCACAAAACAGCATCTATGTTTATGTGATTTTTAAGTTTAAAAATTTTTAAGCCAGCAAGAGGAAAATCATAGTATTCCTGGTTATGGCCCCCATTATTATCTCTGCTGCAATGAAACAAATTGTTCAATATATTAATTATTCAAAGATCATGGGATTACTGCAGCTCAATATGTACAAAACACCTGCCACTACAGAAGGAAGACGTTTTAACCTCTTAAATGGTGATAGAAAGTGTGCCAGTTTTCCTGGACACGTTGTTTTTAATTCCAGATAGGGAATTTTTCTGTAATACATAGATAGGATGTTGGTTTTGTCATGGGAAAGTAAAATACACACTTTGCACCAAACATCATGAACAGACAGGCACATTCATTTACCTGAGAATACTTCACAGTCTAGTGTCTAAAATGGTTGGTTTTGATGGTGGTCTCCAGACCTAAATACTGAGAAAAGGCTGTCACAAAAATTACTCCAATGTTCTATTCTTGAAAAAAGAAATATTGAAGAATCACATGGAAGCTGGACAGTTCCATAAAAAATACATATTCAGTTATGAAGTTCCAGTATTTTCTCTGAAAGTTCATTATTGCCAGCCACAACTGATATTGATATATTCATTTTTCATATCCAAAATTTGATAAGGGTCCAAATGGTTATAAAATTGGATCATATTTAGGCACAAAAATCTGTGATGCTAATATTTGCTTTTGTCACTATTGCTCATTATGAACTTAGTCTATGATGAGTCTTGCAAAAGTCAGCAGCAGACAGGAACTTAGAACAGGTTTTTCAAATTAGAATACATACTAGATAAAGCTAGTGTTTCTGCATAATGAAACATTATCTGGCATTGAGGCTTCTATAACAGATGAAATTATGACTCTGTTTAGAATTGTGCTGAGGGTATTGGTGCTTTCATGGATTTCTCTTCCTCTGCTAGAATTTTGGAAAGACAGTCCTGAAAAAAAAAATCTGCACATTAGCCTTTCTTTCTTGAGGACATTTGTGAAGCAGTATAAACCCTTTCCTGTCAATCAGACACTCATTTCATCTTCACATAAGATCAATTTTCTGGTTAGACATAGTGACTCTGCTAGTCTGCTTGGGGATTTGAGAAGATTGATTCACTTCTCAAAGTGCTTTAGGCATAGTGATTTCTTTCACCTTCCCTATCTGTGCTGAGTAGGTCAGGAGTTTCTAAGTTCACACAACTTAATTCATTGCATGGATTAATCTACTGTTGACTGTAATGCATAAACACATATCTATGAATGAAAAGAAGTTTGGAAATTACTTACAAATTAAAAAAAAAAACAACGCAAACCATTAATTGAACAACTGTTACATATTTCTCTAAAAACATCAAAATAATCGGATTGAAATCTGGCTGAATTTCCATGTAATTAAATATAAACAAATTATGTAACAAAATTTTCAGAAGATGTTACCTAATTTGATAGCAATATTAACATTCATGTTATTTTTAATACCATACAGGTTCTCACTTCATCCAGATAAATATATTCCTTTTTGTTTAAAAAAATAGTAAAATAAACCAACAAACTGACAAAAACCATTATTGCAATATACTGCCCTATTTCCCACTGAGTCATTCAAGAGCAATAAACAGAAGTTACCAATCTTGTAAAAGGAATGGAAAACCTTAAAAGGTGACCAGACAAGGAAAATATGAACAAATTGTAAACGCCTGGAATCAAAAGACCTGCATCTTTAGATTTGCAGTATATGAGCTTGACCCTCCTCATGTTCCATGAATATCTGGTCAATAGAATGAAAGTATCTTCTCAGTGACTACATATTTCTGCTTAATTTTATGTTGTTCTGTGGATTTTAAAACATTTGTGCATATAAATTAATATACAAAAAAATATTTATAGTAGAGAATAAAATTTGTCCCTCAGTGGATTGGGCTGCTTAGACTTATCACCAAATGATTTTAAACAAAATAATTACCTGCATTATACAAAATAATTTCACATCTTTCCCATATGAGTTAAAGGAACAAACCTGATAGCTCAATTAAACTAAGTTCTTTATATATGACCTTATACCTCCTTGGTCAGGATTCAAGTACTCAAAAATTTTCATTGTCTGAAGCTCCCTTTTTTCTTTCTTCAAAATGTTCTCCTTTAGCTCTGTCAAAACAGCTAGGAGGTAACAAAAAATAGGTGTTCTCAGCTCTGTGCATCCTTGAATCGGATTCCTCTACTCTGACATTCAGTTAAAAGACCAGTTGAGGGAAATGTTGTATGTGCCTTTAGGTAGAATAGCTCATGCACGGACTCTTCAGATACAAATACACTGGGGAGATGGGGAAATATATAGCTCCAAACATATATCATGCAATCCAAGCATAATCCAACTCCCAAAGCAAACAATAACACTCAAGAAGATGAATTGAATTTTGAAGAGGATATTCTCTGGTGGATTTTAAATACTCATGCATTTGCCTCCAGAGCAATTTAAATTATTCTGCTTCCTCCTTACTCCCAGTCTGAAGGTATCTAGCATGAAAAAAATTTTAAATTTCAGTTTCTAAAAGTTTTAAAATGTCTTTTTTTTTCAAAAGTTTTGTTGTGTGTGTTTTGTCTACTGGTGGCTCAGTAGTTTGTGCCTTCAAATCACAGAATGACAAATATTTTCATTTAGCCAGTTCTGTCAGAAGAGATGTTTATCGGAAATTAAATGAGTCTGTCCCATGTGTATTAGCTGCATGAATACAACAAGTAGAAGATAGAAAATTACTTTGCAAATCCTAAACAAATAAATGAAAAGAAACAAAAATAAAGAAGCATGTAGATGCACTATGCTTCTATTCTTAGAAAGAATTTCTAAGTACCAACAATCTATGATGAAAACACTATAAAAACATGAGGCTTCATTGGGCCATAAAGTCATTTGAAAGAACTACATTGGTTTAAAAGTTAAAAACATACTATTTTCTTATAAAAATGCAGATGGTTGATGAAGTATGCAACCCTGTAATCTAGAAGAGTATAATAAATGAAGACATAAATAAATGTGATTCTGCTCATTAATAAATTAATTTGTCGGAATTTGTTTTGCTGTAAAACTTTTTTTCCTGAATGATTATTCAGAAAAATTACATTACTACAAACTAGAAAGGAAAAAAAAAAAATCCATGTTTTCCTGCTGCTTTATTAGGATTTGAAAAAAACTGCAAATGTTAAAAAAAATGTTCCAATTGACAGCAATTTGTTAGCTCTACTACACAACATAGCATAGAATATTTTGTAAGATATGTTACCAAGAACATTATTTTTCAGTGTGCAACTTTTTTTAAGTTTTGTTCTTGGTCTTCTTAGGTAACAGGCCTCAATCAGGACAACAACATAAATGGAAATACCATGCAGACCACTTGCAATAATCTCCTCAGAAATAAATAACAGGTTGAATGGGAAAAACTTTGACGTTTGACTTCACACGGCCCTTGAAAATGTTAGCAAATTTAGAACTCTATTATTTTAAAGAACTGAACTAAAAACAGTTAAAGAAAAACATCTTGTTCATGCAGTTAGTTTTCAGATAAAATATAGCCTACTAATATCTAACATTAAAGACATAGAAATGCTTCATTAAATTTATTTCCTAATAAATGCTTTGTTTTTTAAAATGAGGTACAAAATTTTGTGTGCGCTTACAAGCAAAATTGATTATAATTTATTACATTTTTGAATTTATATTTTTGCTTATTATGTAGGCTATGTAAAATGTAAATTCTCTACAACTTCTATAACTAGCAAAGTATGTATAAGCAGTTTCCAGAACAATTCGGGTTTTTTATTATCTAAAGTAAACAATTATTGCACTTGCTGTCTATTGAGTTTGTTGCACTAGTTTTCTTCAATGTTGTGACATAGAATAAGATGGATTTCTTGGAATTCATTTAAGAATATTCGGTCTAGATCTTAAATTTTAATCCTAGATGACAATTACTTTTTCTGTGTGATTTAAAATTCTTTTCTTTAACGTCTACCTGCATTTCTTTAAATATTTCAATTATTCATATATATGTTTTATTTAATCTGTATGGTTTTAATTAAAAATTATTTATTTTTTTAACTCATTGTGAGATAAAGATAAACTTACTATTTTGTTTTTTATTAAATAAAGTTTTGCTTATGTTGAAAAGCCCATAGGAATGTTAATAGTATCCACAAATCTTTTAAATAGTCTGGTGTTGCATGAAGAAATGTTTGGTTAGTACTCCTCACTATAGAATCCCATTTTCCATACCTTAAAACTATTATTGGACAACAGCAATTGTAACTCTAACTTTTCATTCCAAAGATGTATCTTAAGTTATTTTGGAAAAAAGTAATAGTTCAGAGATTTCAGAAGATGCAATTGTCCAAGATTAACTGCCTTCCAAATAACTAAAGATATGCAGCATTTCCAGATAGGTTAAGATAGGTGACTGTACCTAAAAAAAATTCTCGGTAAGAGCTCAGTTAGAGCTTTTCATTATATGGTTTTCTAATATTTTGTCTTCAACAACCAGCCGCCAGTAAAAGACTACTTCAGCTAAGCAGGACAGGACATATGTGGAACATAAGTTCTGGGTTTCGTCTCTGAAAATCAAAGTCAAAACAATTTACCTGAGATTCACTAAGTTTAAGATTTAAGGGAAAAGAACTGTAAGGAGAACCTATCCATCACACTTGCTTATTATATGATTAATAAAGTAAGAGTTTAGGTTTGTTGCATAAGGATATTTTAATGTTTCAATTTTATCCTTTTAGAAGACTGTTGTGGTTTGACACTGGCCGAACACCAGACATCCATAAAAGCTACTCGCTCAACTTCTCCTACCACAGCTGGGTAGAGGAGAGAAAAAAATTAATGAAGGGTTGAGGACAAGGGGAAAGTAATCCAAGGGCAAAATGGGCTCAACTTAGAGGTACAAAGTGAATTTATTACTAACAAAATCAGAGGAGGATAATGAGAAATAAAATAAGCCCTTAAAAACACCTTTACTTCCCCCAACCCCTCCCTTCTTCCCATCAACAGTGCAGGGAGACAGGGCATGGAGGTTTTGGTCAGTTCATCACTGAGATTTTCTTCTGCTACTCTGGGAGAGGAGTCCTTCCCCTGTGAGACTGTGGGGTCCCTCCCATGGGAGACAGTTCTCCATGAAACTTCTCCAGCATGAGTCCACACTCAGAAGCAGCAGTCCTCCCAAAACTGCTGCGGTGTGGATTGGGTCCCTCTTCCATGGGGTGCACTCCTCCAAGGACAGGCTGCTCCAACCTGGTAGCAGGGCCCTCTCTCCACCAGGTCCCTACTGGATAACAGCCACCTGCAGGCATCCACCCTCTCTGGAGTGGGCACCTCCCCCATGGGCTGCGCATGGATCTCTGCATCCCCCGTGGACCCCCATGGCCTGCAAGGGCACAGCTGCTTCACCATGGTCCTCACCACAGCCTGCAGAGGAATCTTGGCTCTGGAGCACCTCCTACCCTCCTCCTCCAGTGACCTTGGTGTCTCTGTGTTGTTTCCCCTCACATGTTCTCACTTCCTCCTCTCCTCTGGCTAGGAAACACTGTGTGCACTTTGTTTTGATTTTCTTCTTAAATACATTATCACAGAGGTGTTACTAGTCTTTCTCATTGGCCCAGCCTTGGCCAGCAGCATGTCCATCTTCAGAGCCATCAGGGATTGGCTCTGCTGGAAATGGTGGAAGCTTCCAGCAGCTTCTCACAGAAGCTATCTTTGTGGCCCCCCTGCTGCCAAAAAACAGGCCATGCAAAACCAACACAAAGACTAATGTATACATCATGGGTAATGTTCTAAATTGCATTCTGATTCAGACAGATGGTTGAGATTTTAAGAAAAAAATTTGTAGGCAGTAAAATTATTTTCATTAACAAAAAACGTTTTATTTCAAACACTGTGCAGTATATTTGCTTCCTAATTTAGAGCAAGTAATCAAATATTGAACACTCATTTCAGTTGTAGTGTTTCATCATATTATGGATCATGAGAGGGGAAAATCACCTGTATAAAGTGAATTCTGATCTTATTTCCTTAAAACTCTAAAGTAGTGTCTCATTTTCTGTTAAGGAAGGAAATATTAAACTACAGGATCTAGGAGACAGAGAAAAGAGAAGAAACCTATAGAAATATATAAGGCCTTATAAAAGAAATAATTGATGGAAAGGAAAACAATACCAGAGAGATTCATTCGATTTTTTTTTTCTTGGGTGGGAGTTATCCCAAGTCCCTTGAAAATATTGTTAAATATGCTTCCTTCTGCAAAGAAATATCTCCCTTTTGTGTGTATTCAATAGTTTTATTAGTAGTGCATTGAACATTCTGAATAAGATTAATCTGCTACTGATTCATATCCTCCCCTAGGGAAATTCATGGTAATAAGTGGATTTGATTGAAAATATTATTTGCTGAAGAGAATTGAGAAGTATGGATAGAGAACAGGGGGAAAAGAAGCAGAAGAAAGAGTGGAATGAGAAAGTGACAAAGGTTGACTGGAGAAGGGGAGAAAGGAGTGTAGTGTGAGGGAATGGAAAGGAGAAAATATTGCTCACATTTAATTTTAAACTAGTAGCGTTGATCAGAAAGAATTATTTCTTTTACTTTATTTTATAAAAATTGCATACACTTGTACGTACATAAGAAACTGTAATTCCATTTGGGACTACTTGTGACATTAACAAATCATTTGAGCAGAGTTCTTGAGGTTTATCATTATGTCACCAGTATCCTTAGGGAAATTACTTATACTATGTGTGCAGTTTTGTGTACATAATTCTTTATATTTATCAAATTACATGGGACTCTATAGTACACTTCAAAACTTAAAGTCTAGCAGGCATATTACACCCTTTTAAGGAAACCTGTGTATTGCTTTAGGAGAGTGCTTCACATAACCATCCACTTAAAAGCTCTTAATTTGTTTTTAAGTCATTTTCTGAAATGAAAATTTAATAATATTATTGCATCTAGCAATCATTTTTGGTAATAAGTATTTGTGAACAAACTGCAAATGAATTTTTGTTTAAATTTTCGTAACGACTTTTGAGAAGATATGTTGATATTTTTTAGTACGAGCTGATGTTTTCTGGGAACATCAAAAGCCTTTATATATTCTGTGACATTTTAAAACTTTGAGAGAGGCATAAGACATCATTTTCCAGCCTTCTCTTCTTTTCTTTTCTTTTCNCTTCCCTATGAACTGGAGAACTCATAGTCTCAGTCCTGTCTGCAACAATTAACTCTTGATTGGAAGTAGAATGCCAACTATCTAAGACATACTCTTTTAGAAGTTTCAGAGTTTCCATGTAAGATTATTTAACCTTATATTAGTATATTTATTGATGAATACATATCTTTCTATTGTATTGAAACAGATAATTGCTAGGTACAATTCATTTTACAGTAGACCAAATGTCTAAAATAGACACTATGACCTCAGCTATAGGTGTAGCTTATGATGAATATTACATAATATGAAAACTTTTCATTTTATGTCCAGTAGAATTTTAAAGACATATGAATACCAAATTTATCTTATAAATTAATAGATTATGTTTTAATAATAAGTTTAAAAGGATGTCAAATGAGTTCATTGATGGGAATGAGTTGACAATTTCTCTCTACTCCTGATTAAACATGTTTTTTCCTGTCAGTTAACATCACAATAGCTGACATGTTATTTTCACAACCTCAGAGAATTCAATTCTTTTTCCTGGAATATTTCTTATCTTTCAAAAACACCTTTTGAAATGAAAATTTAAAAAATACTTGAGAAATCAAGTGCAGTCTTTCAGAACTAAAAAAAGTTCAAAGAATTTTTGCACTGTCTTTTTTTTTAATTTCACCTAATTATTTTTTTCTATGAGAAGAAGAACACCAACTGATCCTGACCAAAAACATTTCAGATGAAAGGACCTGAAAACAGACCGAACTACTTTATTACAAATAGAAGCATTTCTGTTTAGTTCAGATGTCCTCTTGATGGATAGCTAGGTGTTATTCTTCCAGAGTGATAAAGCTGTGTTTTTCCCTATCCTTTTTCAGGGGTGTATCTGTCATCACTATAAATTGTAGCACCTCTACCTCACTTCTAAGAGAGTTTCCACCAGTTTTGTTTAGTTTGTACTGGAAAAATGCAGTCAGGCATAGATCAGATAACTTCTGTGAGTTTGTGGAGTAGTCAAACCAAGAACCAAATACAGAGTCCCCTTGACTCACGGTATGCCATTAATTACTTTTAAACTTCTTAGTTGCTAAAAATGAGAGAAGGACTCAACTCTCAGAGACATATTTTGGAGCAGAACTTAAGAATACGTGCTTTTTGGGATATGTATGACAACGCATGCTTTTAACACAAAGAGAGATTTGAGATACAGTTCTTGCTGAGATTTCGTAGAGAACAATGTAGGTTCATCACAGAGAGAGAAAACTGGTACGGACTCCTTATTGCTGAAAAGGAGAAGTATTTGGGGTAAACAATATTTAGGAGTTCACTTGAATTTTGTTTCAAAGGAAACTGGAGGGTTTATTTCAGAATAATACTTGGAAATGTGCTAAACATGAAAGTTAAGCAGCAGAATTTGTGAACTGACAGGGAACAAACTTATTTGAATATGTAGAACCCTAGTGGGCTGCTTCTAGAAGCCTTTCTGTCTCTGCCATCTTTACAGTGCTTTTAATCTCTCCTAGCTGTCATGGAGTATTTTTCCATTGCTACCTTATCTATCCAACAAGCATAGTTTTTGCAGGATAAAAAAAAAGGCTGAACAAAATTGAAAATAATTTGAATGATGTTTATTTTGGAAGATATGGGGTGTTCTAGCAAATTGCTGACAGTGTTTCCATACATAATCCATTGCTTCCATATGTAGACAATCTCTTTACGTGTTAGTTAATGCAGTGAGGTGAATGGTTCTGGTCCCTGGCAATGTGTAAGAGCGGTTACAGGTTTGGGAGGAGAAGATGGTCATAAGAAGTCAGACTCCTCTTATGGAAAGACTGGAGAGACTGATGGACCAAAACCAGAAAATGGTTGCTATGTGGTTTGTAAAAAGTGGCTGATGCCCATTTTGTGTATGTATGTATGTATGTATGTATGTATGTGTGTATTTATTTATAATTAGGCTTTCATACTGTTGTTGCTTATTGTTTGCACTGGTGGGCCTGCACCTCAAGTCTTGTGTCCAGTTCCAGGCACCTCACTTAAAAAAAATCTTGAAATGATGAAGAGTTTGCAGAGAAGGTCAATGAAACTGGTGAAGGGTCTAGAGAGTAAGGCCTATGAGGCTTGGCTGAAGAAGCTGGAGTTGTTTAGCCTGGAGAAGAGGAGGCTGAGGGGAGACCGTACCATTCTCTATTTAAAAGGAGGCTGTAGCCGGGTGGTGTTGGCCTCTTGTCCCAGGCAACCAGTGACAAGTCCTGAGGACATAGACTCAAACTGCACCAGGGAAAGTTCAAGCTGGACATCAAGAATTTTTTCACTGAAAGGGTGGTCAGGCATTGGAATGGGCTGGCCAGAGAGGTGGTGGAGTCACCATCCCTGGAAGCGTTGAAGAAACAACTGGACACGATGCCATGGTTTAGCTGACAAAGTGGCGTTCAAAGTTTGGGCTTGATGATCCTAGAAGTCTTTTCCAACCTAAATCATTCTGTGTTTCTCTTATCTGAGTTCTTAATGACACAAATAAAGCTACTTTCGTGTAACAATTATCCTGTGATATAAAATTTAAGTAATCTAAAACTATGTCCCATGCATGTACTAATTCTAGTTCAGTAATGCATTTAAACAATAATGATTCAAAGATTTCTTTTTTTTCATTTGTAATACTATTAATTTATTTTGAAACTACAGTCAGTTTAGCTGTCATTGTATAAAATCTAAACATACTTTCACAATTTCATCACTTAAATGTAATAAAAAGACCCCAGAGTCAGAATGTCTTCATTAATCATTACAAAAAGAAATTACAAAAGCAGGTGTTAACCAAACACAACATGCTTCAGTTAAAGCAGTTTATATCTTTAAAACAGCAGTATTACTTTATGCTGCACTGCCATCTTTTAAAATGGTATTTTCATGTAGTATCTTGTAGACAATTTATCAAACAGTCGCTGAACAATATAGGGTCTGAAATTCTTTCACATTATCCTGATTTTTTTCCATTTTTTCTCCTGCTTTACAATACTGTTTAATTTGTTTGGTATTTGCATGATATTACTGAGATAATGCCACTTCTCTAAAATGAAATGTAGTAGTGTATACTGTCAGAATGCAACAAGACTTTTATTACCTTATTTAGGATGTAAAAGCCTTTTTCTGTGAATAAATATACAGCCCCCGCTGTGCTAAGGAACAAGGTCACATCTACCAATGGAATAATTAACTAGCACAGAAGAATCCAACCAAAAAAGTAAAATGTAAATTTTACTAGAAAATAACTGGAAAGATAATTAACTTAATAAATTTCATCTGCAACTGTATGCATACATTAACATTTTGAAAATTACAGCAGTAATAAAAATACAGCAAATATCATTCCCAAATGTAACAACAATCCAAGCTTTATTTGATAATTTTATTTTAACTACTGGGAGTAAAATTATATTCTTGTAGGGAAGAATATTTTCTAATGTATTTTCACTTTTTTAGATTTTTTTTCAAGTGTGGGATAGCAATAATGTTGCTACCTTCACTAAAATAGAATAAAGCTATGAAGCTCAGACTTTTTTAGTAGGTTAGCATTTTTTCCTTTTCTAAGGTTGCAAAGGAACAATTAAATTATAGTCTCAACATGAAATTCCACTGAAAGTAGGAGAACCAGCATAAATTTGTTACCTTTTACAGATTAGGATATATGAAATTTCCAGTGGCTGTGCCAAACTGGGAGCTATGTCCAAACCAAATTCTAGGGAAAGAAAACCAGCCATTTTCTCTTACAGGCAGGTTGTGCAGGGACAATTTTATGGCAATTAAATAGACTATATTCAGAGTAGTCTTTGTCTATCTAGGTAATTCATTACTGCTCTCAAATAATCTCAGACATAGCAGAGAGATTTGAGATTGAAAGGTGTGGATCTCAAAAGCAGACTGAGAAAATGAAGATAAGACCCATAAGACTCATACCAGTCTTTTGCATAACATTACATATATGATTTCCAAAATAGTACTTTAAAACTACCTTCTGTTTTGAAGTTTCTATCGACATGAAAATATATGAATCAAAGAAAATGCTAATTTGCCAAGAATTATAATTGAATTGAAATGGCCTTCTGTGACCTTTCTTTCATTTCATAAGAATGCTGAAATTTTCATGCAGATGTCAGTATATATTAAACGGAATTAAGCAAGAAACTTCTTTTATTTTTCAATATGATTGCTTTTAGCAAAATATACTAAAGAAAACATCTTTTCTAAGATTCTTCAAAGGTTTAATAGTGGAGGAAATACCTATAAGATTAATTATCCTTCTTCCTGACCCTTAAGTACCTTTCGTTTTTCAGGTGTCACACCTGGTCTTAGTAACATTACAGTTATTCCTTATTTAAAGGACAACATTACCCATTCCTATGACCAACATTTTCTTACAATAAGCTTTTGTTGTTCTTTGACTCAGTTGTCATAATTATCAGAAATGAGANACTCTTGCCATGTCATGTAACAGGTCCATGACCTTGGGAGTGTCCACTGAAAGTCTGGAAGTGAAAGAAATAGTACTTCAGCTGATTGTCTCTCAATCTTCACATACAAGAGATGGAGATTTGTTCTTCAATGCTTAGTTCTGTATGTAGATCCATGTGAAGATATCTGACTTAATAGCTTTAATGTGATACATATGATTCCATTTTACCTCTTTATTGCTTTGGTTCCAAGGGAAACTATGCTGAAAACAGTATAGAAGTACCACTTAATAGAAAATGTAGTCTTTTACTGTATTTGCTACAGGATTCATATATCCAACTTAGTTTTCTTTTTTCCTGAAAGAATTCATCATTAAAGGTAACTATTTTTGCATCTTGTGCATGTGAGCTACTAAGAGGAAGAGTTGCATGCAAATAAGCTCATCTACACATTTGTTTCCACCTCTATTTCACGGGCGTTTGGAGTAAAAAAGTTTAGGCTACAGAATTCTTAGGATATAATGGGTTGTCATTATGGAACACAATGCCAAAAGTATGCCAATAACCAAAATCTGCCTCCAGCTGACTTTCAGAGGCAGAGACATAGTACTCTCACAGAAAATAGGATATTTGAGTGATGTCCGAGCACAGATGAAGAATGAGTGGACAAAAGTCTGAAAAGACAAAAGTGCTTTGAAGAGATAAATGCTGGGTGGGAGAAGCTAAAAAACCAAAATCATTGACCACAAAGCCTGGGCAATCAAACAACAGTCACTGGTCCAAGATTCTTGCACTTACAGAAAGGAATTTCTTTGGCAGTAGCAAAGAATTTGTAAAGCAACAAATCATTATTTTTTTAATGCTGGGTTCAAGATTTTTTTCTTTCGTCTTAACAAAAGAAGGGTTTATTTTAAGATGTGTGAATTTTCCATGTTATTAACAAGTTTAGACAGAGATTAAGTCCCACAAGGCTATGGCTCCTGGAGTGCCAAATCACATACTGGCACTGTTTGACCCCACTGTTTGGAGGGTTCTACAGATATTGGAGAATAGGCACATTATGCTATGAATATCAAAAACCACACTGTGGATGATAATTTTTCCTTGTTTCCTAAAATAACTTTTATTTCCCTTTTACTAAGAGCCTGATGTGTTTAAGCTTGTCTTACTGGTAACAAAAGCTATCTGAATTGGGAAATTGGCTAGAAACACTAATAAAGGCATCTTGTCCTTTGCTTTACTCTACTAAAGCAATTTTCAAAGTCAGAAATACTGTTTGAAAGAGATGAATGGACATATTAACTGGACATGAAAGACAGGTCAAATCCAAGTTTCACGGCCAGAAACCACAAGGATAGATAATATCCAAATGGAGAAAAATGTCCCACAAAAAATGTGACAAAATGTGGCCACAGCCTGCAGAACATTATGTTTAATTTTGTGCTTAAATAGTTGCAAAGAACTTTAGTACATCTGAAAAAGCAAAGTTGTGTCATGTATGAATAAACACAGAACTGAGCCCTAAGTTAATAAAGAAGAAGTTTAAACAAGTTTAAAAGTCAGTATGTAGGAACAACTAAAAAATTATGGAATCATATTCTTACCCTACATAATGTAAGGGATAGCCAATTAATTGCCACTATAGGAGTAATTGAATAGATTATTGTAGGTAATGTCTAAGATAATCAATGTCCTTAGGATAAGATACTACCGCAGGTGCACATGAAATCACACAAGCACCTTCTCTCTTACAACTTGATTCTACAAATAGGTAGGAAGTGATTGCTGAGACACTGCTTTGCAAAAGAATGCATTGGGCCTCTAATGCGGTTATGAATCAAAAATAGGCAGTATAGAGCCTTAGGCAAGAAGCTGATGGCATGCCAGAAGCAGCACCTGCAGGGAACCATGAGCTTGTTAATGCTATTCTTTGGATGAGGAACGTTAAACTGTTGACTGACCATCACCATCTCCAGACAGTCTGCTGCTGAGAGAGACCGTGCCCTACGATTTCTCTTTCACATTTTGTCTGATCTCATCTATAACACCTCATCGTATTGATTCTGTCAAAATGATGATGGCAAATAGCATTCACCAGGAAACACTGCACGTGGTTTTGCAAAAATTACATGGTACTCTAACTTAATAGGAAACAATGGGAACTGCAAAAACTGCACAGAGGAATAAATCACTGCTGGTGAATCTGGCAGTAAAGTTGATTTCCTTCTTCCTCACAAACACTGACGCACTTCTCTTAGCCACTGAAATATTGGCAAAAAAACTTTAACAGATTGAAGGAAAAAATAGCAAAAAAGCGTCTTTAAGTTATGCTGCTCCACTACTGGGAAAAAACAGCAAAAAAATTGTGTCTCAGCAAAGAAAGAATCATTAGAGGAGGGTAGTAGTTATCACTAGAAAGATCTTTTGCTGAAGGGCTAAAACTACATAGTACAAAAAAGAAATTGAAGTTCTCTGTGCCTTATCAGCTACAGTGCATCACCTCTGACTGTTGCACCCTGTTTTTCAGCTCTGTTCTGTAGCACAGCAGTTTAGTTTTTTTCTTTTTTTTTCTTCCCATTTTCCTAACATAAAAGTAGGAACATGAGTTTCTGTCCTGCACAAGAGCCTTTCTGAGGCTATGGTTGTTTATCTAATTTCAAATAATAAGTATGCCCTAAAGAATTTCTGTCCCACATGCCAAACTTTCCTCTTCCATACTTTAGATTTTTAAAAACACTGCATTTCCCACTTAGTCTTTTTATACAGTCTAAAAGTAGATGATTTTTCTTTCAGTGAAGAAAATGAACATCTATAGAGGTTTATAAATGTTCTCCTCTTCTAGAGCAGATATGAGAAAACTTGAGAGTTCCATAATAGGTTAAAATACTTTCCATCTTTAAGGAAAGCTAATGACTTCCTCCCCTGTAAAAGAGCTGAACCATAGGAATGCTAGCACATGGTTGAAAATGTGTTGGCACATGAAAAGAAATAAAGCAAAACCAGAAGAAAACCCAGAAAAGTAAAGAAAAAAAGAGAACTTCCTACGGGAAAGAGGCAATGAGTCTCAGATGTACAAATGATTTGACAAGGCAGAAATCGTAGAATCATAGAATGATTTGGGTTAGAAGGGGCCTTAGAGACTCTCTAGTTCCAAACACCTGCTATTGGCAGAGACTGGATCAGGTTGATCAGGGTCTCATTAAACGTGGCCATGAATATTTCAGGGATGGAGCATCCACATCTTCTCTGGGAAACAAAATAAACCAATATTTTAGAAAATTCTCATTTCACTGAACAGTCATCTGATATTTGCAATTATTATTTTGTAGTCTTCTGTTTACTCTCTTTTTCCTATTTGGATTTTCTATTATTTTTAATTCTAAAAAAATTGTCTAATCTAATACATTAGCATTACACTGCATTGTTCATGTAAAATTAGACTACAGTCTGAAGGGTATAGGTTCTCTTGTGAAAAAATTCTTGGAACTTCAGACTTGTGCAGCAGATTTATCTGGTGGAAAGTCCATTGGAATGTTCAAAAAATTAACTGGGAATGATTTCAGTATTTAAAACTGGTTTTGGGATAACTGAATGCTAGTTTTCCATCCATACCTGTTGGCTTTGATTATCTGATGCTAATTAAATTTGGTATAATGTTATACAACAATTACATTTGTACTTTTTACAAATTTTGTGTTTGGTAGTCCATACCTTAGAAAAGGAATTAAAATAAACAAGTAATGGTAACAGAAAATATTAAAAAACATTTTTTAATATATAACGTTTTCATACTTTGAACTTGTATGCCTTTGTCAACTACAAATACTCATTCTTCCGAATATTTCAGACTTTACTTTTGAACCTCTTCAATATACTATGAAGTGCAGAATTCACAGTTTCACACATACAGTAGTTACTGTAACATTCACTCCATTAGTGTCTGCCAGATTCATTTTGGATTTGAAGTCTCCTATCTAAATTGACACCAACTATCCAATTGCAGTACTCTTTACATTTCTGATGTGTCATACCACATTACATTTTCTGTGTCACCTCCCATCACATTATATTGTGTCATGCAGAAAAGCCAATGTGAGTTGACATTACACAATATGATGTGATCTAAAAGATTTAAAGCTATGCAATTCACTGAAGCAGAAAGGTGACACTGCAATCTAGGTGTAAATACCTACTTCCCCTAGAGCATCAGTTATCTGCTAAAAACACATACTAGATGACCTTTAAAGGTCCCTTCCAGCTCAAACTGTTCTACAATTCTGTGTTTCTATGATATGTTGGACAATTTTTAGAACTTAAGAGAATCTGATCTGAACAATTTTAGTGTAGTGCATAAAATACCAAACTCCAAGAATATTGCATATTTTAGTTATACGTACAAAAGCAATGACAATTAAATTATAATTCCAATTTAATAGTAATGTTTTTCACTAATATAATCTGCTGTACTAGCAAAGTGGATGCTATAGAAAATCAATTATACCTCACTATGTTCAAAAAAGAGGATAAGTATCACTTCCTTAGTTTGCTGCATAAAAAGCTATTTAAGGACTGAAGTGGCAATAACTAATGATATTAATGAGATATATATATAAAGTACTAAAAGATGTCCAAGAATTTTGCTTCTCAGTGTCAGGGAGTATTCATTCTGGCTGCTTTAAATGTCTTCTCTTAACATCAGATACAAGAAATTGGATTTTCATTTTACATACATCATCTTGCCAAATAAGTTTTAGCCTAAATTCATCAAATACCATTTTAGGTGATGAATGGATGAGTCTAAGTTAGAAGTAGTTCCAGAGCCCAGTCTTTTACAATTAGAAAGGAAAATGTTAGGGGACTACAAAATTCAGAAGTACAAGGGAAATTAAGTTGGTGCATCCCCATGCCTGTTTTTAGGCACAAATACATGAACAGCAGAACAGCTCAGACAGGCCCACTCAGCACTTCCACAAACAAAATTACATCAGTGGCCACATTCTTCTTCCCTCTCTAGCTGAGCAGGATGTAGCTGTATTACTGGGAAATATATTTACATACACACATATGTGCATATGTAAGGTGTGGATTTTTCCAGCTCAGAATCTTCAGTATGCCTAGTAGTCTGCCTAGCTGCCCTTCCAGTCTTCCCACTTTCTGCGAACTGGACCTAAGATTGCTCCAAGGCTGTGGCTCCATTTCCTCCCTCCCTCTTTTCCTCCCTAATATTGCTCCCTCCCTCACCTTTCTCTCACTTCATCCTATCCCATGAAAACTTCATGAAGTTCAAGAAGGATAAGTGCAAGGTCCTTTTTTTCTTGTGTGTGGAGATGTGGCTTTTATGGGTTGATGACATACTGCATAGAGTTTCACAGCAGCCAGACGAGGGCATTATGCGGCTACCCCCACCTGCCATTGTTCTTCTGTACTCCTTTTCTTTGTGTCAAGAATCCCTTTTATCACATAACCTAAATAAAGGGATGATTCACATTACCGTAGTAAGTAAAGCTAAGTGCTTAAAATAAAACATGATGAAATTTGAACTTTGAGTTTATTGCAGATTCTGCAAATATCACATGGAACTTTGTATCCTCTCATCATGTTACTCTTGCGGAATGGCTTTTCTGGACAGCATCTGTCCCTTCTTGTAGTTCAGGTGATTTTTTTTTTTTTTGCCTTTCTGGTAACCTTTGTAATCAGCACTGTTTCCAGCAGAAATACACAAGCTACTGTGCAGAAAATAAACTCTACATCCCAACCAGACCCAGTACTTTCCCCCATCCCTTTTGGGTTTTTTTTTCCCCAAGTAAAATTGTGAAACAAACCAATTTTTATTTCTGAAGAGAAATGGAAAAAAAAATGTTCACATGGTATCAAATGTATTCTACACCCTCTTTTAGGCAGCTTTTGAAATTTGCTGCTATTAGAGGAAAGACAGGTGTGAGGCTTTTAAAAATAACATTTTGTCTGTTGCAAATTATTTTCTCAAAAAATTTTTATCACTTCTCATTCTTATGCAATTGATTTAATAGACAAATTGTGTCTCCCTTAACTTAGCATAAAATGTCAAAGAAAAGAAATCCTACTGAAGAGTAAGTTTTTTTAAAGTGAGTCAGTAAAAGTAAATAACAGAACCAGCAAAGATGTCACACATCAGAAAAACTAAAAGGTACATGAGAGAATATAGAACCATTGCAAGAACAGTTTTTCCTCTGTATCTTGTCTTCAAGATCTCAGAAGGAACATTTTTGAAATATTGCACGTCATGCATCATTTAAGTAAAACTTTGCTTAAACAGACAGGAGCTAACTCACACAGGGGTTTGATAGTCAATTTTTTTTCTAAATTATTCATGTGGGAAATTTTTTAATGTGTATCACTAATGTGAGCTGTAAGCACGTAATTGATGAAATCCTGCTTAAAGACCCTGAGGAAGGTGATTTAAAATGGCAATTTGTTAAAATAATGTCTATAAGCTCTGATTCTCCCATGCTCCTACCAGTTAACACAGCAAGTTCATTTATCATTGAACTCAGATTAACTCACTCAAACTATGACCTAACCTTATCAAAGTTACTTCAAATTACCACCCATTAAACTGACTGTGTGCTGTAGTAGAAATATCTTATTAAGTAAAGCTTGCTTTGATTGCATTTCAAGTGTGGAATGATGCTAGAGGTGACTTTTATAATTTCAAAATGTATTCCAAAGATAGATTTCAAGGCTTATATATTTTCTGTGTAAAATTCAATAAATTATTTATTTTCTTGACAATAACCTTTTATGCAAACAGAAAAACTCAAGTTTTTCTTTCTCTTTTGCACATAAGCATAGAGTTTGAAGCAGACATACTGACCCTCACACACTGAAATATAAACAAACATTGAGTGGTTTTGTTAAGCAGAAATAAAAATGTTCAAAAATATTTTCTAAATCATGCTTTACTAGCCATTCTAAAAAATATGTACTAATGGACCAGGAAAGGAAGGACATTGGACCTTCATGTTTTTCTATTATACTGAAGAATTGGTTCCTATCAGATGCCAGAATATCAAGTGAAATACTGACTTATTATGCAGTTAGCATTGATCCAGCAACTACTTATGTAACTACACACACACATCTCAGATCTGGATAGATTACTTGTATACCCTATTGCGTTTGAAATGCCACTAAACATTTTGTCCAGGGGAAAAAAAAACCCTACCCTTTTCTTGTCCTTACAAGTCACCAGAAGTCTACGATCAAGACTGACTTAATCAGGACTGCCACAAACTGCCTAATGTTTGTCTTGGAAATGACCACAGTTCTAAAGAAAGTTTGTTAGGGCTTTTTTCTCTCAGAAGTAATTATTGTAACAAAACTGTATTTTTCTGTATAACCTGGATCATGCATAGAAATTCCTGTTTAAGTTATAATGAAGTTTGACAAATGTAACAGCGCAGGGAGAGGGAGATAAGAAAGTCATTAGTGACTTTCTCATATAATGTTATTTAAGTGACCAACTGTCATGTGAAAAAGGGAGATTTCCTTGACCTTTAGTGTTTGATTTGTCTGTCAGTGCTTCAGGAAAGCCAAGACCCTTCTGCCCAGCCAGTCTGTCAGCATCCTGTGATTGGGACCCTTCACTGAGCAATCCTGCTGGATCTGAGGGTGGTTTGACTGACTTATTCAGGGACACACATGGACAATATAATGGAGACTCCTCAGGGAGTCTTCCCTCTATTCCAGTAACTCCCTTCTACCAGTGATTGCCAGCACCCATGAAGGATTCACACCAACAGTTTACAGAATAATACACTTTATTAATATAAAACTGTGACAGGTTAAGGTTCGAGGATTGTTTGTGATTGTATTTGACTGCAGAAACATATTCAAAGCAATGCACAAACTCTAATCCCCAGTAAAAGTGTTCAGTACACACAGAATGTGGCTCTTACCCAATAGGTGCACCTACAGGGAAGAACTCACATTCCACCCTATGACTGTTTCAAGAAGAATGGAGTCTCCTAAATTCCCCCCATTCCCAACTTACCTTTATAGCATTTCTTTATGTTTAGGTGGAGTTGAATGACTCAATCTGTACACACCTTTGTTACGGATTGGTGTAAAATTCTTTTGCTTTGCTCTTCATGGTCAATAAAATTTTGACACTTGCTCAGTGAGGGGTGGTCATACCTTGGGGGAGGTAACTTTGGGATGGAGCTGTGTGTTGTATTATAATTAGGCTGTAATTAACCAAGTTCATCTGAGGAGAGCAACTTCTCCAGAGCTGCTGGCTTGGCAGCAAGACACCTTCTCCTCTTCCCCCCGACTGAGAGCTGCTATGGGGTTTATCAGCTGCAAAGCACCATCAGGTTCACTTCCCTGCAAGGGTTTCGACAGAGACTTGGCCACAGGGTTTCCACTCTGCTCCTCCCTCCATTCCATCCCCCTCAGCAGGTGCTTAAGGTTGCAGATTCAGTGTGTGGGGAATCTTGGTAGAGTAAGTTTTAAGCATGATGACTGCATTCCATCCAGGGCATAGCAGCTGCATTTTACCCTATAGTTTCTGTACCTTTACAACTTCTGTTAGGATGTGAATATAACTTCTC
Organism: Ploceus nigricollis; assembly: GCA_013399945.1. Classification (NCBI taxonomy): domain Eukaryota; kingdom Metazoa; phylum Chordata; class Aves; order Passeriformes; family Ploceidae; genus Ploceus; species Ploceus nigricollis. The sequence continues at coordinate 24,656 of VXBC01002765.1, forward strand.
TGTTTCTAATTTTACCCCAGTCATGTTTCCATGCCAGCTAATACTGTAAGTTTTGAAGATGAGGTTTCCTTTCAAGGAAGATACACTAGTAAATATCTAAATATTCTTAGCACAAAAAAAGTAAAACTTAGTTCTGCTTTAGCTGCTGCCACTCATGCAGTAAAAATGTAATCACGATTTAATTAAGTATCTCAAAACTGAAATTAGTATCAGAAACATGGAGCTAAAAAACACATTCAGAATTTTTTGGCATGCAAGCACAGAATCTCATAATGAGAAAAATGTCCCTTTCCTGTTCTCCTGAGCCCTTATCCTTATTGTTTTGGGTTTTTTTAATCTCTCTATGTCATTTTAGATAAACCTGGGTAATAGAGAAGAAGAATATCCAGAGCATTATTTTTCCAGTTTTTGAGAGAGCAATAAAGAGAAGCTAGAACTCTCCCATTCAACTAGCTTCTGGTGCTTAGAGCCAGTCTGTGAGGTCAACATAAATCCATTTATTTAATAATCAAGAGGTTGGGCAAAAGAAGTAAGGACAGCTGCATAAACCAGATTGCATTACTACTGGTTCTGTATAACAAGGGCAGGAGATTACCCTGAACTCAGAAAATTAAGCATATGCTCATGTCAATAGAACTTACATCTGAAAAACAGGGTGGAATACTAGAAAAAGCACTTTATTTTTGGGAAAAGATGTTTTGGAAAAGATAGAATCTATCTATAAAGTTGGGATCATTAACTCCAGTTTCCTGAATTCAAGTCAATAAATATTCACTGTTTATTTGCAGATCGTAGCAGAAAGGTCTTCCTTAAATTTGTCCAGTGTTGAAAAAAAAATCCTGATAGTTCAATGCTATCTAATGCTATATTCTATTTTTGTCACATTCTTTCTAAACAATTTCTGTTCTTGTTACAGTACCAAACAACAAAACTACATATGGCCCTCTCATTCTTCCCACCCTAAATTTATTATCTGAGACCCTTATGCTTCCTATAGTTTTATAAATTAAAAATTCTATTCCTCATGCAGGGTATATTATGGATGAAAAGTATTCTGATAAAAGATATTTTTTAGTGCATTATATGCTAATATTAATAGAATATTGATACAGTATGATGCAGTATTCTAATGTGGAAGAGGGTTCTTGTGGAATGTTCAGTGTAATTTAAAATTAAGAGCCTATCTCTATTTTGTTATGAAGCATTTGCCAATTATAGTCTGACATTTATCTGTTCAATACATTGATTCATCTTGACTTGAAATACATAATTATGTAGGAGTAAATAAAAATTTAAATAATGTAAAGAAAAATTCAGTCATGAGTAGAAGATTCCCATCCATTGCATCACTGCTTTCTTAATTCCATGAAACCAATGGAGCCTTGAGAATGTAATGATTCTCACACAGCCTCATCAAACATTGCTTATGCTAATAGGTTAATAGATCCTGATGAAATTGCAGTTTTCCAGGGTCCAAGACCAATACCATCCAGAAAGAGATAATGCTGGAAACTGGAAAAAAAAAAAATATGCAAACTAAAAATTCTTTTCAGTGTAGGTTGAGTCCTGTTTGCTGTCTGAAATTATTGAAGAGTAGTGTTAAAATATCCTATAGTAGGGGAACTTTTATTTATTTATTTTTAATATAAAGAGCAAAATAAAGAAATGTTATCTTTTTTGCTTTATGTATCTTTTTTATAAATAAAAATAAAGGAATGTTATCTTTTTTTGTTTATGACAACAAAATGTAGTATTTTTTCCCCTTTAATTTCCTTAGTTCCAGGTTAGAAGAAAGAAGGGCCTACTAACACAGAGAAATTGATGGATTACTCTAATAAAATGCCACAGCCATCACATCTCAACTGCCTGTTACAACAGTGGATGACAGGTACACTTGGAAGCATGGGAGATATCACAGCGTCCTTGATACACCCCTGTGTAATGCATGAGGAGTCTCTGCAATTTCCATACTATGTTACTCCACCTGACATTAAAACTCTGAAAACAAGGTATGGACATTCTGGGTTCCTTATGTAACTCAGGTTAAAATGGGGTTCTCAACCTAATTATTTCATAAATATTATATAGTGATTGAACAAAACCACTTTTCTTTACTATGTTAGGAATATGGAACATAACCTCAGTAAAACCAGACAACATTCTCCTTCACTGTGTTGTGAGGGTAGAGAATGAATACTTTTGTTCAATGTAATTAGCCATTACACTGTGATGTTATATCAATTATGTGTAAAAAATGTGTTTGCTGCAATAAAAGGATCTTGTTTGCACTGTGCAAGCAACAGCAAGCAATAATGTATTTATAATAACAACAAATTTAAAAATTCATTGGGAAATTGTTTGATGTATTGGACTGCAGAAAAAAAAAAAAGCCAACAAAAACCCCAAGAAATCTCTAAGAAAATTACAAGGGAAATAATGTATTTCTAAATGTTTTGTATGCTTCTGTTCTGTTAGCTCATTATACTTGGTGTAAAAAGGCTTTTAGCATCTTTTTAAAAATGAAGGCAAGCCAGATACAAAAAATATTTTCTCAAGCAAGCTGATGTTAGATGACTATTTTTAATCAGAATCTCACTGCATTTTTTTATATGATTCTTGGTATAGAATTACACAAGAGACAAACACACTGAAATGCAACACTAAAGATGCTCCTGATTGCTTAATGTGACTGGACTTGGCTGAATTCTATGATAATAGTACTGTTTTTTGATTAATCCCTTTCCATGTATAGCAGAGACTGACTATAATGGGCAGCAATATGTTTTGCTTTCAGAAGAGCTAAAATTAATTTTTTAATAAGGAACAGAAAGAGCTATAATTTTCTTCTTTTGTCTCTGGACTGATTACCTAATACCTGAAATTGTCCAGCGTCTATAATGGAAGAATTTCCTGATTTAAATCATCTGTGGTGTAGTAGCTAATACAAAGTCAACTAGAAACACCAGTTGAAGAGAAAGAATGACTTTTTTTAATCTTAAAATGTCCTTATCTAGGGGATATTGATCCAGGAAGGCTGCTTACCCCAAATTTGAGTGGAAAATTGAAAAAGTATTGCCTGAATTGATTAATTGGGTTTTTTTAATCCATTGTGTCACTATTTTTTTTTCAATTAATGAAAAAATGTTTCTATTACTCTCCAAAATCCCATTTTAAGAAATTATTAGGATAGCCATGAATAAAAAATTCTGAAATCTCAAGGGACTGTTTAGCACATTTTTCTATTTGATTTGTCTCTTTATCTTGCATTATGACTTGCTGAAAACTTATACAAATTAGTAGAAACTTGAAATATTGAGTCAGACACCATATCCTTTCACTATGCCTTTGAGTATTCATATTGATACTGTTTTCTGAAGCTGATGTTTAGCAACATTTTTTATCATTTTTGAAAAGCATGATAATTTTTTAGGTACTTTTTCAGAAGTTACTGCTGAATTAATTTCTCAGTTTTGTTTCCAACTATCTGTAATTATTTTTTTAATCTTGCATAAAGCACCCTGCATTTTTGTACGTCTGATGCCTGACTGTTTGAAAGGAATTGTATTACTTCATTTTTTTCTAAGGTTCTACAGCTATTCTATTATATACTTCTTGGTTCATACTGGGAAAAGAATAATAATTTAAAAAAATAGCTATAAGTGATAATACGTCATGTGACTGTCCCTTTACAATAAGTATTTTGCCATCCATCCATATAAGACAATATTTTCTGTGCAGCATGAACACCAAGTCTAAGGTTCTTCTCAAAATCTGCAGATGCTTAAATTTGGAAATGTCTGATACAGGTGTTTGCTTAGGAAAAAAGGGTTCAATGCAATTGCTGTGACTGTGCTGCTTACCTGGAACAGATTTACTGTTTAAAATGATTAAAGGACAAGCAGCTGTGTCTCCATCCAGGCTTTCTGTAGCTCCTGTGCTGTGCCTGCTAGGCCTGTGTGCTTGCCTCTAATGTCACTAGACACAAAAGGCAAAGGAGTCAAACCCTGACCTGGAACGTCTGAGGGCTGAACTGGTTTCCAGCTGGACTGTTTCAAGGAAACCAGAAAACAGACTACCCCACAAGCACATGAAGAAAGCACACTGTGGCTTCACTGGAGGTGAGTCTAGTAATATCTTTTATCAAGGCTTCCCAATAATTTATTCTATTAAAACATGATGATATTTTATACTTCACTAAATTTTAATTGCTTTAGCAAACTGGAACAACTTCAAAGGACACCTACCCCAAGGCATTGATTTACAGTATGGAAAGAATGGATATAAGTCCCAGAGATAATCAAGCAGAACAGGGAATTCCTTCCAAGCACCAAAGATATCAAGGGACCTTTTTAACAACTAGATTATTAGATATTTTTGATGCTATCAGAAACTATCAATGCTAATTTTTTTTCCCTTCAAAATTGTCCTTTAACGTTTGCAAATGTAACTGACCACATTCAGCAATTGATCCATGCTGAGAGAAAATCTCTGTCTTTCTAGTTCTCTAACTCTTTTCAGTGTCTTTTGACCCTAGGTGACTATTACCAAATATGACAAATTAATGACCCTAAACAATTTCTTTATATGTTAATTTATTCATTGATTTTACAATGCTGTGGATCTGGAAGATTATAATTTCAAGTTTCTATTCCTTAATAAATAGTAACATTTCTGCCACAATGAAATACCTCTTGGAAAGTCTGGCTACAAAACAGATGATAACACACAACTAAATGTTTGTGGGTTTTATTAGGATATTAGTGCCTCATTCTTTCAATGTGCTAACCTTAGTCCCAAGGAATCTCTTTTTGTATATCTATATTTTTAAAGGTATAATTAATTATTAAAAGGATTTGAATTGTGAAATAATTTATTAAGCAAAATGGAGAGTCTGATGGAATAATACTAAAAATGTTAATTTTTTTATTGTTTTAGCAAGGCTTTTCATTCAAACTAGGATGTAATTTTTGACATGTATTGCACTGTGCATCTTCTTAAATGTTATCTTACTTTCCTCTAAAAATCCTGACTAAACATAATAATACATCTGAAAAGGTATTTAAAACTCTTCAGAATCAAACATAGTATATTACCTTTGAGCTACAGGGACAATTTAAATATATGGTCATTAAAAGCATGATATATATTTCATTTGGTACTGGTAAGATAACATTTTTGACATTTTCGTGTTCTTCAATTACACTGGTATCTACTAAGAGTTCAAGCTAGATAGTATAGTGAAGTAAAAAAAAAAAAGTAATAACTGATTTTTACATTTAAAAACTAAGAATATGAAAATTAGCTAATTAAAGTAATGTACATATAACAAATACAGTGTAAAAGCAGATGCAGTATTTGCTGCTTTGCAAATTTAGAAAGTTTTGATAAGGGAAATAAGGATTACTGAAGTGAAAATTTGCATAGCTGAGTATAACAATACAGTCAAAATTTTAATAATACACTGAGATTTTAGATGATCTATCTGGCTTAATAGGCTACATCTTAAGGATTACTGTTCCTGTTTCTTTGAACTTCCAAAGAAGTTTCTATATAGTTGCATGGGATTTGTCATTAACCTGGTCTAAGTCATGTTCAAGCAAGAGTTGCAGAAATAGGCTATATGTTATAATATTCCTGTAGCTCCCTGGAGTCCGGCTGGTAGTGAGTGCTCTTCCGAAGGTTAGCTCCACTCACTCACCCCGGAGGGTGCCACGAGCGTGGGCCTTGCAGAGCTCAGCTAGTGCCACTCTGCTAAGGCTGATTGCCGCGGCATGGGTACGCAGCAAAAGGTCCAACAGCGACTACTCGACCCAAGCAAAGAAGAGAGAGAGGGACTCCTGTATGCCATTCCAAAGAAGCTTTATTCCAAAGAATAGGGAGCCTCTCCGGAGGAGAGCAGGGACAGAAGTCAAAGCAGGGAGGGTCAGGTAACAATTTATATATGGAGGGGGGCGGGGAGAGGCAGTCTTCTCCTCAACCAATGGGGTACAACACAGAGGGATTACATCAAGAAATATAACCAATGGGGGTAAGCAAGGGGAGGGGAAAAATTTCAAAAACGAATAGACGTACAGAACTAAGGTAACTGACATAGAGAATTCTAGAAGAAAACAGGCGGGGGAACTTAATTGACATGGGGGTATACAACTTTATAAGGTAATCATGGGGAGGGGACAGAGTGACGGGCATCTAACTGTCGGGCCGAGTGGCGGGAAAACTGGGAGAAAAACAACCTGGGGCAAACCATCATGAGGGGAAATATAGGGGAAATTAGAAATATACCAAAACTTATTATTTTATAACAAACAGCATTTGCTTAATATAACTTAACTTAAGACACACTACCACATATTCCTTGTTCAAGGAACATACAAAACAGTCAGGTTTCCCCTGAAGGAAGACTTTGATTTTTGCAAGGTATGAATAGATCATCAGAAATTAATTTTGCATGACTTGATAATTAATTTAAAATTCTGTGCTTTCTAAGGAAGATGTGACTGGCAGAAAGCAAGGGAATAAAATGTTTGCACTATTTGCTTATGCCTTTCCTTGTACTCACAAAGGCTTTGAATTTTATTTAGAATTTTTGTCTGAACTTCTATGTGAAGATAAATATGGACAGAGACTAAAATTTCCACTATCAAGTTTGGTCTCTGCAACTCATATTCTTCCTGCTGTGATTAAAAAAAAAAAA
>VXBC01002765.1:31384-66850 GCA_013399945.1 Ploceus nigricollis
AAAAGAAGCCCAGAACACTACAAAGCCAAACAAAGCCAAATTAACTATACAAACCCCCCACCACCACCAACAAAAAAATCAACCAACCAACCAAAAGAAACCCAAACAACAACAACCCAATATACCAAACCAAATCAAACCAAAAAACCCCCAAACCAGAAATTTTTAGTAGATAGTTTGAGGTATAGATCCCTAAGCCAGAGCTATAATAACTGCCAGTATCTCAGTGGCATTTCTTCCACTAAGATCAGCTTCTGATCTTATAATTTTGCACTGGATCTTTCTATTTTAGAGCTAAAACAGCAGAGGAAAGGTCCAGCCTGTAACATCAATGCAGTTTGCAAGTGGATGTGTTTGTTATGATTACCTCTCTTAAATGTCTTCTCTGTTGCCAAACTGACAGAACTTTGTTCACATATTTGTGAAATTTGCTGATTGTCACAGTTGTTTAACTTTAAAAATTATCATTACAGATAACTGGGGAGAGTTGTCTAAATGCCTCTAATGTGAATTGATAATCTCCAGAGTACTAGTTATTGTATATCCTTGAGCAGGACCCTCAGGCTTACATTTGAAAAGATTTTTCTTTAACTACACTTGGAATTTCAAAATGCTCAGTACACTAAACCCTCAACATTATATGTGGAAAGGGATTGAAGGCAGAGCTGGAACTCACATTTTGGTCTTCAGAGGTAAGCATTAAAAGTGAGCTAAAAAATGTAAGATTTTTTTAAAATCTAATTGCTATATTTTTTAATATTTTAATGAAGTTTTTCAGATCACTGCTTCCTGAGTGACATACTGACACAGTGATAGCAAGCACATCTGATGATATCAGTCCTGAGAGAATGGGACTGAATGGTAGGAGATTCATAAAACAAAATAATGGGGTGGGAAGAGGAGGGATTGTTCTGTCTGATCAGGACACCCTTGCCAATGTAGACTGCTCCAGCTCCTTTATTTCTATATTTCCTGGGTTTTGTCTATTTCAGATACAAAAGTCCTGACAGGCTGTCTGGTGCAAAAATTCAGAAAGCAAAAAAAACCCCTCAGCTGGTCTGCATGAGCTGGGTACGGAGGAAAGTGAAAGGCATTGATCAGCTGCATGAGTCTTGCACTTCACTTGGGAAGGCCTGCTCAGTGTATTTGAGTACAGGGATATTACAGCTTACTTTTTCAGCAGATGTGTGTTTAGCTGGTTTGTACACCAAATTGAAAATATAGAGAAAAATTCATGGCTTGTGTAATTCATAATAACTACCACAGATGACTAATTTATACCTGCTGAGTGCAAATCCCACAGGATGCTTTCATAAGCATTGGGTTTAAAAAATTTCAAAGATGAATCAATTTTAGAATTTTCAACACCCAAGATTTAAATTTGTTGTTCTGACAATTTCTCAGCTCTCTAGGTAGAAAGTGCCGTAATTAAACTTTTCTTAAATTAAAAAAAAAATACATTTAATTATTCAGTGTTGCATATTTGAAGTGCCTGAAAAGAGGAGTAAATATAATTTCTGATCTCTTTCACAGATTTATCAGAAGCTAGCACACTCCACAAGAGATGTCTATACTAATGACTCCTGTGAACAATTGTGTTAAACAATTCTGCAGACTACCTGGATAATAATATGGGATTAGCATTCACAGCCCCAGACATCTGATTTGAGATCATCCTCAAATCCTACTGCCCTGAACCAGTGGTCTTTAAAATGTCAAAAGATTGTGCTTATTGTTTCTGTTATTACAGTGAAGTAAAAGAAAATGCACCTAAAAATGTGTAGTTTTTCCAGACAACAAAAAACATTATGTCCTGCCAAAGATATTAGTTGAGGAACATTAAGCCTGCAATACTTGAAAAGCTACAAGTCAAGCATTCTATCTAAAATATCTTAATATCATGCATACCTAATAGCTGATCGTTGCTATACTTGTCTTTCTAAAGACACAGCTCAAACTCTGCTATTCTAGTCATCTGAATGCAATCCCCATGCTGTATTCCCATACAGGCCCAGCAAAATAAGAACCATAATACACTATGAGTTATCTGGCATAACGGAGTTTTCAAATGCAAAGAAAATAATTAAAAACAATTAGAGGAAACAATAGAGTAAATGGTCTTTTTTCAATACATTCGCCTGGAAAAGATATATCTCTATCTCTGACTAGATCTAGATCTAAAGCTATATATCTAGACGTAGATCTAGATTTATAATTTTTGCAAGCCAGGATTTATTTTGGTAGAAGTTCTGCAAATGCATTTATCACTACATTTATTTTATGTTTTCATAAATGCTATAGAAATTTATGTTGAAATCGAGACTTCTAACCCAATACAGTGATCACCTCATGTTCTGTATTTTAGCATGAGTTGTCTTAGCCTGCTTTAGTTAATAAACTTATTTATGAGTGGAAGAGAAGTAAACCTGAAGTCGTACAGTCACAGAAATTTTGTCTGGAGGACATCATCCAGTTTTACCTCCTGACTGAACCAGGACTACCCTTAAGGCTGGATTGATTTTTGCATGGAAATTTCCTTCAGGTGTCTGCAAAAAGGTTCTAAAAAAATTCCCATTATCTTTTCAGACTCTGACCCATGGCTGACTGATCTACAATTTCCTGGTTTCTCTCTCTTTCTGCAGAGAACCATATCTCACATCCTTTTGCAGATGCCAGATTTTTTTTTTTTTTTTTCAGATTTCCAGTCAATGGAATATTTCACAAACCATGAGTTCTTTTAGCATCCTCAAATATTTCATGTCTGGTCTCATGGATGGAAATAAAATGAGATTTCCCAATTTGTCTTTATTGCTCTTGGTTATCCTTCTACTTCCCAATCCATTTTGATATGCCCAGAAATCCATGATATATAAATGTTTTTTAAACACTCATGTGCACATGCCAGCAGGTGCACAAAATGAGCATGAGAATGATAGAAAACTATAATAAAAAAAAAGCAGAGTAGGAATAAATGATGAACTAGAAATTATTTTTATTTAGTCAGTAGGAGAGAACTGAGCACAGTTAATGCTCATTTTGGTATTTTCTTTATTAAACAGATGGAAAAGCTAAATATGTTTCTCTGGAGAGAAAATAATTGCAAACTGAGAAATGTTTTATTTTTATTAAGAAATAAAGCAAGATGTTAAATGGCAGGGCCAAGTAGAATGTCATGACCATTGGCAGTTTACTGTCACTCACCTTCCCCTAGTGAATTAATTTGCTGTAAAGATTACAAATATCATCCTTTGTGTCACAATCAAACCCATTAGATTTATATCCAGAGGATGAAAGGAATTTTCAGACTTATCTAGAAGCTCTTATATCTCTGTAATTCTTATTATTCAGTGGCTGAGTATCTTGGATTCTAACTCAGTGTTTAAACTGATGGACGACTACCTATTAAATTTATGTTCCAAATGGAGTGTTTCAAAACACCAACTGATAAAAAAAGAAATAAAAAAAGGATTTCAAAACTACATATGAACTTCTTTCAAATTTTATGTTACTCTAAATCTATTTTTAACAAAAGATAAAGTGTTACAGCTAAAATTTGCACCACAGTTTAGTTTTACTTGTGTTTCTGGCTTTTGTTCAGATTTGGTATAATACTTTTAGAGATTGATCTGGACAATAGTTCCATTTAAAAAATAAACAAACCCTAAAATATTATTTCAATTTGAAATGGAAAAAGATTTTCCTAGTAATCAACAGCATAATACCTTTTGAAAAACAAACAACTGACCTGACATATTTCACTAGCTTTCTTTCCTAGGAGAAGAATGAGGAGGAAAAAAAAAAGTGAAAGAGCCTTATTAAAAACACAGAAATATTATGTTTAATTAGGAAGATAATATAATCTAGTAATCTTATTGCAACAGTGTACTCTGTATAAGACTATAAATGTTAAGAATGTTGGCAAAGCTTTCTCTTCTAAATCCATTTAATTCAAGCAGTCTACCATAGAGATGGGTAAAATTATTGGTTATTTATTTACATTTGAGAAATCTTCAGTAAAAATCTTTGGTAATCAGTTGAACCATTATGCTTTCACTCTGTCTTGCTGCAAAGTAGAGTAGGCTAGCAGTGGAAACTCAGAAATGGAATTTTGAAATATAGCTTAAATTTACTTGAAAGAGTCAGGTACAGAGTACAGTTTCATTAATTTAGATGCACAGCAAAAATAATTGAAATAAAAACATATTGTTCCTAAAAGAGATGCTTATGGTTTCTTGCAGCAGAAGTAGTTATTGAAATACCAGAAAAGAAGCTTAATTCAACATCTTATATGAAGCTCAGCTCCAGATTAGGTATCCAGGTTTTCTGTTAACAATTTAGATTTCTATATGTGTGCCACTTATCTAAATCTTCATTATACTCAGTGAAGAACTAAATTTGCAGTCAACAGAATTGATCTTTTCTGAAAGCAGATATACTTGACCAAAACCAAGTATGTTAAAAAAAAACAGCCCCAGACTTTAGAACCAAGATTTTTGACAGAATATGCTACATACCTTTGCTGTCCTTTTCTTCAGAAAGTGTCCAGTTTGAATTCTAAATTGTAAATAGAATCACAGAATAGCTGAGGTTGAAAAGCTTCTCTGGAAATATTGTAGTCCTACCAAAAGTAGGTCAGGTGGAGCAAGTTGCTCAGGATGGTATTCTGAGTTGGGTTTTGAATATCTTTAATGGTGGAAATTCTACAACCTCTCCAGACAAATTGTCCCAGTGTCTGACCAATATCATCATAAAAAAAAAATTATGATGTGGTGTGATAGGATGGTATGAATGCTTTTTGTTAGGAATTAAGGTAACGATGTTAATGTAAAACCATTTTGTGAACGGCATTTTATGCTCAAAAAATAAACACAATACCTTGAGAGAAAGAAAAGAGAAAATAATGTGAGAAAAGTACACTTGTAAACATAAAATCCCATACTAGAATATACTGCATTCTGAATTTGCATTCCTTTAACTTATATTTGCAGCCATGGCAGCCTGAGAAGAGCACCCTGCTTAGCAGTTTCTAGTCTCTTGAATACAAACGGAAGCACAATAAGCATTAGCATTAGTCCAGCTGCACACATGGGAGGCTGTGTGAGGACCAGGCAACAGTCTTCAGGCTACACAATTTTACGTTTTAGATCTTGTCCCTTAGCACCAAGCTCAATACCCAAGAGAGGAGCTAGGAATTTCAGAGGGGTGAGTTAACTTTGTGAGAGACTTTTAGAGAAAGCCAACAGGAAATACTGAGCACAGAGGGAAGTCCAAGTTCCTGCCATTCTCTGGGAACTACAACCCCTCAAAAAATGAGACTTCAAGAAAAGTTTCTTTTTTTTTCCTTCCTCAAATTCACTTTTGAAAAGCAACCCTTGCAGAATGAAATTCAACAAATTTGCTCTGCAAGACATGTTCAAGACTCATTACTGCCAAAATTATTCCAAGAAAGAAAAGGATATTTTTAAGGGAGAACACTCATGATGGATCTGAGAATTGTAAACCTAGATTTGTTTGAAGCTCATGTACATTACAAGTGATCTGTGAACAGAGACTCTGAGTTTATTGATTTTTCTGGGAAATTACTCTTTTCTTTAAAATAAGAAAAGATCTTGTAGGGATAATCATTACCACAAAACCAAGTGGTCAGGCTATTATAAGGTGAATTGCCACTCCTCCAGCTGTGACAGCCTCTTATGAAGCAGATCTCTTGAAGTACATTGAGAATATTCTAAGCATCAGGCATTAAAAATTTTTGCAATTGTTATGGCAATGTTATGCTTTTGCAACTTATGACTACATCCACCTAATTAAGTAAATTGGATCAAGACTCATTCTCTAGCATTGGCAACATAGAAATGCTTTTTCCTACAAAGTTATACTTTCTTATCTCTCAGAATATAATGACTGTATTCAAATGGAATTGCTGCTAACAAAGCTGCATTTTTTTTTGTGAGAAGGTAAGTTGGCCTTAAGAAAACGTGCCAGCAAAGATTGCACAAAGATTTTAGTAGTTAAGAGAAATATATTCCATCGCTGAATCCTATATTCTTGTCCTGTTTAATTTGCTATTGTAAATGTAAACAGCAGGGCTTATCCAGAAGTTAGAACTGTCATTTCTCAAGCAAGATAGTTATAGATATTTAAAGATACTACTATATGAATATATAGATATTTTATGATGATTAAGAAATACTACTCAAGGAGTAGTAAGTTTTTTTCTGGATTGTATATTTGAACATTGTCCTTCAATTTCACCTAACCTTTTTTAAATGTTGCTTTTTAGTCTTTAAATACTTCTACATTTTCTCAAAGTTTTCAACAGATATATATTCGGAGTGCTGTGGACTTCAGGAGACCTTGACAATAATCCTTATTGGATGCAGGGTTCATTGCCTTGCTCAAGGCTCTTGCATGGCTGTCAGAGATCACATCGTTTTCTACTAATCTCTTAGGGATGCTCAAAGGATTAATTAGTGAATGTGTTTTGAAGTACTTTGAAGACGAAAAGTGCTAAGCATTACGAGGAAAAAGGTTGGAGAGGGGAACCAGGGTTTGACAGGTAGCTGAAACACAGCTTCAAAATCTCTCATTTGTTATTAGGAGCCTTAATTCTCTCTGAATTATCTGTGATCTGGGTTTCAGAACAGTAAGAAAATCTTTAAAACATCACCCTACTTCGTTTGAACCAGATGAAGGTTACACGTTTCCCCTCTCTTCTTTCCCTTTAATTAATTGTGATAAATACAATGGAACTTGCTGTTCAAAGAGTTTCAACTGCTTAAATGTTACCTTGTAGTAAATATTAAACACTGTATGCTTGCATGACTTTCCAACAGCTTGCAAAAAGGAGAAAAGAATTGGCAATGCGCCCCAGGAGGAATGGAAAAGGCTTTGAAAGCACCACCACTGCAGCTGGAGCACTTCAGTGGTGTTTCACTTTATGCCTGAAGTTTGATGTTCAAAAGAACTTAAATCTCAGTATTGTTGTTTCACAGACTTCTTCACTTTTAGTGATGGGGCCATGGCACCAAAGGAGTTAAAGTTTGCAGTTTAGCAGGTGGAATGTGGTTAATAATGTTTAAGAATACAAGAAGAAGGGAGTTTAAAACTGCTCCCTGTTTGTTCAAATGTTGAAGTTATGGACATATGCTTTTGTCTTGTACATGACATCTCTTTATCAAAGCAGAGGTGCCCTTATCCCAGAATTGTAAATCTAACTGTCATCAACAAAGGACTTTTGGGAAAAAATTTGCTTACCAGACGTAACCTCTAGGCTGAGTGTTTCGAATGAGGCAAAGAAGAGAAAGCATAAACAGTTTTCCACTCCTACTAACAATGTAATGAAATGTGTTTCAACTTGTATTGAGAGTAAATTGTGTCCAGTTTTTTGGAGATGTCCTATCTCAGATTCTGGTGGAGCCTCTTAACAGGTAAAAAATCAACCCATGTATCACAAAAATGCATATGCAAAGAGGCCCTCATCTAACAAAAGTTCAACACACCTGCCGTTACAGACCACTAGTTTATAAATGTTATAATAGTGAAAAGAGGCATAGAATCTTTTTTCTTAAAACAAAAAAAAACCTCAAAACCAAAACAAAACAAAACAAAACAAACCAAAAAATTCTCTTGGTAATAAGTCAGTTATGCAAAATGGCACTATAAGTTTATTTTCAGGATGCCGTAACTAAACATCGAAGTAAGTATTCTTCAGCTTCTGCCTTTATTTATGTCCTTTCATATGATTCCATGACTTCTAAATTCAAAAAAGAAACAAAATTAAAATGAAAAGGCAAGAAGTTTCAATATTCCAACACGACATAGAAATACACATTCATGTAGTCAGGAGTTTTTGGTGGTAGTTTTAATATGCATAAAATCAGGCAAAAAATTCCCATGCTGTCAGTATTTCTAAAAATGCTTTGAACTATCTTCTCTAGTTTGACCACAAGAGACAAGAAGACTATCTCTTCACAGCCTGACTAGGTGATAAATGCATTTTAATGGAATTAATTACAACACCACTACTAAAATCACATTGATTAAATAATTTTGTGTTTGGACTAGTGTAACACTCCTGAAGTCCGGCTGGCAGTGAGTGTCTCAACGCCAGCTAGCTCCACTCACTCAGGCCCGGAGCGTGCCATGAGAGTGGGCCTTGCAGGGTAAGGCAAGTGTTCCCCTGCTGAGGCTAATTGCTGCGGCGTGGGTGCACAGCAGATATTGGTCCAGTTGCTACTCAACCCAAGGCGAGAAGTAAGAGAGGGACTCTTGTGTGCTGTTCCACAGAGGCTTTATTCCTTGAGCAGGGAGCTTCCCCAGAGGAGAGCAGGGACAAAAGTCAGAGAGGGGCGGGCTGGGTAGTAACTTATATAACGAAGGGGCAGGGAGAGGCAGCCCTCTCGCCCGCCAATGGGGATACAACAGAAGGGGATTACATCAGGGATCACAACCAATGGGAGTAAACTCGGGGAGGGGATAACTTCTAAAAACTAATTAATACACAGAACCAGGATGATAGGCATGGACTATTCTAGAAGAAACTAGGCGGGGTAACTTGATTGACACAGGGTACAGAGCTTTATAAGGCAACAGTGGGGAGGGGATAAGTGGATTGATATTTAACTGACAAGCTGAGTGGCAGGAAAACTAGGGGAAAAACAACTTGGGAAAAAACCATTCTGAGGGGAGAATATGGGGGGTAACTAGGGACATACCAAGGGCATATTAACTTTAACAAACAACCTTTGATTAATACAATTAACGTAAAGCACACTGCTACAGACTAGTGAGCTGGTCTTGATGAAAAAAAAAATTGCCTCAAAAATGTTGACAAGATGATTAAATTACCTTTACAAATACATCCTATCACATATGGTAACCACACCTTTAATTTTAGAGTGGCTTTAGACCCTTGGTAAGCAAACCCATTAAATTCCAATAATAATTATAATAATAACAAACAAATCAGCAGTACCTATAGTATTGTGTATCTTTTTAGGTATTTATTTGTTTGAAAGACCAGAACATTCTTTTGTTTGTTAATGTAATTGGTGTTTTGAATTATGTCAGCAATTATTATCCACAGTAACATTTTTTTGCATTTTGTCTTTGCAAAGTTGGTCACATTTTATTTCATCATTTATACTTCTGTTAACCCAAAATGCTTCTTTGTTCTAAGGTCTTAAATGCAGAAAAGCCACACAAAATAATAGTTACAGTGCAAAGTTTCAGGCAGCAGAATATTTTAGGATTGTATATAAGTGAAAATTTGAAACACACAGTTTTTAAAGTCAGGAGGTGAATATTAATGCCAGAATGGCAATATGAGGTCAGCAAAATACTTGTTTAGCCTGGTAACTTTTCTTCAGCATTAATCAGTAGCACAGGGTATGAGAACAGGCAAATGCATAGGGGTAGTTCCCATCAGTATGTTAGGCACTTTTAGCACAATGGATGGTAAAGCTTTTTTGTGATTTGTTTTTTCTTCCATGGGTTTGCTTTGTTCCTTTTTGAGCCTCCAACAGTTTTGTTATCAACAGTGTGTTTTTGACAAGCTGTTGTGTGAAGCAATACATCCTTCTGGTAGCATTCCATCTCAGCTGCTATGAATCTACACAGCTCATGCTTTCTAAACATGTACTTTCTAAACAGTACTTAACAGCAGCAGCAGAGTTTCTAAAACCTGCCTGATATGAGCAGAATGATTCAAATTGTATACAGTAAGTTTTAGATATCATACAGAGTTTAGATATTATATCCCATTTAAAAACAAATGACACTGACCTGCATCCCCCACAAAGTGCCAGATCATGGGCTGGAGCACTGGCCCATATCACTTAAATGTTAGCCTGATCCCACACACATCGGTGGCTCATATCAGCTGTCACTATCTATTTCAGATAAATTGTCTGGAGGATAATGTATATTGAGGACCATTCCAAGAGCTGGGTGTGACCTGCCTGTTTTAGGGGCAGAGTTGATGTACTTAAATGTAAGATAGGATACAAAGTTTGGTCTCAGGGTTTAAGAATGTCCATGGCTGAATGTGGACATATGAGATATGCCTAAATGCATTTTTAGGTAAAATTCTCAAACATACAGATTTAAAACAAAAAACAACCCAGAACTGAATCAATGTAAGGGCAACTTTGTTAACCTATGTGCTTGTCATTAAGAATCAATCAATATGTTAAATGCTTTTTCTTACTAAGTAAAAACAACTATATTTATATATTTTCTTAGTCAATATGGTCGGTACTACTAATAATATTAAGCTAAGCCTTACAACTAACTGAACCCCATGGTCACTTCCTGTCAAGCATTTTATCTTGATGTCATGACAACAGTCCCTGTCATTTGAAATGAGGAGTGATAATATTTGAGAAAATACTATAGATATAACTTAGCTGAATCATTGTGTGTGTTAAAGCACCTGAAGTCCCAAGTCCTATATTAATTGATTTCTTTAATGTGTGCTAAAATATTAGCCAGTATTTCATTTCATTGCCTTCATATATCTAATACAACACTATTCCATCTGAATCAAACATATTTTATCTCAGATCAAAATCTTTCAATCTTTCATTTGATTAAGACTTCGCTAACACATTTGAGTCTTTCACCTTAGTATTGCCACAGCTTCTGAAAAGATATTTGGCAGAGTAGATTGAACATTTCTGGGTTTATTGTCATTTTTTTTGAGACTCTGACTTTGGGAAAACATTCTGCTTCTGAGTTGACAGCTTTATTCCAACCCTAAGGCATCTGTGATAATTAATAACTGTGTCAGATCAGTTCATTCTAAGCAGATGTGCTATGCAAGGTTTTTCCTTATCTCCTCTGTTTTCTACCTTGGTAAGTGACCTTTATTAAATTATGTTTCAAACCAAGAATTTATGACATTCACATTTCATAGGGCAAGATGAGAATGCTATTATCTCAGCTCATACCAGAAGCTGTATTATTCTATAGTATTCTGAGTGTATCTGACTCGCAGGCTTTTTGTTTTGTATTTTAATGCAGGTTTTGGTGGAACAAACATAAGACNGTTGAGGTATACAAATTAGTTTTATCTGTTTGGTGATTATATACGCACTTTCTTCAACATTTTAAATATTTTTTCACTTTTTTCTCATTTTTTCTACCACATCTTCTTATTCATTTTCTAAACTAGAAACTGCTTCTTTAAGAAATATATTTTAGAGATGTTATGGATGAGAGTTTTATGCACTAATATTTCACACCATTTTTTTCTCCTATCTGAAAAGTAGTAGGAAAATATGTGAGTGTAAGGGATCTACTTGTCATTCATATATGCTTCATGGTTTTTTTTATTATATGGTTTCAAAATGAAATAAGGGAGAAATTCATAAATTGGCCACAAAATTTACAAAAAAAACTGTAAGAAAAGGGTAAACAAACCCATCTAACCCACCAAGAGCAACAAGTCGTCAGGTCATGATTACACTTAAAAAAGCCTTCTCCTGCTTGGACTCCTCAGTTTGAGTCACAGTTCCTGACAAGAGTCTGCTCCAGTGAAGGCTTTCCGTGAGCTCACCGTTTCCTCCAGGGCACATCTACTTACTACACTCTGGGGTACTACATGGGCTGCAGGAAGTATCTGCTCCCCCGTGGACTTTCCTAGACAGGGGGCAACGTACTTCACCACAGGCTGCAGGGGAATCTCTGCTATCACACCTGGAGCACCTCCTCCCCATTGATCATCTCTGACCTTGGTGTCTTCAGAGCTGTTCCTTTTCTCACATTTTTTCCTTACTCCTCACTGTTTGTGCAGTGTTATTACTACTCTCAAATACACTTTCTTGATGTGTCACCCTTTGGAGTCCAGGACACAGAAGTGCTTGCACTGTGTCAGCTGAAGACAGCTGGAAGCAGCGCGGCTGGGGCAACCTCAGCCTTAATTTCACCCTTCCATGTGTATTTTATGCACATTTTTTACTGTTACTATAATCTAAATCGGGAGTATTAGGAGAGTACAAGAAACTTTTTGAGCCATCATGTGCTAACATTTTTTATAAAAAGTATCATCAGCTTCATGGAATTTCTAGGAATTCAACTCCTAATTTTAAGTGCTCCTCATATAGCTACTGCCTTGAGAGAGATTGTACTGTTTACCAACTCCTGATTCATTTCACCGTTTTTAAGGGTTCTTTTACATTTTATTTTAACCTTATAAATAGATATGCCATTAATCATGTGGGTATGACTCAAAACCAACCAAAAAAAAGAAAATAAAATCTTGGGGGGGGGGGGAAAGTAAGACAGTGTCATTACTATACAGGCCATGTGAAAAAAGATGGCGAGGGAATAAGAGAAAATTTAGAAAAAATATTCATGACCATGTTTTTTAACAAATTGATTCCCTGCTTCAAATTTTTATTTATTTACTTTGGTTATTTTTATTTCTATTTATTTACTTTGTTGTGTTTTCTCCCCTTCTGAATTTATAGTAGGAGGGGTAGTTTCTCTGCTGAGTACATTTAGTGCATTACAGTATACAAACACATCAGAGTTGCCCAGACAATTCCACAACCTTCTAAACCTGCATAAAAGGTTAGAATAAACCACTCCAGTACATTTTAAGCATCAAAGACTGCACTTGATCTCCTCTACAGATATGAAGAATCTTTGGTGGAAAAATAAAGTCCAGACTGTGAAGACTAAAGGAAAAACTGCTACATCGGTATCCCATATTAACCCGACATTGTTTATTACTAAAGGGTGAAGCCATAAAACATTTTTACCCTCTGCATAAGCATCTATATTTGTTTTGTGTCTCTGAGAAATTATTTCTTTAATTTTTCCTCCTTACTGGATGGACCTTTGAGGGAAGATGAATAACTGCATAGTAAAATTTTCCTTTAAGCTTTGTTGGAAAGAAGATAAATATATTTAATCACATAAAGCTGGAAAGCCAGTGTAGTTTGCTTAGAGAGGCTGAAGGAGAAGGCAACCTGTTTTATTCAGTTTGTGAATATATAATTCCTTCATAAATTTTTAAAAGATACAGATCATCAGCTTTAGTAGCTGAGTTCACTTTTAACTGATATCTGTGCACTTCTATGTTTGGATTGTTTGCCTTCTCTATGATTGTTTGTGTTTTAATAGGTTAGGTATTTAGCACATAGTTCTAAAAGTCCTGTGGGTTGTCTGCCTGCATAAAGATCACTTATCTCTTTATCTTGAAAGAGGCTGGACTTCTAAAGTAATAATTAATTTTTTTTTCCTTACTTACAGCTTCTTCCAAAATTAGTATATCATTCTTGGTTCCTTTTCTCTCCATAAAGAATGTGTGGTTACTATATTTCTAGTTTTTAACAGGTCAAGCAATGTGACATTGAATATACTTGGAAGATTAAGTGAAATGGATAACTTAGCAAGTTATCTATTTTCTGAGAGTTTATTCTTTTTTTTTTTCCCCACAGCCCCAAGTCACATTTAGTTCATCTTTTCAGCTTGTAAAGCTCAAGGTTAGTGCAATGAGAAGAGGAACAGTGATAGAAAGCAAATATACAGTAATTTATCTTATGCTACTGGTTTGTAGTCCTTTCCAATTTAAAAAAAATTCAAAGTTTCTTGAAAATTTTGAAATAAAAACTGTAATGAAATAGATCATGAATGGTTGAATGTAGCCATGTGGGTCCTCCAGTAAAATAGCCAAAAAATAAATAAATTAAATAAATACATTAAATAATAATAGTTTCACTATAAAAAAAGCTGAAGCTTGTGAACTAGCTGCAAATTTCCAGTGGTTTCATTCCTTCATTTTTTAACATTAATTGTTCTAATTCTTTGGGAAAAAAACCCAGTCTCATTATTACTTCTTCCCGTAGTTATTGAATAAAGCAGAATAAAGAGAGCTGCATATTAGAATGACTCTAAAAGGAAAAGTGGAATGGAGGGAAAAATAAAATCTGATCTATAATCTGGGGCTTTAGAATATCCTTAGAGCATAAAAGTACATTAAAAAATCCATTTGGAGGTTTGCTTACCAGTTCTAACAAAACCTCTTTTATTCTGGGTTTCAGCTTATTCACTTAGCATTTAAGATAAAAAATCAATTATGAGTCCACTACCTTTTTTCTTGTTATAATGGCANCATAAAGATCACTTATCTCTTTATCTTGAAAGAGGCTGGACTTCTAAAGTAATAATTAATTTTTTTTTCCTTACTTACAGCTTCTTCCAAAATTAGTATATCATTCTTGGTTCCTTTTCTCTCCATAAAGAATGTGTGGTTACTATATTTCTAGTTTTTAACAGGTCAAGCAATGTGACATTGAATATACTTGGAAGATTAAGTGAAATGGATAACTTAGCAAGTTATCTATTTTCTGAGAGTTTATTCTTTTTTTTTTTCCCCACAGCCCCAAGTCACATTTAGTTCATCTTTTCAGCTTGTAAAGCTCAAGGTTAGTGCAATGAGAAGAGGAACAGTGATAGAAAGCAAATATACAGTAATTTATCTTATGCTACTGGTTTGTAGTCCTTTCCAATTTAAAAAAAATTCAAAGTTTCTTGAAAATTTTGAAATAAAAACTGTAATGAAATAGATCATGAATGGTTGAATGTAGCCATGTGGGTCCTCCAGTAAAATAGCCAAAAAATAAATAAATTAAATAAATACATTAAATAATAATAGTTTCACTATAAAAAAAGCTGAAGCTTGTGAACTAGCTGCAAATTTCCAGTGGTTTCATTCCTTCATTTTTTAACATTAATTGTTCTAATTCTTTGGGAAAAAAACCCAGTCTCATTATTACTTCTTCCCGTAGTTATTGAATAAAGCAGAATAAAGAGAGCTGCATATTAGAATGACTCTAAAAGGAAAAGTGGAATGGAGGGAAAAATAAAATCTGATCTATAATCTGGGGCTTTAGAATATCCTTAGAGCATAAAAGTACATTAAAAAATCCATTTGGAGGTTTGCTTACCAGTTCTAACAAAACCTCTTTTATTCTGGGTTTCAGCTTATTCACTTAGCATTTAAGATAAAAAATCAATTATGAGTCCACTACCTTTTTTCTTGTTATAATGGCAAGCCAAATATTTGGAAGACAGTGAAATATTTTCTCCATCTATGTGGAAATTAATTGAGACTGGTTGAACAAACATGTAGGCTATCAGTTTGATTTAATTGCCTGAAACCTAGAAAACTCTCATGCCATTTGCAATGAGAACTACTGACCAGTAACATACCTGGATTTCAGTAAGGCTTTTGATGTGATTCCATACAACATTCTTGCCTCTGAATTAGAGAGTAATGGATTTGAAGGATGGACTGTTAGATGGATAAGGAACTGGTTGGATGGTAACATCCAGAGTTGCAGTCAATTGCTCAAAGACCAAGTAGAAAGCAGTAAAAAATGGTGTTCCTCAAGGGTCCATACATGGTCCAATACTGTTTAGTGTCTTCATCAATGGCAATATAAGGTGGGACTGAGTGCATCCTCAGCAAGTCTGCAGATAACACCAAGCTGAGTGGTTCAATTGCCAGACTAGAGGGATGGGATTCCATCCACGGGAATCTTGACAGTCCAGAGGAGTGGTCCTTATGAAGTTCAGCAAGGTAAATTTTAAGGTCATGCACCTGGGTCTAGGTAATTCCAAGTACCAATACAAACTGGGGGATTGATGGATTGAAAGCAGCCCTGGGGAGAAGGACATGGGAATATGGATGGACAAAACTTGAACGTGAGCTGGCAATGTGCACATGGAGCCCAGAAAGCCAACCCATATCCTGGACTGCATCAAAAGATGAGTAATTTTCCCCCTCTCTTATACTCTCAGAGCATTTTGAATTGTGCATAAGGAAGAAAATTTTTACAGTAAGGATGGTGAGCCCCTGAATCAGGTTTCCCAGGGAAGTTGTGAGCACCCCATCAATAGAAGCCTTCAAAGTCATGTTGGATAGGGCTTTGAGCAACCAATTTAACAGAGATGTTCCTGCTCAAGGTAGAGGGGTTGACTAGATGATCTTTAGAGGTCCTTTCCCACTCAAATCATTCTCTGATTCTATAAAATGTCTCTGTATTTATTCATTCTGTTTAGCTTCCAGTTTTAGATCTAAAGGATATAAAGCACCTATGGGTTCAGTATTACATTTCTCAAGGGATAATAAACATTTTGTATATTCTACTGTATCATAGACAGGATTCCATATAAAGTTTTCTCTGTTTAGGTAACAGAATTTAGTCCTATCTACATACTAAATTCCTGTGCTGAAATCTTCCAGAAGTTACAGTTTGGAACCTAAAGGATCTGAGCTATTTTCTATGACTTTTCAAAGCTAGAGTTGTGGACAGATAGTCTTAGAAACATAGGAGAGGACAATAAGAAGTAAATTCATTCTTTTCCTGAGACTTGGAAGAAATGAAATACCACTTTTCCCCTCACATCCACATTGCGAGTGTTGTTTCTCTCAGGATAACTTAGAAAATATGTGGTGACAACAACATATACTGCAGAATATCATCGTGAAGTGGAATTTTCAGTTTGGAATATTTTTTAAATGCATGTGATAAGTAAAGCCAAAGAATTTGATTCTCTGTATTTACGACTGAGAGTAGATGACGGAGGTCATACTTCATAATAGCAAAGTTTTTATTCTCTTCCCAAAAGGAAACTGGCATCTTAGTCCAATAACTTTAGATGTATCTGTGTCAACCCTGTACTTGAAAAATGAACCTTAGGGAGAGCAAACCTATCACCAGCTTTTGTGTTCTACTGTGAAAACATTGATGTCTGTATAATTGAGGTGACATTGGCAAAAAGCCTATGCATTTTTTTCTTAAGACAGTCCTCTAATCTGTGTGGGATTGTTTAAGATTTTGCAATAAATCAAAAAGAAATTTGGGGTTTAGGGGTTTTATGTTTGTTTATTTTGTGTTTGGGTGGGGTTTTTTTTGTTGTTCTTTTTTTGGTCTGGTTTGGTTTTTTGTGTGTGTTTTGGTTTGGGTTTTTTTTTATTTAAGTTTAATGAAAGAGACTAGAGCACTCTTAATACAACAGTAGGGAATGCTAAATGGACCTAATATGCAACCAAATATTTAAATATTTAAAATATGATTAATTCAAATCCCTAAATTCTTATTTTATTAAACTTGCCTACAGCACAGAAGAAACAGAAAGCTGAAACAGATGACAGAGAGCTGGGAACTATTACTGCAATCTCAGGTGGATGTTAGACATACTGAGAGAAAAGTAGCCACTTGTGATTCTGTCAGCTATTAAAGCTATGAATGTTTGCTCTTTGCTGTGACTGGGATTTGTTTTATTTATTTCATGATGAAAATCATGAATGTTTTTTGACTGCTTAGTGTACATAACTCTGAAATCATGTAAGTATCCCTTGTTTTACCTTTGAGCTGAATAGATTAGCCATATCTTCCCAGATTATACTAATGATAATTTTCTAATCTCTACAGTCCTGCCCTTTAGATTTTGGAGTTTTCTCTCTTTTTCATTTTTTGAGTGATGAGAGTTAGAGGTTTTTTTTGAAATATGATTTTTGCAGTCAAAGTTGATGAAAAAATCTTTCTGTTCCTTTATATATCTCAAAAAGATTATAGGAAATCAACACAAATATGACAGATACATCTATCATCACTGGCACATCCGATGGTGAGAGATAATGACATGTTTCTCCAGCTGTTTAAAGTGATGGAAAGATTCTGTATCTTGATATGAGGAACCAATCTTTCTTCTTATTTTTCTAATGTATTGCATTAACTGAAAGTTCAAAGCAATAAAATTGACCTTGTACATCTAAAACTAATTTACCCTGAATAGAAAAAGAAAATTATTCTCTTCTTTCTGAAGTCAGGCCATTGGAGAGGATTTGCTCTGAGGTCCAGGAAGACTCTAAGAATGAGAGAAGGACAGAGTGTCTCTGGGGACTATACTATTGTGTTTACTGGCAGAGGATTACATTTTAAATAAAATGATACCACTAGGGAACTACAGAAACATAGACTGAAGCATAGACCAAACACACAGCAAAAGTATGAAGCATACTGGAGCGTAGACCAAACATACAACAAAATTTAGAGCTCAAATTTTACTTGGGAAGTTGAATACAATGTTACATTTAGTAAAGAAAATGGACACCTAAGAGTTATCTGATCCTAATCAAGGCATTTCTTACTGGGCAAAGAGAGAAATTGACATAATAATGGCAAAATCTGCAGGCACACAGAACAGAATGAAAACTAAAGACACTAAGTTCTTTATGCAACTTCAAAGAGCTCACAGAAAATCACAGAAAATGCTAAAAATGTTTGAAAGAAATCCATCTAAAAATCATTGATGTCTTAAGAAAATTACCCAGATAGCTCAGAACTAACTCGCCATGAGAGTGAGTGAGAATATGAGAATACTTTTTGGCAATCTAACTTTGAGATAATGGTCACTGGAAAGTAGCAGCTCTTCTTGAGCACCTTTCCTGCCCACAGCTGTGCTTTTATTCATTCTCATTAAGCCAAAGTCCAGATATGTGTTACTGAAAAGGTGTTTAAATTTATTAGCAGACTGAAAATCTGGAAAGGTTTCTCAAGAGCAACCTCGGTTTGTATGTTACATTAATGCCCAGGTGAACCTCGCCCGCATTTGAACCGAAACCTCCGCATCTTCTTAAAGTTCAACAAGGCCATGTACAAGGTGTGGCACCAGAGCTGGGACAACCCCCAGAATCAATACAAACTGGGGGGTGAATGGATTGAGAAGAACCTTGTTAGAAGGGCTTGGGAAAACTAGTAGATGAAAATTGGTCATGAGCTTGTAATATGTGCTTGCAGCCAGCCAAATCCTTGGCTGCAACAAAAGCAGTGTGGCCAACAGGTTGAGGAAGGTGATTCTGCCTCTCTATTGTAGTCTCATGAGAAGTCACCTACCTGGAGTGCTGCATCCAGTTCTATGAAGCCCCAACATAAGAATATGGACCTGTTGGAGTGAGTCCAGAAAAGGGCCACAAAAATGATCAGAAGGCTGGAAAGGAACATTTCTTTACCAAATTTTGTAGTGACAGAACAAGGGGTAACAGTTTTAAATTGAGAAAGTGTAGGTTTACATTGGACCCAAGGAAGAAATTCTTTACACTGGGATTGGTGAGACACTGAAACAGGTTTCCCAGCAAAGCCGTGCATGTCCCACCATTAGAAGTTTTCAAAGTCAGGTTTGAAGAGGCTCTCAGCAACCAGTACCAGTGGAAGGTGGCCCTACCCTTGGCAGAGGGTTTGCAACTAGATGATCTTAAAGTCCCTCCAAACCCAAACCATTTGTCCTTGTAATGCTTGTATGATTATATTTATGATTCTGTGATTCTATAACCTTCCCTTATATCTCTAAGTTTCAGGGGATTTTTTTGTGTTGCATTTTAAAACTTGGTTTAGAAGCCTTAAGATAAAATAGAAAAGAGAAAATATTGAGCATTTATACTAAGAGAAAAATTGGTCAATAAAAAAAGATGAAGTAATTTTTTTACAGTGTAACTAATAAAAATTAATTAAGAAGACAGTAAGAATGAAAATATATCTGATGAAGTCTTATAGGTCAGATTTAAACCTAAAATGCAAAAAACAAAATATGAGTGTCTAAATAGAGGTATCATCACATAAGTGAGCTCTGAAAGTATAACTGATAGCTATTCAATTCAGCTGCCTAACCATATCTGTTTGTTGTTATTTGAAATAGTCTATGGTATTTAAGACATCCATGTGTGTATTTCAGAGCAGAACTTGTCATATACAATATGAGCAATCTGCTCAGCACTAAAGATCCACAAAAGAACCTGTAAAACTCTCAAGCATCTCGCAGAGCAATGGAAGACTTCTTTTTTTTTGATCACTTTTCATTTTTCTAAATGTTTTCTGTTTGACATTTAGTCAGCATTAGTCTTCATTATATCTCCAAGTGTTGACACCAAATCAAAGCTTCTGCAGCTGATGTGTCCCTTAAGAAAAAATATGACTCCATTAAATTGTTCTATTGTTCCTGAAGGTGAACATAAATTCCATAAAAACAAGAAATGTAACCATTGTTTGTTCAATTTGAGATGTGTGTACTTTTATCTTTTCCATGCTGATGTTGTTCCCCTTCAATAATGAAAATAAAACATAAACATAACACATTAGATATTGTCAGTTCAAAGTGCTGACATCCCATCAGAACCATTACCAAAAAAATCTGAATTTCTTTGGGCTAATATTTGAAAGTGATCTAAGGCTAATAT
Source organism: Ploceus nigricollis (assembly GCA_013399945.1). Lineage (NCBI taxonomy): Eukaryota > Metazoa > Chordata > Aves > Passeriformes > Ploceidae > Ploceus > Ploceus nigricollis. The sequence continues at coordinate 51,636 of VXBC01002765.1, forward strand.
TTGAAAATGATTTAAGGCAAATTAGAATAGAAAAAGAATAGGACAACGGTTTGTATTCCTGGTGCTGGAATTTCAGTGTCAGAATTGGAGTCCATCTTTTGCTTAATTCAGTCTGATTTTACCACATGGGAAATGTGCTGTCTTTTTGGCCATACAGCATAGTCCTTTTATTGGGAATTTTCACCTTATATAAAGATCATGGTTATTAACATTCAGATTCTCAGTTACACTGAGAATTAACACTTCCTTACTGTATTTCTCAAACTCTTAAACAAAAACAGTGTTCTGAAAACATTAAGAGCTTGCATTTAGAGAAAAAGAACAAAAAATATCTCTCTTACTCTTGTTATATGGCAAGCTTAAATTGCAGAGAAGAAAGTTGACCTATTGGCTTTTTAGGAACTTGCTACTCAGTGTCAATATTGACCACCTTAATTAGAGTAACTCTAACCAGAACTTCCTCTCTTCCGACTGAAAAGATGAAAATGCATAGACACCCTTTTACTTTCAATAAATGATTCTGTCATATCTTTGAGTCATATCAGAACTGAATTTTGGAGCACTCACAACTCAGGATCTGAATTTTCATTTCAGATATCTAATAAAACATGACCAAGAATGAAAATTATGAAAAAAAATACTATTTTTTTTCAAAGTGCTCTTTTTCAAACTCTCTGCTGTAATTATAGAAATCCTATTGGCTTGTGTGTATCTTTTTCCAAGAACCTTTATACATAACATTAGTTTTTCTTCCAAGAATTACATGTACAGCTGCTAATAGCAATGCTTTTATCCATTGCTTTCAATATTGATTGAGAGACTATTTCTTGCTAAGAGCAGATTAAAGAGAAATGTTGTGGTGCTTGTCATTAGAATAAATGAATTATAGGCTTGTTGTGTAAATACCTGATGTGTTACCCAAATGCCAGTTACTTTCTGACTTACATTTTAACTGCCTCTTAAAATGAGTCAGTTGAGGTGACACTGGGGATACAGAGGAGATCCAGATCCAAATAAGGGATACGAAACAACATACTCAAGTGTCTCAACATACTGGTCAAGCATAGCATAGCTAGAACTCTTTAGAACCATGATCATTAAATAAATACCCAGTGACCCTTGAAATGTGGATGACAAGATTGAACCCAGCATACGGTAACCCTGGTTTCCTCCTATTAGACATTACATTGCACGGAACACTTTGGTCTTTGTAGCAAAATCAAAATATTAGGTTTTAAGACTGTACCTTGCTGGTCAGACAGAAAATTTTTTGTGATCACAAAAGAGCTTTACACATGTCAGTACTGTCAATTGGATTGGAACAAACAATACTTCTTAATTTAAAATTGGTGTTCTTTCCTTATTCTTTGTATAGGGCAATAAGTCAGTTATTTTTAAACACTATTGTATATGTTTAAATTAAACTATTAATTTGTCTACATTTCAAAAATGTAATTGGGAATTGTATGGATTCTTTTATTGTAAATTAAAAGGAATTCAGTCAAGAAAAACAATATTTACTTTATCAAAGTTGTATCATTTTTCAAGTACAGATTTATACCAAACTATTCCAATTTTAAATTCAAAGTATAAGCCTTGATAAATTCAGTTTTCTGACTGAAAATAGGAATTAATTTATTTTCAGTAATCACTTTCATATATCTGTTTCAATAATGATAAAATTGAAGCAAATTTGCTTCTTATTTCTCCCATTTAAAAATTAAAAATTCTAATAATTTTTAGTATTTTAAAAGTAGAAAAAAAAATGGGAGCTGGACAGAAAAGAATTGACAAGTGTAGGATTAAAGTAATTAACAAGACTTTTTATTTATTGCTCACAATTTTAGCAATTTGATACTCATATAAAAATTGTTTTATCTATCCATTGCCACGATAGTCATGGATGTGCAGTACTATACCTCTGCAAGGTTTTTTGGAAATACACGGTTTTAAACATAGAAAAAAACGAAATTAGTGAAAATGTGATTGAAGTGGGTGTTCTGCTTTAATAATAATAGTAATAATAATAATAACAATAACAATAATAACAATCTGATTATCATTCTTATGCTAGTAATGTCCTTGTTATGTCTTTTGTCAGCAAAGTCCTTGTTGCATCTTCCCTCGCTAGAGCGGTCAGTGTCAGAAGGTCAGAGTGACCTGTCATGATGTCTTCACCTCTGTTCTTGCCTTGAGTTTATCTCTCCCACAGCTTTTCCCTGTACCAGGGCCAAAAGGTCAGTGGCACTACCCAGCTCAGTTTTTGTAGCTGTCTGATCTCCCACAGGTCCCCCCTCTAATAGAGAACATTAGTAAATATATAGCTACATAAATGTTTAATGCATTTGTTTAGTCCAAGACTTGTGATCCATATGCAGCCTGACAAGATAAGTGTACAAATAGCATACTAGAAAAGTACAGAAAGTACAATTCTGTGAACACTTGAAAGATTTTCCAGCAGTTCAAAATAAATACAGAAAAAATATTATGTAATTTTTTTTTTTGAGTGGGGTTTATTTTTTGTTTTGTTTTCACAAAAGCTTGCACATTTTTCTGGGAAATAGTTTAGAGTTCAAAAAATATATTCCTATGTGAAAAATGTCCTCATTTTCATTCTTTGACATATTTCTGCATACAGAGTTATACATTGTGGAAACACTGATAAATTACACAATTCTTTCTATACCAGTGTGATTCAGGGTTTCCAAAACATCATTCACTTAAATAACCCATCATCAATTTGTAATTGTAAACCCATCAGCCATTTGTAATCTGCATACTATTCCTACAGGGAACTAAAATACCATGTTCACTTAAATGTTACAATTTCTTGGCATGATAGATTAAATACACTGATTGAAAATGAAATGAAGGAAACTACTGTAAACACAGAAAATGCAATTTTTTTTGCATCTAACACTGCCAAAAATTACCCTTAAAGAAATAAAGGCCACTATTACATTGCCTGAAAAGGTTTCTAAAAATTATCATGTGTTTAGGGACAATGTAGTAATTTTGAAATGCATGAGTTACTGTTGTTCACATTTATTTTGTATTTCTTACAAGGAGGTTGCTTGGCCCCCCCTTTTTTATCAGAAGTACTTTCTTTCTTTGTTTGTTTGTTTTTCCTTTGAAGCTGTCAATAGAAATAACATGTTTATTTTTTTTAACTCCTAATTTCAAAAATAATCCAAAGGGAGAACTATGCATAAAGCACAATAGACAATCTTGCTAGAGACTATCTACAGCTTCACAAAAGACTTGGATAAGAATAGTATTTAGAATCAATTTTGACTATTTATTTCTTTCATTGGCTTTTTATACAAGAGATATTTGAATAAACATAGCGTTCATTTCTAAAGAGATTTCCTGCTTGGATTGTTATATCCCCAGCTAGTCATAATCATCTATTTGCAACAGTACAAGTGGATGAGAAGTCAATAGCTTTGATGTCACAATACAGGTTATTATTTCAATTGATGTACCACCATTGATAACTGTTAAACAGAAAAAGAAGAAACAATTAGTTTTTGAACGCATCCTTACCATTTGAAATTCAATTGGAAGAGTGACAAAGACGGAATAAAAGTTAAAAATACGGAATTATTTTTTCTGGTGTATTATTTTGTGCTTACTTACAAAGAGATCTTAATTCTTGANATAATAATAACAATAACAATAATAACAATCTGATTATCATTCTTATGCTAGTAATGTCCTTGTTATGTCTTTTGTCAGCAAAGTCCTTGTTGCATCTTCCCTCGCTAGAGCGGTCAGTGTCAGAAGGTCAGAGTGACCTGTCATGATGTCTTCACCTCTGTTCTTGCCTTGAGTTTATCTCTCCCACAGCTTTTCCCTGTACCAGGGCCAAAAGGTCAGTGGCACTACCCAGCTCAGTTTTTGTAGCTGTCTGATCTCCCACAGGTCCCCCCTCTAATAGAGAACATTAGTAAATATATAGCTACATAAATGTTTAATGCATTTGTTTAGTCCAAGACTTGTGATCCATATGCAGCCTGACAAGATAAGTGTACAAATAGCATACTAGAAAAGTACAGAAAGTACAATTCTGTGAACACTTGAAAGATTTTCCAGCAGTTCAAAATAAATACAGAAAAAATATTATGTAATTTTTTTTTTTGAGTGGGGTTTATTTTTTGTTTTGTTTTCACAAAAGCTTGCACATTTTTCTGGGAAATAGTTTAGAGTTCAAAAAATATATTCCTATGTGAAAAATGTCCTCATTTTCATTCTTTGACATATTTCTGCATACAGAGTTATACATTGTGGAAACACTGATAAATTACACAATTCTTTCTATACCAGTGTGATTCAGGGTTTCCAAAACATCATTCACTTAAATAACCCATCATCAATTTGTAATTGTAAACCCATCAGCCATTTGTAATCTGCATACTATTCCTACAGGGAACTAAAATACCATGTTCACTTAAATGTTACAATTTCTTGGCATGATAGATTAAATACACTGATTGAAAATGAAATGAAGGAAACTACTGTAAACACAGAAAATGCAATTTTTTTTGCATCTAACACTGCCAAAAATTACCCTTAAAGAAATAAAGGCCACTATTACATTGCCTGAAAAGGTTTCTAAAAATTATCATGTGTTTAGGGACAATGTAGTAATTTTGAAATGCATGAGTTACTGTTGTTCACATTTATTTTGTATTTCTTACAAGGAGGTTGCTTGGCCCCCCCTTTTTTATCAGAAGTACTTTCTTTCTTTGTTTGTTTGTTTTTCCTTTGAAGCTGTCAATAGAAATAACATGTTTATTTTTTTTAACTCCTAATTTCAAAAATAATCCAAAGGGAGAACTATGCATAAAGCACAATAGACAATCTTGCTAGAGACTATCTACAGCTTCACAAAAGACTTGGATAAGAATAGTATTTAGAATCAATTTTGACTATTTATTTCTTTCATTGGCTTTTTATACAAGAGATATTTGAATAAACATAGCGTTCATTTCTAAAGAGATTTCCTGCTTGGATTGTTATATCCCCAGCTAGTCATAATCATCTATTTGCAACAGTACAAGTGGATGAGAAGTCAATAGCTTTGATGTCACAATACAGGTTATTATTTCAATTGATGTACCACCATTGATAACTGTTAAACAGAAAAAGAAGAAACAATTAGTTTTTGAACGCATCCTTACCATTTGAAATTCAATTGGAAGAGTGACAAAGACGGAATAAAAGTTAAAAATACGGAATTATTTTTTCTGGTGTATTATTTTGTGCTTACTTACAAAGAGATCTTAATTCTTGAAATATATTTCTCTGCTCCTTCTTTTCTTGAAAAAGAAAATTGAACCAAAACAACAATTCCTCCTCACCCGCCAATTTTTTTTTTTTTTTTTTCTCTCAGGGATACACAGGAAATTTCCTTCATAGAATCATAAAACATCCTGAGTTGGAAGGAACCCATAAGGATAATCAAGCCCAGCTTGTGGCCCTGCACAGGACCATCCCCAAGAGTTACATCCTGTATTTAAGAGCACTGTCCAAACACTTCTTGACTTCCATCAGGCTTGGTGATGTGACCACTTCCACACAGCTCCTGTTCCAGTTCCTGATCATCCTCTGGGTGAAGAATAATTTTCTAAAATCCAGACTAAACCTCCCCTGCACAACTTCAGGTCATTCCCATGAGTCACTGCTCACCACAAAGACATAAATGCCTTTGCCTCCTCTTCCCCTCTCGAGGAAGTTGCAGGCAGCAATGAGGTCTCCCCTCAGCTCCTCTTCTCTTAGCTGAACAGGCCAAGTGACCTCAGCTGCTCCTCAGACAACTTCCCCTCATGGTCCTTCACCATCTTTGTTGCCCTCCTTTGGACACCCTCTAATATCTTCATATCTTTCTTACATTGTGGTGCCCAAAACTGCCCCCAGCCCTTGGGGTGAGGCTGCCCCAGCTCAGAGCAGAGCAGGACAATCCCCTCCCTTGCCAGACTGGTGATCCTGTGCCTGATGCACCCCAGGACAGGCTGGCCCTCCTGGCTTCAGGGCACTGTTGACTCATGTTCAACTTGCCATTGATCACCATCCCCAGATTTCTTTCAGTGGGACAAATTTAGTGAAATTTGAAGATGAGACCATCTAATATCTTTTGTGCTCTGAGATGGATATGGGCTAAAACATTTATTTGTCTCCACCAAAAATAAAAATAAACCCAACAAATTTTAAAATGTCCTGAGAACTGGTCTCAGTGGTCAGGGGAGCAGGGTTTTTTTTGAGAAGTAAGAGCTAACACAGAGATCCAAAAAGAGTAATTTGGACATTGCAATGTTTGTAACTGCAAAACATAAAAGTCAACTGGCTGTAGGCATGCAACTCACCACCAGCAAATTATGCACGCGGGTTTTCTGGAGACAGTTAAGTTGTCAGATTGGCATACACAACAGCTAGGGTGCTAAGCAATGGGTCAAATGGGTAATATTGCTGTTTCTTGCATAAAATAAGAGCAAATATCTCTTTGGAACCATGACTCAGTCTGCAACTGTTTTCTGTGGTTCCAAGACAGCTTCTATCAGGATTTCATATTTCTTAGGACACACAAATGGATAAGGAGAGAGACAAAAGCTGAAGTTCTTTCTGCCATCTGAGTATTCCTGTGGCTGCAGGAATACTCATCTGGGTACAGCATCTGGGTACATGAGATATTCTCCTGGAAGGTGAAATGAGATGTGTTTAAAATCTTGCTAGCTAAAATCTATTTACCACTGCTATGTAGTCAGCTTAGCATAAGCAGATCCAGTTGAAAGTTTTATTTTGATTTCTGCCTAGAAACCCTGCATAGAGTGTTGTTTTCTAAAATCTGAACAAATGATGTGTTAGAAATATAAATGTTCGCCATCTGCTAAGAGGCTTCTGCCTTTTATCCTATTGTTTCTTTCTCCATTAAAAAGAAATTTGATTAATAAGCAAGTCAATACTTAACAAAAGTCTTCACAGTAGTATAATGGTTTAACTTTTTGGTTTATTTCTGCAATATAGTGTCATTTAGATTGGATCTCCTTCATAGCAGGTAATAGAAAAGGAAAAACTAAGGACAAAAGATATGATTACAAGTTTGATCCAATGTATATTAAAAAACTCAGTAATTTTATGGGCTTTATTGCTTTTATCTGGCAACTTCATGTCTAAATACTTTGAGAAGCAAAAACTCCTTTGCTCAAGGAAACACTTTATCTATGAGCAAGAAGCAAAATGTATATTGTCTGTGTTAGACAGTACTCTAACCATAGAGTCATACATACTGTTTTTCATAATAATTTTATTTACTAAAATTCAAGGAACATTTCATCTTTACAAGATCACATACTACAAACTTTCTACTGCAGCTCTAATTCAGAAAAGTGTTATGCTTCTGAAGTCTTGCATCCTAACTGATATGGTAGCTCTATGCTCCTTATCACAAAAGTTCAATATGTTTTCTTCTTAACTTTTTACTGGGGTGATATCAGAGATAGTGGTAAGGGAGAATGTATGTAAGGGAGAATTCAGACTAAAATCCATTTTGCTTTCCAAAAAATATATGGCAGAAATCTGGGTGTGACTCAGGAAAGCATGCAAAAAAACCACACATGAGCACCTCTGACAGTCTGGGGTTTCTTAGTATCAGATAATTGTAAAGGTATTACAGAAAATTGTGAAATGGAAAGGGACTGAATATACTTCCTTTTAAATATAGCTTTATGACTTCCCCACCTTCACAGACAAGTTCAAAACCTGGTAGATTTGATTATAGAGAAGGATACAGAAAAGATTCGTATCTACAGCAGTGCTTAAAAAGAAAATATCAAACCCTGTCTCACTGTTTACACTGCAGTTTGAACATTTTATTATGAACTAACACTTCTATTACTCACATGGTTGATGACCTTTGCACTGGTTTATACTTACATAGATATTGCACTTACAGACGTGGTTTACTGGTGGACAGAGCAAGTGTGAGTTTAAGGACTGGACTCGGCAATCTTAGAGATCTTTTCCTACCTGAATTTTATGAGTCCACAAATATTTTTGGTTTTCTCATCATTATGTTGTGTCAGATACTATGTTGCATGGTTATATCTTCATCATTATGCTGCAGATAAACTCAGGTTGAGACCTTGTTTTTCTCTGAGTGTCACTATCGCAAAGTGGGTTTTGATACTTTTACATAATTTGATATCACCAAATAGGTTGAAATACAGCTGTTCTTTTTTCCTTGTTTTCATACAAGATCTTGAAAAAATAGAAACTCTCTTTTCTTTGTGGAAGAGAAGAGTGACGAGGTGAGAAGTAAGTTGTAATCCATAATTATTCTGTTAGTTGCAGGATAATTACTTCAACTGTACACGTCTTTGGTTTTTCAGCCTAGGAAATGGACAGAATCAGTCATAGTTATAGAAAAGTTAAGATTCTTTTTCTTTTGGAATTACTTCAAAACTTCATTCCAGATTGGTTTTTCTGGTGTGTGTTAAAACCATAGTTTTCTTAACCTGAGTTACTGAAGGAGAAACAGTACTTTTCCAGTATATTAACATTACACATGTAGGTTTTTGCCACAGAAAACCAGCATTTTATTAGTAAAGCTCCATACTGATGCTGCATATTTAAAGTAGCATGAAAAACATTTTAATAAGAAAGTAAAATAAACTCTTTCTTTCTCTATAAATATATATATCTCTGTAACTGAGATATGAAAGGAATGGTATGTGATGATTAAGAACATAAACCAGGCTTTATATATAGATGTGCTTAAAATTCTCTCAGAATTTCTACATTCTCTGTTGTACTGTAAAGGAAAATAAAACAAAAGTACCATTTCTTTTATATGTAATTTTATTAAAGGCTTTATCATCTCCTTTTCATTACTCTCTGTCTATTTTGGTAGGGATAGATGCAGTTCATTCATGATATCTGTGAACAGAAGAAACTATATAATAGAATATTCTAAAAATAGAAGTCCTTATGGCTTTTTTGTTTCTGAACTAAAAAAATATGTTAGCAAGACAGTTTTGTTAGAAAAGAAATCCAAATTTAATTAATTTCATTTTCTTCTTTTCTATTACAGCTGAGGTACTTAATAGAAAACTATCCTGTTGACCTTCACATCCTTTCCAATTTTCAACCCAGCCGAGCTTTGGTATTCCTGACTCATCCTTTTTTCTCCCTTATCAAGAATTCCTTTTAAAATTTGAGCCCAATTAGGAACTCCCTGTTCATACCAGCTGGCCTGACTTAGTTTCTCTGCTTTATTCCTGCACTCTGAAGAGGTCAGCCACAAAGATTATCCAGATCTCTCAGGCCCCCTGGCCCTCCAGGGCAGTCTCCCAAGCCTATCCTCTCAAGCAGATCATTCAACAAAACAGAATGTGCTCTTTCAAATTCCATGGTTATGACTCTAACACATCTTGGTCACTCCTGTCCATAATGTCTGTTAACCAAGGCTGCTGTAAACATATACATATTCAGATAGTTCTTTACCTTTTTTGAGCATCAACAGGTCCATCAGAAAATCCCCTCTTCACAGCTCATGAAGCACCTGCATCAATTACCACTAACACATACCAGAAATTTCCTAGATTATTTGTAATCAATTACACTACACATTCTGCTGCAGTCCAGGTGTCTGAAATCCCCCATGAATATCAAATCTTGCAACTGTGAGGTTTCTTCCTGTTGTCTACAGAAGGCTTCATCTACTTCCTTAGGCATACCTGGTACTTGTCTTGGCACCCTGCCTGTCCTCGGACTCTTACCTACAAACTCTTGACTGTCTCATGACCTTTCCCTACCAAAACTCCCTTGCATTCCAGCCACCTGTTTACATCACACACTGCCCCCTTACCCACCTCAGTTGTCTTTTCTAAAGCTCTCCTATCCATCCATCACAACATTTTGTAATCCCAGTGATGTGGTAGCCCGGCAAGTTCACGCTGACTTTCAATTCCCTCTGTTTGTTCCTGATGCAGTGGGCTCCAGTATTGTAAATGCCTGCATTGCTCAGCCATATCTAGGACTGCTTCATCAGCTTGTGAAAACAAACATATATTCTACTCATGGGCTATCTGATCTTAAATGTCATCTTGACTCAAATTTTCTGCAGAAAACTACTTTGGCTCAGTTCTCCACTCAGGAGCATTTTCTTCTCCCACCATTGCATATAAAGTCATACAGAAAAGTAAAATATATCTCCATGGTCACAACTACTTCATTCATTCATTTTTTGCTCATGAAAACTAAGTGTATTTATTCTAGATATTGTAGAAAGATTAATCTCTTAGATTTTTTGGACCTGGTTCTATTGCCATGTAGTTATACTTAAGGAACTTTGAGGTATATGTTTGGTTTTATTTACATATAAATTTTAAATAGATTTACAGTGTTTGGCATTTCCATTTTAATGTACATCTGGCTTTATACAGTAACTTACTTACTCCAGAAAAATATATATACTACCACAAAAACAAAAAAAAAGGAAATTCAGGTTCAAAAATATTGAGGCAAATTATAGCTGTATAAAAAAATAATTAGAACTATATGCACAATGGAAGACATGACACTAAAATAGATACACAATTACGTGTCTTTGAGAAACATTCTAAAATAAAGAGGTTATTGAGAATATCCACAAATGAAAAAGAAATTTTATGACTGTTTATTAAACAGCTATTCTTCTTGTAGCTTAATCAAAACATACTATAATTGAAGAACAGAATTGCAAATCTGTTTCTGTTGCTAAACATAGACAATTTGAATTGGTATAACTGAGTTACCAGCTTGCTCTAAAACCCATCAGCCAGTAGAAAATTTCCTAGCGGCTCCTGTGGTCTTCAAGGGTGACATCAAAGAGCAAAGTCTGTCATGAAATATTCTTCAAAAATGTGTTTAACTAAACATGCCTTTGACATAAATTTACTATGAACTTAGTTGTATCAAGTTAAATTTTACAGATAAAATTTAAATTGTGGACAATATAAGAATTAGTGTGGCTTTTATAAAATTAATCATTTTTATTAAGAGAAAACACAGTATTTATGTCTTCTAATAGAAAGAATGGACCTCATAAAATACACAGAAAATTAAGGACAGAAATAATCTCCATCAGTATTTCTCTTTTATTGCTGTACCTCACAGTTTTCAGTACATTTAACATCTTTGTTTAGAGTTCTTTGAATGTCCAGAAAATGTCTATTCAAATTGAAGATACTGTCCATTGTTGTCCATGGTTAATGTATTTAAAGTGCTAGTAGTAGCTTTGGGAAATGCTTTTGTATGCTGCTGCCAACTGTTTCTATTTTCTGTTGACAGTGGTGTGTGTTGTAGTTAGACACAAGGAAAGTTTCTAGGTTTTGTCTAAGAACCGGACTCACATTTTCTACCTCCTCTGTCAAGTCTGCCAGTCTATAATAGTTTCACACTTACACATTTGGGCTCCTTCTTCTGTAAACGTCTCTATTGCTTTTAGTGGGAATGAAAACACTATCATGGACACAGAGAGAAAGCTTTGAATGTCATTCATTCCCTTGCTGCAGCTCTGTTAGGCAGGAAAAAAATATTCTTTATGAGGAAAGAAGTTCTAGAAGACCAGACTGCTTTTTAGATCAACTTTGACAGGCTGGAAGAATGTGCTAGTTCTTTCTTGAATGAAAGCTCAAGAAAGTTTAAATTTAAAAAAAAAACAAACCTCATATGACAGTATAGGCTGAAAACCAACAGGCTTGGAAGGACCTTTGTGCTAAAAAAGGCCAAATGATCCTGGCAGACAAAAAATTGGACATGATTCAAAAGTAGACTCTTGCAGCAATGAAGGCCAACCAAACAGAAGGATGTATTAGTGACAGCATAACCACAATGAGTTGAGGAATTGATTACTACCCTTTGTTTGTGAATTATAACCCTGCATCTAGAGTACTGTATCCAGTTTATGTTTCTCAGCTTAAGAAAGACAATGAGATATTTGATCAAAATTAGTAAAGAGTCAACAGGATAATTAGGGGGCTAGAGGACATGACATTCAAGAAGAAACTATGGGAGCAGAATTTCTTCAGCCTGAGGAAAAAGCTAAAGACCAGCCTAATTGCAGTCTTCATCCACCAAATGGGAGCCTATATGCCAAACAGACCCAGACTGTTGTCCAGGTCCAAAGTGAAAATATAAGAGGAATCCAGCTGCAAGACCAAATATTCCAATTATATATTTACCATTTAATTTTTTTTTTTTTTCTGTGAGAGGCCAAATGCCTCAGTTGTCATCCCTGGAGATATTTAAAATTCTGCTGGACACAATCCAGAGGTATCCATTAGGTATTGAACTTTCAGATTCGATCAGACTTCAGTTTTGGTCATTTGCTTTGTAATATGTTATTGTGCTATGGTAAGTTAAAAGAAAAAATCTTCAGTATAATTATATTATTTTTACAGAAATCATGAAAAAATGCCTTCTCTTAGATATTTAAAATATCTGGTTAGGGTACTTACTATTCAAATGCTATGATTTTCTTTGTGTATAAATATGCAGAACCCTTTACAACAGAAATGTACCTATTAAAACATCCAGATTGGTACTTTTTAAAACATACTTTCACTTCCACAAATAATTTTTAACACATACTTAACATGTGTGCACATTTTCTTCAGTTATGTCCTTTGAACACCAACACAAACAATCTAATTGCAACTGTTTAATGGCCAAACCATGTGAATTTCTAAAATCAGGATATTTTTTTGCCCTTTATGTTTCTGATAGAATGTCTTTTTTTTTTTTTAATTTATTTCAACAGGGACTTTATTGTAGCTACAGAAGCCTTGTAAGGTATTATCATCAAATTCATGAAAATCACTAAAAATTGATCTTTTAACATTAACACTCACCAATTTCAGTGGTTAAAACACATTATTTTTTGTAGTCTATTGTGGTTTGATGCTGGCCAAACGTCAGACACCCATGAAAGCCACTTACTCACCCTCCCCTGCAACAGCTGGGCAGAGGAGAGAAAAATTTAATGAAGGGTTCATTAGTTGAGATACGGACAAGGGGAAAGCACTCCAAGGGCAAAATAGGCTCAGCATAGAGGTACAAAGTGAATTTATTACTAACAAAATCAGAGGAGGCTAATGAGAAGTAAAATAAGCCCTTAAAACCACCTTTTTTGCCCTCAACCCCTCCCTCCTTCCTATTGACAGCACAGGGAGACAGGCCATGGGGGGTTTTGGTCAGTACGTTACCCAAGGATTTGTTTCTGTCACATGTTCTCACCTCTTCCTCCTCTCTTGCTGGAATTCAAATTGCACCACCATTTTGTGTTGATTTTCTTCTTAAATATGTTATACAGAGGTGTTACCACCATCCCTAATTGGCCCAGCCTTGGCCAGCAGCATGTCCATCTTCAGGGCCATCAGAGATCGGCTCTGCCAGACATGGTGGAAGTTTTCAGTGGCTTCTCACAGAAGCCACCCCTGTGACCCCCCTGCCACCACAAACCAGGCCATGCAAAATCAGCCAGTGCACAGTCAATGCATTAAATATTTACATTTTCTTTAGTAAGATTCATAAGGCTGTAACTAGCAGCTAGCTAAAGCTGTATTGCTTGTACAATCAAATCGGGCTAAAACTACACACGTGTGAGAGATATGCAGCCTTTTTCCACTCACTTTCAGTACCTCAAATGCCATGCTGCTCTCTACAATTTAAACTATATCTATATAGATGTGAACATTATTATTAGCTTTGGATGGTATCTACTTTAAATGCATGCAACAGTTAAAATGATCCAAAAACACTGGATCAACTGTATGAACTTTGACAAATTTGGAAATGTTTATATGTAAGTAAGAAATGCTTGCATGCAAATAAGCTTCATCTCTGTTTTCTACAATTTTATACTGAAATATCTTAATGAACAAACTTGAAATATTCAATGTTTTTCACTAATTTTACATCTGATACCAGACCAATACCTAGGAAAATGGATTAAATTTGATAAAGAGCTCCACAATAATATTAATCACCTAGCATGTTCTTAGCCATTAAGGTTTTATTCCACTTATCAAACGCTTGTCAGCTGTGCAGTAATGAATCAGCCAGTCTCAGGATGAAGGCAGCTGCAATACTTCAATAGATTTCCTTTATAGTTTCTTGGCATTACTGACTTATATGTCCAAAGAATTTGCTTTTGTCTCTGGGATTAACCAGTCAAGCAAACCCTATACCCTTCAGTTTGGTGTCTATGTATGCAAACAAACACACACACACACACATATATATATATCTGTTAAATATATACATGATGGTAAATATGTAACTTCTAAATAGACAAAAAGAAAAATTGAGTAGACAGGGTAAAAAGAAGAGGAGGTGTAAATAAAGAATATTTGTCATGAATATATTCACACTGAAATGAAAAAGTTACTTGGAAATTTGACATTTAGGTAGAAAGGTGTCAGTGAAAAGAAGAAAAATATTGTAAAGTAATGCACTTTTATTTTGGTTTAATGGGATCAATGAGTTAGATTGGGAGAAATTTAATTTCTTTCTGGATTTTTATCGCAGCAATATGAGAATAGTGGAGTTCTGCGTTTAGTAAACTTCAAAAGCTCATCTTGCACTCTGTCCAACTGCACTAACTGGTTACATGGTGTAATGTCTCCTTTGCTTTGCCCAAAAATTCACCATAGCATAGAGGAACTAAGAAAGATCCACAAGAAGATTAGACATTAGACCCTGATGAGGAATCTCTGAATATATTTGCCTTAAACTCTTAATAATATTGAAAATTTTTCATAGTTACAAAAAAATTGGTTTTTGGTCCATTTCTACGAGCAAATGAACTGTTAATGCCTGCTCTTAAGAGTAGAAAACCATGAAGCACTCAGACTTTAAATACTTCAGTAGTTCAAATATTGCCTTGACACAGGTATCAGAACAAACTACTGTTAAATCATGTTAAGTACAGCCACAAGTATGTTTTTTCTCTTTATACCTTTATTATTTTTTTCTTGATTTCACTTTTCCAACAGTAGGTTAATGTTCACAAAAAATATGGAAATTTGCATCTCATTTAATGTCAGTAGTTTAGTTCCCACATTCTATTAAGCCACAAATTAATATGTATTATTTTTCTCCTGTTATTGCTGATATTTATATCAAAAATAAAAATAAATTTTAAAAAACCCTAAAAATTCATTTTCTACTATAAA
>VXBC01002769.1:5726-16972 GCA_013399945.1 Ploceus nigricollis
AAACAATTATTATTTACATGAAAAGTGTGTGAGAACTCCATTACAAAAAGGTAAACATCAGAAGGCTTAGAAGAACTTCAGAACAGGGTGACATTCAAGCTTGCAGCTGCTGGGGGAAGAGCAGCCTGAGCACTTCACAGTCCCCAGGGGCACACACCAGGCCTTTGTGGCTCTCACAGCAGCAGGGCCACTGGGAAGCTCAGCTTTGGCAGGGTGAGAGGGGAGAAAAATGAGCCTCCACAACGATTTCAGTTCTTGAAAACAACTGTATGACTTTCCTGGCAAGGTCAATATTTTTGGCTGTGTTCTCCTTTCCAGCAGGACTATCCATTCCACGTTCCAGCCTTCTCCACCCTCTGTTCAGGGCTGCAGCACATCCCCTCCTGCAGGAGATGCTGGAGCCCTGACTCGATGGATGAGTGTCACCACAGCCTGGACCACCAGGCTTCTCCAGCCCCCAGTTCTGAGGCAATTCCAATCTTCTGTCCCAGGCACATCGAAGCAGGGCCTAAACTTCCCCAGGATGCAGTGAGGAGAGAGGCCAGCCTGTGTTAATGATCTCAGTCACAGGGAGCAGCTCAGCCAGATGTTCATCCAGCCTGTGTTAATGATCTCAGTCACTGTCGGATCTCGGGGTCGGCTGAACCCCAAGATCTGGGAAAGTCTCTGTTCCCAGCTCGTGCTGTTGAAGAAGGAGTCAGGATGCACAGTTTTGTGCTTCTCAAGGATGTTTATTTTCTCTTATCTCTAAACAAGGTTTCTCTGTCCTGCAGCAGGTCTGTCTGGCAGGACAGCATGCAGGGCTCTGCCCCTTTGTGGGACAGTACAGACTTTATATACTAAAAGTTATGTGTGCTGTATTTATAAAACTGTGCCAATATCTATTGTATTGGCCTGTATTGAACTGTGTGCTCCCAGTATAACCCAATAAAAAAGTGCCAACATCACAGCGAAACATGTAGGGCACAGAGAAGAAGAAGAAGGACGAGACACACCCAATTTCCTCCATCTTGCCCCCTTTAAATCTCTTATCTAAAAGCCTTAAAACTCTACTTTTACACCTGTGCCATACTAATTACTACTTGTATCAAACACTCACAGCTTGTAATTCACGTTGTAGGATTGGAAAATCTTTTCCATGGGCAGAGAAGAGAGACAGTGTCTCTCTGGGTTCTGTACAGGGGGGTTCCCAACCCCCTGCCAGGGTCTCAAACCTTCCAGGGCAGTCCAGAGGGATGCTCTGGACTCCCACAAGTCACAGGGAGCAGCTCAGCCAGATGTTCATCCAGCCTGTGTCTGTTTGCATTCCCAGCTCTTTGCCTGGATCCTCCAACCAGCACCAAGTCCATCAATTTGAACAGGCAAAACCATCCAGGGTGCGAGTTATTCCTGAAGATAAGTGACTACAAGTTGGACTCTCTGCTCCAAGGCATTCTCCTGATAAATAAGCAACAGCAGCATCAAAGCTTTACTGCAGGCTTCCAAGGAAGTGAAATGCAGAATGTTTTCCCAGATCCCCATAATTCAAAAATACCCTGTCCAATTCCACACTTCCTCATGGAGACAAAGCACTCTGCTCTGGGCTGAGCCCAGACAAGAAAAATAAGATGCAGGTTGGAGCTGCCATTGGATATTTAGAGGAATGATGCATTTAAAATTAACTTACAGAGGGTTCTTCTACCCCTGACAGTGGCTGTGGAGCCCTTTGGGGTCACCTGAGGAGGGACACGGCTGGACATTGTCGTACTGCAGGCAGAGCCAGAAGGAGCTCACCTCTGTTCAGCAGCCACCAGGCTCCTGCTTCCTCAGCTCAAACCCTGCTTAAGCCATGTGTTCCTTTTGTTCCCAGAACGAGCTCAAAAATGGAGATATTGCAAATAAGGAAAAGATGTAGGGATCATCACATAAAAATAACAAGGATGAGGAATGTGTGAACAGCAGCAAGCAGTCCAAGCTTTTCATCGTGCAGGTCTCCATGAGTGAATCCAGGCTCTGTGGGACTCCCAGGCACACATCTGTGATTACTGCCCTGGTGTCATTCCAGTCCATCCTATTCCAGAATTTATTGTCCCTCAACCCTGCCAGGACCTCACTGCCCTGAGCTGCTCTGTGGGGCCTGGGGGCACTGGGACAGATGAACAAAATTGGTGACACCAAAGGAGAGTGACGTGTCCAAAGGAGGGACACAAAGGTGGTGAAGGGTCTGGAGGGGCCACACGAGGAGTGGCTGAAGCACCTCCAGTGCTGGGGACAGCTCAGGACAGGAGGACATGGAGGGGCTGGAGCGTGTCCAGGGAAGGGAACAGAGCTGGGAAGGGGCTGGAGCAGCTAAGGGAGCTGGGAAGGGGCTCAGCCTGGAGAAAAGGAGGCTCAGGGGGACCCTGTGGCTCTGCACAGCTCCTGACAGGAGGGGACAGCCGGGGGGGTCGGGCTGTGCTCCAGGGAACAGGGACAGGAGGAGAGGGAACGGCCTCAGGCTGGGCCAGGGCAGGCTCAGGGTGGGCAGCAGCAGGAATTTCCCCATGGAAAGGGAGCTCAGGCCTTGGAACTGCCCAGGGAGGGTTGGAGTGCCCATCCTGGAGGTGCCCAAGGAAGGGCTGGAGGTGGCACTGAGTGCTCTGGGCTGGGGACAAGGTGGGACAGCTTGGACTCGATGGGCTGGGAGGGTTTTCCCAGCCTGGATGATCCTGGAACCCCTGGGAGCAGGCAAATGACTCCGTGTGGGACAGCAGCACTCTGCTGAGCAGGGAAGGTCAATCACACCTGGTTTATCCAAGGGGATGCAGGAGTTTTCTCCTAAGACATTCTCTCTGAGAAAAAAGAAATGAATCAGGCAGGATCACACATAAAGAAACAGTGATGACAAGCAGAAAATTGCAGAGCTTTGGAAAGTTATGGCCAGATAGAAACCATCCAGCACAGAAGTCTTTAGGTGACCTAACCCAGCTGCTGCTAATGTTCCAGCAGTAATAAACAGGAGCCACTTCCCTGGCTCCTCTCCTTTGGGATTCTCCACTGCAACACTGGTTGGTACTTGAATGCCATCGTTTATAGCAAAGCTGTTGTCTGTTATCACAAACACAGGGACATTATTACAGAACTCACCCTGCAGCAGGATATTAATCAGAGTTAACCTTAGCAGACACCAAATATTTACTTTAGAAAAGGCAAAGATATTATTTCATAAATCAGAAATTGTTCCCTCGGCCCTTGAAGGACACTTCAAAGCAGACTTGTAATTACGAAGCACATCCTGGGATGCCACAGCAACTGAATCCATGGCTGCCCCGTGGCTCTGGGATCCCAGCTCAGCTGGGCCTGAGGCCCCTGGATGGGAATCCCGAGATGGACTCCCTGCTGTGCTGCAGTGACACAGGAGTGGTGCTCACTGAGAGGCTGGGTCGCTGTGGGAATGGAATGAGGTGGCTCAGAGGTGCTGCTCAATGAGCTTGGAGCAGCCTCTCTCCTGAGCTGGGACTTCCAAATGTGAGACAATGCCCAGATTCCTGCTCCAGAGCCTTCCCTGTCCATTGCTCACAGCAGAAGGGACAGAGAGTGGCTTTCTGTCATCACACCTGTGTGCCNNTTTGTCTCCCTGCTCTGTGCACAGAGCTCACCATCCCCTCATATGAAGCTCAGATCTGCACACTAAAGCAGCACAGAACCTGAAAATATAAAAGCTAAAACTTAAGGCATCACCAGTGTCAGTCCCATGGCAGGCACAGCCAAATCCTTCCTGCCTGACCTGAGAGCTTTCCAAGACCTGTCCCCTTCCATGGAAATGGCCCTGCCAGGACCCTCCAGGACCCGTCACCCTCGGAGGGAAGATGAACAGCAGAGCCAGTTCTGGGAGAAGGACACACCAGACTTTGGGGGAAGGTGAAGAGCCTGGCCAGGGAGCAGCCTAGAGCAGAGGAAATCTCCCAGTCGGCATTCAGCCCTGAATCCCATGGATCACTGCCCTGAGGGGGAACCAGCCAGGTGCCCACCACAGAGCCCTGGAATTGCCCCTTGGAATTGCCCCTTGGCACAGCAGCAGTTCTGTCTGGGCATCACTTCCCAGTGGGCTGGAGAAATGGGAATTCAGACCCCAAAGCACAGAGCAGGGTTATCCAACAGCCCAGGTTAGCAAGGTCACCCAAAGCCCAGGGTCACCAGCCCCCGGCAGGTGATGCCCCTGACATGCCTGGACACTGACACCTGCACTGGGCATGATCACCTCATGGCCACGGTGAAATCCTCCCCCAGGAGCTCCTGCAAGCCTCTCCCTGTGCTGCTGGGAACATCCCAAGTGGTGTTGGCAAGCTGAACTTGTGTCCCTCTGCAGCAGGACCCTCCCTGGGGCTCCCCTGGTGACACAGGAGGAGCAAGAAGCCACCAAACAGCCCTGTGTCCCCAAGGGACATCAACCCTGGAGTCAGGGTTCCCATCCTTTCTGGGTCTGCATTTTAAACTGATTTGCTGCAGCTCTCCACATTTTTCCTGTTGCTTATTATGGCTGGAAATATTCAATTCCAGGCTCTGCATGTTAATTCCTCCCTGCCACACTCTCCCCGCTCCTGTGCCCCTGGCCAGAAGATCCCCAGGTACAAATCTTTTGTTTCCCAGAGAATACTCGCTGGTAGAAGCTCATCTTTATTTATCAGGAGTTGTGTCAGCAAGGCTTTAAAAACCCAGCTGATCTCCCTTGCCTGCTCACTGCAAATCAAAAGAGCCTGCGGGAAATCGGGTAGAACAACCATTAGATTAAATAAAAGCTGCCCCTCCGCCTCCTGTGCTTCCCTAATCCTCTTCCCAGCGAGTGTAATGCCCACTGTGCTAATCCACGGGACACGGGGGCTGCGGGATCGTGGGCTGGAATTACAGCAACTCCTCCGCGGGATAATTGAGCAACGCATTTTATTGTCCTCATCATTCTCACAGCCTGCGGAGCGTTCAGGAGAGGTGGGGCGAGGGGAGGGTGGATTTTCCGCAGAGCTGGAGTTGCAGTTCCTCCCTCTGGCTCCATCTGTGCCCAAGGTGTTCCCGGCAGCAGCAGGGAGCAGGGAGATTCCAGCCGGGGGAATTCTCGCTCTCTCCTCACCTCCAAGGTGCACACAGCAACCAGAACACAGCGGATTGTTCATGGAGCCAAAAGTTAAAGGAGCCAGTAAAAATGTCTCAGTGCAAGGCACAGGAGCTTCGTTTGTGGGAGCACTGGAGCTCACCAGCTCTGCTCTCCTTCCTTCAGAGCCCCGAGCCCTGGGGCTGCAGGGGCACAGGAGCATGCCTGACCTCTGCCCTTCCACTGTTGCAGGGAGGGAAGCCAGTGAACCCGAGATGGGAAGAGATGATGCTGAGTCCAATTCAGAAGGCTGAATAGTTTTTATTATAACTATATTTCAATACATTAATATATATTTAAAGAGGAGCTCCTAAAACTACATCCTAACTTCTAACTACCATATCTAACTACTGTCACTGTAAATTAACTCGTGACTTCCTCTCAGGAGGGAGCCCAGACCCAGGTGTATCCATTGGCCATCAGGGCCAAACAATGCCCAGCAGTGTCCAATCAACCAATGATTCCAGGTAAACAATTCCCCAATGCATTCCACATGGAAAAACAAGGGACAGAAATAGAAATTGTTTTCTTTTCCTTCCTCTCTCTGCTCCTCTATGAAACTTTCCTCAGGGAGCAGAGATGTCAGCACTACATTCCACCTCTCACTGGTATCTCGTTTTTCCAGGTGCTGCTGTTCTTCTGTGCTTCTGGAGTTAAAATTCTCTCTTCCCACTGTTGTGTCCTGAGCAGAACAGGACACACTGGTGTCACTCTGCTGTGACAACAGAGCAGAGCGTCCCAAAGCCCTGGGAAGTGAGAGAGGTCAGTTCTCAGAGCCCGTCCCCACTGCACAGGTTTAAGGACTGCAGTTTTTATTCTGGGTGCAGGATTTCTGTACCCGAGCAGCACTCTAAAACTGCAGATGCTGTAAGCATCCCTCAAAGTTACACCCACCCCACACTCAGGAGGGCAGGATTCTCTTTATGGGCAAGTTCCTAAACTGTTCAACCAGATGGGAGGCAGCCAGACCTTACAACACCAGAAGTTGCATTATTCCTGCTGCTTTTAGCACTCAGCCCTCCCTTATTTCGTGTGCTGAGTCCTGATCTCTTGGACCAACACATCCTCAAGCTTCCCTGGATCTAATCCCTCCCCTGCCCTGCAGTGTGTGGGTCCCTCTGGCATTCCTGAGCTCTCCAGTGCTGTAGGACTGAAACCACACAGGAAAGGTCGTGGCACCTGCAGGTGTCCTGGTGCTGGCCCAGGGAAGGGGCAGTGCCCAGGCTGGGGTGCCATCCCTGCACACACAGCCAGCGTGCAGCTCCCTCTCGGTGCCTCAGAGCACCCTGGGGCCTGCTGGGGAACAGGGAGGAGAGGACAGAAGGGAGGCAGAGGTGATGGAGAGCAGCAGATCTCAGCTCCAGGGACACCTGAGCTGTCACCAGCTGTGGTGGTACCAGCCCTGCTAATGACCCACACTGAGGAGCACAGGGCTCAGCCTCTGTCCCTGGGCTGACCCTGCCTCTCCCAGGGACAGACCAGAGCTGGATGTGGACCCAGGCAGGGCCACTGGCCTTCCCAGGGAGCCTGGCCTGTGACCCCAGGCACAGAAGGAGTTTGGATTTTCCCTTTGGACACAGCTCCCCCTCCACCTGTGCCACGGGAGCTTTATCCACACTTCCTTCCATCCATGGCCCCATTTTGGTGGGGGAAAAGTTGAAAGGATTGTCCAGGTCTGAGCAGAGCTGTGGGCACAGCCTGTGGCCACATCTCCCTGCTGCCAGGGAAGGGTCGAGCTGCCAGCCTGGCACAGCACGAGCCTGGATTCCATGGCAGAGGAAGGGGCTCTGCGGGGCTCTGACCCCTGTGCTTCCTCCAGCTGCTCAGTGCAGATGCCTGCCCTGCCCCAAGCCCTGGCAGATGCCCCCAGCCCTGCCCCTTTGCCCAGGACAGTCTGGCCCGTGACATTTTCCCTGGCGTGGCACCAAACCGCTCTCAGCTGCAAACCCCTCGTGCTCCTTTGCCCTTCCCCTGGCCGAGGGCACGGTGCCCAGCTGGCTGCAGCCCTGCCCCAGGGCCAGGGCTGTCCTTGAGGAGCCTGCTGGTGCTGGATGTGCCTGGCTCAGCTCGGGGCTCAGCTGCAGCCCTGAGCATGCAGAGCGAGCTGGCAGCCGCTGTGCAGAGGGAGAGATTTATCCCCTTGCCACAGCTCGGGGTTTTTATTGCTGAATGCAGAGAAGCAGCCCAAAAAACCCAGCAGCCTATAGTAAAATGTGGTGTCCAAAGTGTGGCAATGATGTGCAGAACTCCATGATATCAGAAGGCTAATTAATTACATTATTAAACTATATTATACTATAACTATATTTCACTAATAACCAACATATCACAACGACAAAAAACCCTGACTCTCTCCTGAGAGTCCCAACCCAGCTGTGACCTAATTGGTCCATGAATCCAAACACCATCACCAGAATCCAACCCAGCAGTCCCCTTGGGTAAACAATCTCCAAACACATTCCACATGGGCACAACAACGAGCAGAGATAAGAATTGTTTTGATCATTCTTTTCTCTGCTTCTCTCACAGCTTCTCTCAGGAGAAATCCTGAGAAAGCTGAGTCTCTCTGTTCAGAGGACTGTGAATGCCACAGGCAGCCCTGCTTTAATCACCTCCATCACTGACCCACACGACATCCTGGGCTCAAACAGGGCTGGATTTCTCTTTCAGCCCTTGAGCCAAGGATGCCAATTCTCAATTGACCCCAAGGGGGGCTCTGTTACACCGAGGGCTGTGCCCCTTCTCGGTGGGTTCAGGCTGTGAATCACTCAGTCCCAGAGGTTCAGTCCCTGCTGGCACCAGCCAAATGCATTTTGTGACAAGTTCATTACTCTGGCTCAGTGCAGTGACAGAGCCACAGTGGTGGCAGTCCCAGAGCTGCGAGCTCGGCAGCGTGGTGTGATCAGATTGCTGATCTGATGGCCCCCAGCGAGTTCCCTGCCTTGGCAATCAGCCCCAGCTCCTGCTCCTGCTGGCTGGGGAGGAGCCAGCTCCCACCAGGCTGAGCTCTGGGTGCCCTGGGGAGCTCAGGGTGCCCTGGGGGGGCTCAGGGGATGGACGTCCTGCCCGCTGAGATGATCTGCTCCCTGCTGGGGGTCTGCCCTGGTGGGACTGGGCTGGCCCAGGCTCAGCTCTGTCCTTGCTCACATGGGGGAGTCTGACCCAAAGCTCAGACCTGGACTCCCTCAGGGTTCCAGAGCTGACTCCCTGACCTGGCACAGGGACCCCAGCAGAGCAAATCCCCCTCCCCAAAGACCAGGGTGGCCAAGAAATTTTTCCCAGCATTCAGCATCTCCTTTGTGCCAGCTAAAGTTCACATTTCAGCAGCTGGGTACCTCAGGCAGTGGCTGTGACCAGTGCTGGCCGTGGGACACAGCCCTCCTGGGCTCCAGCATCAGCAGCAAGATCTCAGCACTTTATTTTGCTTTGTTTTGTTGGGTTTTGTTTTGTTCTCAAAGGCATCCTCTGCTGGAGCTTCCTCTGGTGCTGGCACCCCAGCTCCTTGCACAGATGAGATTTTATTTGTGTGAAATGACTCCTGGGGGTTTGTTGTCATTGCTCAGGTCTGGGAGATTTATTATAAAACAATTTCTCCAGAAACTGTGACGAATGAAAATTTCCATTCTATGTATTTCAATGTGAAAACACTGGTGGGAAGAAGCCAAGCAAAATATTTCTTGGGTTTTCTCTTTTTCTCCAAATCCTAAACTGGAGAAATCCAGGTTTTTTTCACCTGGAAAATGAGAGCATTTGCCTCGATTTTCTGTGCCCATGACAATGTGAAGAAATATTTATTGCAGGGAGAGAGCAACAGGCTCTCCACAGTGCAAAAGAGCTGAGGATTTATTGGGAAGTTTCCTTTTTATGAGGGAAAATGTTGTTATGTTATTTCTTCAGCTGCTCCCTCTGTTTTTCTGTTGCTTCTGTGGTTTTCTCACAGAGGAGGCAACGCAGAAACGGAACTTTTCTGTTTGAAAACAGAGCTGGCAAAAAAGGGAAAATCCTGGGTTGGTTTCAAGCTGCTGCCTGGAAACTTAAATGCAGAGCAAATGACAATTTTGTCTCACTTAGAAATTACCCTGAGGAAAAACTCCCAGTTCTCACTCAGCTCTGCTTTTTGAGCTTTCCAGATCTCTAAAACCTCCCCTGACGAGTTGCTCCTGGAGGGGTTTTCATAATCCTGGTGGTGAATTGTCCCTGTCACACACCAAAGCCACCAACAAAGGGCAGGGATTGACTCCTGGCACATCCCACCCACGGTTTGTTTCAAACCCTTTGTACCAGAGATTGGTTTTAATGAAACCTTCCACCCTCACACACATGAAATGCAGCAAATTAAGTTTTTGAATGTGAAATAACAGTTCCCAAACCCTGCCAAAGCCAGGCTGGCAGAGCAGCACTGATGGAGCCTGGGGGTGCAAAGGGGACAAGGACCCCGTTGTCTCTTGCCCCTGACATCCCCAAATCTGCACATTTTTATCCCAGCTCTGAATTTTGCCTCTTTTTTCTGGCTTTGTAGGGATTTCCTGGCGATGGGATGGGTGAGAAATGATTCCTCTTTTCCCCAGGTACCTTTCTAAGGTGCCAGATCCTCATTTCCACCTCAGCTTAATGAAATCTGAGGTTGGTCCCTCATCCATCCCTGATTCCACAAAGCTGCTTTTATACAGCCTGGAAGGAGAGTTGGACACTGCTGGGAAATCTGCTGCTGATAGTGGGGTTTTTAGGAAATACTGGTTTGTTTAAGGTAATAAACAAGGGCTGGAAAGGGAGAATTGCAGATGGATTTGATCAGTGGAAATGGCTTCTGAAATCCTGGGTAAATAATGGGGAGGAAGGGAAAGGAAGGGAAAGGAAGGAAAGGAAGGAAAGGAAGGAAAGGAAGGAAAGGTCCCCCTCTTTGCTATCAGTCTGTAATTCAGGCAGGTTTTGAACAAGAGGTTATAAATTACTATTTAACAAGTTTTTAATTGCTTCATGAATCCATGCATCATTTCAGAACTCAAAACATTTTGCAGCAAACAGTTCCACACTTTAATTAATTAGAAGCTGAATGGGAAATGCACCTTTTTCTTTTCCCCCTAACTTGCTGTGTTACAGATTATTCCTTCTTGCTTTGGGGTTATAAAAACCAGGCTGTTAATGCCCTTTACAGTCTTCAGCGTTGTTATTGTATCTCCCAGGGTATTTTTTCCTGATGGAACAGTTCCCTTCAGTTCCATTTCCCCCTGTGGAGATCACAGTGCACTTTGGAACGTCCTTCTTGCTGTTCCCTCTGGTTTTTCTGCTCTGCACCTGATTCTGCTGCAAGTTTTTGGATAATCCATTGCTTCAATCAAGTCACCCTCCTGCAAAAGCTCAGCTCCTCCTTTAGAGAGCACTAATGGGTGTGCAAGGCAGCCCTGGCCCTGGTAAATGCCATGCCCAATCCTTTACTTTTATCGTATTTATCCCTGAGCCTGCCACTTCAAACCCCAGTGAGGATTTGAGTACTCATTCCATTAATTTCAGACAGTTCCTCCCATTCTTAACCCATAAAGAAAAGTTCCACTGGCAGAATTTTCCTCAGTTCCTCCCCAGCAAACATCAATGTGAAGAATTCATCTGGATTTTCTGCTCCAGCCTTATCTTCCTTGAGCTTTTCCTTTCATGCCTGACTCATTCAGTGGCCTTGGAGCCTCCCTGGCAGCGTTCCTGCTGCTGCTGCTGTGTTTCAGAAGGATTTGTTGGTATTTCTTGTACACTTAGCAAGTTGTTCCTCGAAATATTTCTTGGCCTGTCTTGTGATGATTTCCCAAGGATCTTGCCAGAGCTGATGTTCTTCCCTCGTTCCCCTTTTAGCCACAACACGCAGCTGAGGACTTGCAGGGAGTTAATGCTGTGTGACAGGAGCTACAGCAGGGGGAAAGCACAGCAGAAATGTGTCACAGGATCCCTCAAACCTGCACTGGAGGTGGGACCTGCCAAAGCTGTCCCCGTGTCACTGTGGGGATGTGGGTGAGCAGAGCAGAGTCACAGGGAGCAGAAAATCCAGCCTGGAATTCATTGAGGCACCAACAACAGCCACGGGGTGATTTATTCCTTTATGGATCAGTCAGTCACAGCCTGGACAGCTGCTGCTGCAGGCCCCCAGCTGGGCAAT
>VXBC01002769.1:34572-64852 GCA_013399945.1 Ploceus nigricollis
AAATCCATGAGGACAGGGAAATCCATGGGGACAGAAGCAATCCATGGGAACAGGATCAGTCCATGGGGACTGGGGAAATCCATGAGGACAGGGAAATCCATGGGGACAGAAGCAATCCATGGGAACAGGATCAGTCCATGGGGACAGGAGCATCCTGCTGCCCCTTCCATGGGGCTGAGCTGTGGCTGAGCCCCGGGGCATGGGCAGGGTGTGATCCAGAGCTGCCAGGGAGGTTAAACAGGCCTAAAAGAGAGAATGGGACAAGTGGATCGATCCATCCCTGGTCCTGCCAGGCTCTTCTGGCAGTGCTGTGGAGCTGGGCAAGCACAACCAGCCCTGCTGGGGTCAGAGCCAAGCCCCCAGGCACTGGCACTGCCTCTGCTTGATCCCCCAAAACCTTGAATCAGGCTTTAAAGTCAAACTTTGGAGCCATCTGAACTCAGCCCGGGTAAGAAAGAGTGCTCAGGAATGTGGAGAAACTCAGGCCCTGATCAGCTGGGCCTGTTCCTTTAAGCAAAACTTCAAATCTGGTGCTAAACGCTCACTCCCCGCTTTCATTTATTTATTTATGCTTTTAATTCTCTCCTAGATGCCGGGAAACATATTTGCATTTCATTAAAATGTATTTTCCCCACTTAGTTCTGCATTCTTTCCTGGCAAATGTTGCCTTTTTGTCATTTTCCCCGGGCCTGGAGCAGACTCAACGTGGTGCAGCTGCTTTGCTCGAGCAGCCCCTGGAACCTCGGGCTGGCTCCTGCTCCTGAACCCCTGTGGGCACCTCAGGAGGCTCTGGAGGCCATGGATCATCAGATCATGGTCAGCACAGCCTGAGGGGCACAAAGAGCAACACATGGATGCAGAAATCTGAAGGATGTGGGCAGTCCTGGATCTGCAGCCCTGCCAAAGGGGCTGAGGGTGGCATTTAGCAGGGCTTGGGCACATCTGCCATCAGTGCCAGCTTTTCTCCCCCCTGGAAGCGGTTTGGCTGGCACAGCTGGCCACCAGCACCGTGGCACTGCAGCCAAGGCCCTGCAGGATCTGGGGACAGGCAGAGTCTGCAGGTCCCAATTCCCATTTATCCCACTCAGCATTTCCCTGCACAGACCCAGTCCCTGCCACCCTGACGGGCCTGGCCAGAGGAACAGCCTTTGTGCAGCATGGGAGTGACAGCTTTGTTATCCTGAACCATGAAACCCCAGCCCACCCCATGGATCCCANCATGGATCCTTTCCATGAATCCCACCCCACCCCACGGATCCCATCCCACGCCACACTTCATTCCTCATTCCCCATCCCTCTGCCCCACGTGCTGGTGTCCAGCTCCCTCCCCCAGCTGCAGGACACACCATTCCCAGAGGGATCCATGCCCTGTTCCTGTCTCTGTGTCCTTTTCCTGCCAGATGGGTTCAAGGGCTCTCCTGAGCCTCATCCCAATCCAGCCCTGCTCCTGGCCACCCCACAATGACCTTCTCTGGAACTTTCCCTGGGTGTCTCGTTCAATCCCATCCCAGCTGCAGCACCATCCATATTTAATCACCAGAGGTGCTGTTAAAGCTCGCTGTCCCCATCAGCTGAGGTGTCCTATGCTGCTCTGCTCACCAGAGCGTGGGAGAGGCTCGCTGGGGCTGGGCCTTGGCTCCAGGACCTGAAACTCAGCCTGCTTTTGAGTGGAAGCAGCTCCAGCTAATGATTTATTGCATTTTAGCATCTCAAAGATGTTAAAAGCAACATCTGTCCCCCAGGCACTTTTTCTTCCAGCCCTATACTGAAGCTGAGCACAGGAAAAGCACCAGGAATGCAAAGCACCATTAATATTTAAGTCAGACTTGCAGAAAGGTGCATTTAAGCATGGTAGAAATTAACTGGATGGAGAGAAGCAGTTCCTGAGGTAAAGAGCTTAAGCCAGGCCAGTGCAGGAGCACTGTCCCTTGCCCCTGGCTCCCCAGATGTTTGCTGACACAGACAGACAGTGCTCCTGCAGGGATCCCAGTGCCAGGGACAGAGCTTTGGGCTGCCCAAGGTGGGTCAGTGTCCCCAGCCCAGCACTCAGCATGCCCAGGTGTCACTGCTCTGTCCCTGCAGGGAGCCCCAAGCAGCTCCTCCCCCAGAAAAGGGACGAGGGACGGGGCTCCCAGGCAGCTCTGCACCAAGGAAGCCTCACTTGTGGGGCTGGCAGGTGATTCCCAGTCCCCAGGGAGCCGGAAGGAGGCAGCTCCATCCCACAGGACGGCACCAACTCCACTGCAGGAATGCAAATAAATCCCCTTTTCTTCCTGCTAATTTGTTTCCGTGCAGAATAAATTGAATATGTAATTTCATTTTCTCTCTTGGAGCATTAACAACCTTGGAATTGTTGGGATTCACAATGAAGACAACAAACAAGTAATTACTGACGAGCTGATATGGCTGTGGAGAGGAGAATGCCATTGATTTTAATTCTCGGCAGCCCTGTTTACTCTCCCCTTGCATTAGGCATAATAAAGTGCTACAGTAGATTATGTTCTGCTGTAAAACAGTTCTTATCAGCCACCACAAACTGCTCCTCATCAGGGGACAGCCCTCCACCACCCCACCCCTCACCAGCATCCCCTGGGGAGCCTCCCCGCCCTCACAGGGAACAATTCCTTCCTAATATTTCATTTCAGTCTGTTCTCCTTCAGTTTAAAACCATTCCCCTTTTCCTGCCACTCCAGGCCCTTGTCCAGATTCCCTCTCCAGCTCTCTGCAAACCCCTGGAGGTTCTGGAAGGGGCTCCAAGTTCTTCAGAGCTCCACTGTGCCAGGCCATGAGCAAACTGTGCTCATTGACAAATATTTATTTCAGCACCGAGCACCACAAATCCCCTGGCAGGGACTCTGGCCCTGGGCTGGGAGGCTCAGGAGGTGAAGTTTGCCCTGTGCCTGTCCCCCCACGGGGCTGGGCAGGACGTGCTGCCCCTTCCAGAGGTGCAGGGATGCCCTGGACTTTGCCACCTTCAGCTCAGAGAGGTTTTTGTTCCGTGTGTGCCTGAGGGCACAGCTCCAACACAGGTGCTAGAAACTCCTCCTGTCACTGTTTTCATTGCCTCCCCATCATTCCTGGAGGTGTCTCTGCAAGAAATTCTTGGAATTTCATTAAAATGGGCTATTTTTCCATGTTCATGCTGCTTCCTGAGCTCCACCTTCACTTCTGTGAGATCTGAACGGGCGTTTGATGCTCTGCCTGAAATTAGGTCCTCGTGCTCCACGCAGGGTTCACCAGCTCTCAGAGCGATCTTTGGAGCCTAATTAATTATTTAAAGAAGTTTAAATGTGAGTGATCTTTGAAGAAGGCATTGTCTCATCTCAATTATCTTTTCAGAGGTTTCTCTGCTCTCCCTGAGTTGGGTAAGAGACTTGCTTAAGCGCTGGCAGATAAGTAATTCCCCAATTAATATAACTAATGTTTACCCAGGGATGAATTCCTATTTCAGCAGCACTTGCAGCATCAGTGACCTTGCTAAACTCCCACACTGAGTGTTTCCCTCACAGGACACAGACACACCGATTTTATTACACAAATATTCCTCCTAATTACAAGATATTCCCAAATTAACCTCTTGCAAGAGGCTTCTCATTTGATAAAGAGCACAGGTTGCTGCACTGAGGAAAAGCCATTAACATCTAATTAAGCACCAAAATTATCCAATAGGATTTCTTGGTATCTCCTTCAAAACTTTTTTCTTCCTCTTCAACTCCTAAACAACATGAAAAATGGAGGGTGAAATATCCCGAGAAATAAATAATAATAAAATAAATATATTTANATGAAATAAATCCTCTCAGCACAAAACCTGCAGCCTTTCATGAGCAGGTTTGGGTGAAAGCTTTGGGATTTTTGTGTGAGGGAATCTCTGCTGGCCCAGCTCAGGGATTCTGAGCCACATTTATTTCCTCTCATTCCTTACAACTCCCTAAAATCAGTTCCTGCAGGCTCTGCCACTGGGGCAGAGTCTTTCCCACCCAGCTTTGGGGCTGGGCTGAGGTGAGATGATGCTGGTCAGAATTTTGTCTGACCAAGCTGACAATTTATAACCTGGAAAATGCTCCACCCCCAGATTTTTGGAAGCACAAAGCCCTGCCCTGGGGCATTAAAGGGCTTTGGAAAGGCTCTGGGCTGTGCACACCCTTCAGCCCCATCCCATCCCATCCAGGGGAGGCAGTTCTGGCCCAAACCAGCAATTTTTGGATAAATTTTTCATGCAGACCGAGTTTAGATAGACTTTTCCCTGCATATACTCAATTTAAAGTCCATTTAACAATGCTAGTTTGGTGTGTTTTGATTGAATTTTAATTGGTATTCAAGCGAGCTTGAGACTAATTGTCAATTAAAAATGCATAACTGGATGTGAAACAAATTTCCAAACTAAAAATCCCAATAAATTCGTGTTAAGCTCTCTAACTGCTTAAATATACACTCATAAAATGTTTGTATCATGGCAGTGCTATGGAGTGGAAGATTTCCTGATGGGTTTTACTCACATCCAGTAGAAGTTACAGAACGGAGGAGGGAAATAATGATTATCCTTGAATCAAGGAGCTCCAGAGCTTCTCACTGCACAGGATTTGATTTTTCTCTGCTGCAGGATGCTCAGACCTCCTGTTCCATCAGAGCATCTTCAGCCCAGGAGGAATTTCTCATTCCCCACAAATTTCTCCTCATGTTCAAGAGAAGTTTTTAACTGTCACCCATCCATGACACAGGAAGGAGAATAGGAAAGGGGAAAATCAGTGTAGAAAAGGGAGAAAAACAAAGTAGAAAAGGGGGAAAATCAACATAGAAAAGGGGAAAAATCAACATAGAAAAGGGAGAAAAACAAAGTAGAAAAGGGGGAAATCAACATAGAAAAGGGAGAAAAACAAAGTAGAAAAGGGAAAAAACAAAGTAGAAAAGAGAAAAAACAAAGTAGAAAAGGCAAAAAATCAAGGTAGAAAAGGGGAAAAATAAAAGTAGAAACGGGGAAAAAATCAAGGTAGAAAAGGGGAAAAATAAAAGTAGAAACGGGGAAAAAATCAAGGTAGAAAAGGGGAAAAATAAAAGTAGAAACGGGGAAAAAATCAAGGTAGAAAAGGGGAAAAATAAAAGTAGAAACGGGGAAAAAATCAAGGTAGAAAAGGGGAAAAATAAAAGTAGAAAAGGGGAAAAATCAACATAGAAAAGGGGAAAAATCAAAGTAGAAAAGGGAAAAAAACAAAGTAGAAAAGGGGAAAAACAAAGTGGAAAAATCAGAGTAGAAAAGGGGAAAAATCAAAGTAGAAAAGGGGAAAAATCAAGGTAGAAAAGGAAAAAAACAAAGAAGAAAAGGGAAAAAATCGAAGTAGTAAAGGGGGAAAAATCAAAGTAGAAAAGGGAAAAATCCAAGTAGAAAAGGGGAAAACGCCCACAAAATAAACAAGGCAGGGGAAGGGATGGCGAGAGCAGAGCACAGGGAGGAGCTCAGGGTGCCAGCACAGCTGAGGCTGCCCAGGAAGGTGGCAAATAATGGGGAGAAATTCAGGGAAAGTTTGTCCTTGGTGAAGGTCAGTGCAGATACCTGGAAAATGAACAAACAAATGGAGAGGAGCAGAGGGAAAGATAAAAATGGGACTGGGGAGCTGGGAGGGGCAGGCTCAGTTCTGTGCAGTTCTGGATTTGAGGGAATCACAGCAGGGATCCAGCCCTGGAAAAGTGGATTCCAGTCAAATTCACCAAAAGCCCAGCAGTTTCCTGGGGCAAGGCAGTGTGACAAGGAAGCTGCAGGTGACTGAGCTGCCAAAATGCAAGGAGAGGAAAAGGAGAGGGGATATTCCAAGGACAGGACAACAACAACCAATTTGAGAAGCTAAAGAAAGGATTATTTTTATATATCTTTCTTTTTTTGCAAGGAACAACATGGACAGCATCAGCTTTTGGACAGAGGCACAATATCTGCAAAAAAACCCAAACCCACAATCATTTTACAAAGCTCTGAAGGAATGGAAATCCCAAGAGGGAGGGAGGGAAGGGAGGAAGGAAGGAAGGGAGGGAGGAAGGGAGGAAGGAAGGAAGGAAGGAAGGAAGGAAGGAAGGAAGGAAGGAAGGAAGGAAGGAAGGAAGGAAGGAAGGAAGGAAGGAAGGAAGGAAGGAAGGAAGGAAGGAAGGAAGGAAGGAAGGAAGGAAGGAAGGAAGGAAGGAAGGAAGGAAGGAAGGAAGGAAATTCCCTTCAGGAACCTTGCAGGCTCTGAGATGCCCAGGGCTCAGGCCATGAGACAAGGGGTGTTCAGGCTTTATTCCCATTCCAGCTCTGGGTGGGACTGGCATTCCCACTGCCCCTCCAAGTGCCAGAAAGCCCAGCCAGACTGGAGAGATCCAAAATCCAGATCAGACAATCAGAAATCATTCCAACTGCAGGACACTGGGAAGCAAAACAACATCTTGCGTGGATAATTTCCAATTTTTTGGGATGCAAATCCTCATTTCAGGGCTGTTTCCTTTCCAGAGAGTGGGATTTGTTGTAGGAAACACCATCTGAGCTGGTTATCCTGGGGTTTCTCAGCAAGCAGGAGGGAGCAGAGCCTTGTGGAGCTGCCCCTCACAGACACCCACCCCAGGATGAGAGGATGTGCAGGAAACACCTGCAGCTGCTTCTGGCAGCCACAAAGGGAGCCTGGCCCAGCTCTGCTGTAAATATTTGCACTGAAGACATGGAAATCTCTTCCAGGAATCCTGCCCTGGGCATCTCAAGCAGAAATTCTGCTAATTTCAGAATTAAGGACATAACCTCCCAAAGAAGACTGGGAGAGGAAGAGAAGGCAGAACTGGGGGAAAGTGTACTCTGAAAAAGGAGAACTGAGTTCCAGGGCAGGAGACAAATACTGCAGAGGAGATGCAGGATAATTTTTGATATTGCTACAAACCAGGCATTAAAGAAAGGTACAACTAACTCCAAACTGAAATCATGTAGGTAAATAGGTTCTGAAAGGAGCAGCCCTGTGGTCAGCCCGGGTTGGTTGGTGAGATGAGGAAAAATCAATGTTTTTGCTGTTCCAGAAGGTGCTGGATCCCTCATTCCCTCAGCTGGGCTCTGCTCATCCTGCAGTGAGCTGTTTTGCCATCCCAGCGTTGTGAAATATTGTACCACACCTCTGTAGATATCATTACCCATCTATTTTGCATCTCATTAAAGATAGAAGAGCTCAGGTTAGGCAGATGAGACCTACTTTCCCCGAGGTTGTTGACTGGTGTTATTTTAGTCCCATTTTGACAGAATCCCATCTCAGCTCCTCCAGTGTTCCCATGACTGGGGTCCAACTCCCCACCCCTCTGGAACCTGCAGGGCTTTAACACCCTCAGACCCTCAGGGATGTCCCCAAGGGAACCAGCCCTTTCTGGGCTCCACAGCACAGCTTTTTCTATGCTTGTAATGTAAACATTTTCCCTGCTGACAAATATTGTTTAACATCATCCTTCCCTGTCAAAGGACTGGAAAATAATTCATCCTCCTCATGTACTATTCACCCCGCTTCTTCCCAAATTCAGAACAGATTGATTTCTTTATGTTCATCAAGATTTATGCCTTTTTTATCCCTTTGTTGTGCCAGGCACAGATTTTCCCAGGTGCTCCAGCGTGGCAGTGATCTCCAGTTCATAACTTCTAACACCCATTAATTGCCACCAGCGTTTCTGGGGCTTTATTTTTTATTTTATTTCACCCGTGTAGCTGCTGTCTGTGCTTCCTTCCTGCACCCCACAGTCAGATCCAAGTTTGCAGCCAGCTGGAAACAGCACAGACAGGAAGGAGCTGTAAGAGGAACCTTGAGATCTGTGCAGCTCCTGCCACAGCCATGAATTCGTGGAGGTCCCTGGTCCCACATCACACAGGTGACATCCATGTCCCCCCAGTGTCGGAATCTGTGATATTTAAATGGGAATATTTAAATTTGGGATATTTAAATGATTCTGAGATTGTAGAAAGTCTCTGTCTCTCAGCCCCGTGCCAAAGAAGAAGTTGTAATTGGTCTGTGCTGGTTTCAAGGTTGTTNACAGGGATCACAGACAGTGTCTCTCAGGGCTCTGTACAGGGGGGTTCCTGACCCCTGCCAGGGTCCCAGCCCTTCCAGGGCAGCCAGAGGGATGCCCTGGATTCTCACACCCCAGCACTTCCCCCTGTTTTTGTTGGGATACCACTGATGATAAGGGCAGTGGTCCATGAATTCTTCACAACTCTCTTCACTCAGGGGAGAACCATCAGCCCTGACAGCAGAAGTTTTCAGGTTTCATCACAGGAATAACAGTCTGGAGATTATGCAGATGGGTAAGCTGTGTTCACGACTTCTAAATCTGACTTAAAATGGCCTAAACTGAAACCTTGAGCAGCCTTTGAGAGACAGAACGTCTGACAAACTCACAAAGCCTTGCTGATGCTGAGGGGGATTTTGGGCAGCTCTTTTGAAGCCATCCCTGGATGAAAAGACACCACACGGGTCAGAGACGCCAGGCTTTGGGTAAAGACATAAAACAAACCCCTCAGGAACGGCAGTGCCCAGCATCTGCTGGAAATTCACCCACACCAGAATTTCCCAAGGGATTCGAAGTCCAGCTCAGTTCTGGCCATGAGATTTCTCAGAAACAAGGATCAGGGAGATGGAGTGCTGTGAGGTGACCACAAGAGCTGCTGATGCCACACCAGGCTGTGCTGAGGCTGCAGCTGGTAAAAAGGGAATGGGAATGAATGGTCTGGGATTGCCTGCTGGGAAAGGAGCTCCAGGGACAAGAGCTGCCCTTTGGAGTGCTTCCACTCACAAGCACTTGGAATATTCCCTGGGAAGGTCAAAAGCCCAGGTGTGCCTCTCGTGTCCCCTCCTCCCCAGCACTCTGAGCTGCATTCAGCTGGTGAAGGACCTTCCCTGGCCCAGGGAGCACCAATTATCCCATGGAAAGGAATAATCCAGGGACTGCAGCCACCCCAGGCCATCCCAAGGACACCAACCAAGGTCTCCCTGGGTTCAGAGGAGCCCTCAGGGACTCCCTGGGGCCTCTCCTGTCCGGGTGGGAGATGTTGTGAGTCCCAGGCAGGAATGAGCCTGCTCACAGCTCTGTGTGACTCCCTCAGCCTGCTCCCCTATTCTCCAGGATTGCTCCAAGCCCAGCTCTCAAGGGATTTAAATAAGGATGGAGGAATGCCACTGGTGCCCAGGTTCAGGTGTTTAGATGAACTCAGCTTGTTTCCTTTAGCTGCTGCTGAATTTCACCAGTGGAAGAGTGGAAAACCAATCTGGTGGCCAGGGGTCTTGGAAAAAATACAGAGCACATTGAAAATCCAAGGGGTCAGAGAGAGGTGGCACTTCCCCATCCTCCTTCCCAGTCTGCCAGTGCCAATTATTTTCTCCTGGCTGCCCTTTCAGGGCAGAAAAACCATCGTGGACAAAAGATTGGCATCTCCCAAAGCCTCTGGCCAGAGCAGTGTGGAGCCCAAGGCCATAAGGTGAATTATGATCTGCGGCTTTTTTGGCCTTACGTTGGGCTTCTCCCTGGGGGCTCCCCTGGCAGGAGAAACCCTCCTGGAGCAGTTCTGTGTCAGGAAAAGGAGATGCACAGGACTTTTTCAGTCTTCAGCTTCTTGTTTTATTGCTATCTTATCACTACTTCAGCACGCCGTCTGNGAAACTTTCTCCACGAATGAGGGTCAAAGTCAGAGCTCCCCTGGGGGTCAGGACACCCCAGGGCAGACAGAGAAACATTCCCCTTGCCCTGGGTTCCAACAATGATCAGCCCTGGATTGCATTGGCTGCACCAGAGGGAGGGACAGGGACAGGGACAGGGACAGGGACAGGGAAGAGGATGGGTCCCACAGCAGGGATGTGGAGGGTCTGGCCAGGAGAGGAGGCCCAGCCCCACTCTGGGAATATTTCACCTTCCTGCCTCCTCCTCCCCGGGGAAACAAAAGAGATACAGATGCTGGGTTATAAATTCTAAAGCAATTCTGCTGAGAACCTCCTTTTGAATTTAGAGGCAAATTCTTCATAGAAATGGATTGAGAAATTCTCCCTCTGAAGTCATCCATCTCCTAATAGGACATCCTGACACCAGCTGAGTCAATCCAGTGTCCGCTGCTGATTTGAGGGTGTTCATCCAAGGCTGACATGACATTTCTTTTGTTGACAGAGCTCATATGTTACAGCAGCCTGTCCTTCATATTTCTCTGTCTTTCACTGCTTCAGCAGCTGCACACCAGGGGAAACTGCTGCATTTACTTATTGCTTCAAGGTCCATTTCCTAGACATTCCTTCCTCCAGCAAAGGGCAGCATTCGTGTGTTAAATCCTAGATTTCAGCTGGGGAAGGATTTGCCCTGGAGATGATTCTTCAAAGGCCAATACAGAAAGTTCGCCAAAGTGCTGGAGCAGCTGATTTTAATTTCAGGAGCAGATACATGATAATGATATTATTCAGTGCCTTTCATCCCAAAGGACTCTTCTCCAAAGCCAGACTTTGACAGGGAGATCTACCAGTGGATCTGGAGGAACACAGGCAAAGCTTCATGCACCATGGCATCTCTAGGAAGGAACAAGACAGCTAATTTGAACTTTGTCACATCGAATTCCGAGCCTGGGATTGCTGGGATGAGCATTCCAGCAGACAGCTCTGCTCTTGGAGCGTGAGGGGATTCCTCACTGCTCTTCCTCACTGACATAGGATGTCATTTGGGCAGGAAATGCAGCTGTCCTGGAAGTGCAGGCTGGAACAAAGCCTGGGCTCCACCTCAGGAGCTGGGAAAGTGTTGTATAAACATCTCCCCATGGGAGATGAAGTGTAGGATGTCTGAGGGTATCAGAAGGCTTTGAGGTGCTGAATATACTTTATTAAATCTATACTAAAATACATTAATAATAATTGAAGAGAGGCTACACTACATACTTACTTCTGACTTACCTGTCTTAGACTAACTAAACTTAGTCTTGTGACCTTCTCAGAGTCCAGACACAGCTGGACTTGATTGGTCCTTGCAGGTAAACAATCTCCATTTCACATTCCACAGGGAGAACAGAGATAAGGATTACCCTTCCCTCTGCAGCTCTTTATGAAAAGTTTGTGCCCTGTTCCCCTCTTAGAGGGGAGCGAGGCAACAGACATTTGCTCTGGGAATTAGAACCTTGTCCTGTCCTTGTGTCCTGGACACTGGAGGGGCAGCACAGAGGTCACTGACCTCCTGCTGGAACTGTCACCTCACACAATGTGCTCCAGCAGCCCATCATCCTCACCAGGTGAATGTTGGAACCCAGGGCAGGGAGAACATTTCTCTGTCTGCCCTGAGGGGTTCTGCTCTGCTGGAGCCCTGCCCTCACCTCCCTGCCCTGCTGAGCACCTGGGCCAGCTCAGGGAGTGCCCAGGGAGCCCCAGGTGTGTCACGGGGTCCCAGCCCCAGGTGTGTCACAGCTCTGCTCCCTTTCCTGCAGGAGAGCAGCTCTCCCTCCTTGCTGCTCTGTTGCTCTTTGCCTCATAAAGTTTTATTAAAGACTTACAAGGGATTTTCTGCACAGCTGCCCAACCAATGCCCTTCACAGCACATCTCCAGCCCTTTAAATATTCACGAGGCTGGGGCTGCTGCTTAATTGAATTTCCCCTAAGGATGAATCAGTTCTTTTTCATCTCCTGCAGCCAAGGTGCAAATTAAGTACAAAGTTGGGACAGGAGACCAAGGAAGCAATTCCTCTTTGGGCAGTGGCCACACCCCTGCTGGGATCAGAGCTCCAGCATCACTCTTCTCCCTAGAAAGTCTTAAAATCACAGAGCCATGGAATAATTCATGGCAGGATGGGCTGCCAGGGGTCTCCAGTCCAAGCCCTGCTCAGGAAGGGCTTTGCTCTGCCAGCAAAGACAGGGGAGGTTGCTCAGGGTCTCAAGTTTCAAGCACCCAAGGATGGAGATCACACCTTCACCTCAAAGCTGCGTGTGCCTCATTGGGAAATCTTCATTTCCTCACACATTTAGTGAGATCCCTGCTTTGCAAAGCACCTCCACCAGGAGCCAGCTCCAGCCACCCCACAGCCTCCCTCAGGAGCAGCAGGAGCCTCTCCTAGCCTTCTGTTCCTACCCCCAAACCACCCGAGCACCCTGAGCCTCTCCCCAGCACGGCCCCCTCGTGCTCCCGCCCCCAGAGCAGACACAGCACCTCAGAGGTGCCCTCAGAGTGCTCAGCAGAGGGGGGACAGCCCCTCCTCCCTCTGCTCCCTGCCCAGCTGCCCTTCAGAGACACCTGAGGTGCCACCAGCTCTGCTTGGCCACCAGGAGTGACACTGGCCACTGCCCCAGATGCAGAATTATCCCAGTCCCTGCTTTTCTCCTGGGCACAGCAATGGGCAGAAACACCCTGGGAGCAGCCAGGAGAGCAGGGCAGATTCCAGAAGCTGTCTCAGCCTTCCCTGCTGCTCTCACCCCATTTCCTGGAGGCTTTGGGCACTGCAGAGAAGTTATTCTGTACAGATGTCTTAGCCCTGAGGTCAGCCAGGGGAGCTGCCCTATTTCCTCCTTGGCCAGGAGCTAATATTGAGCTGGGCAGCAAGAAGAGGAGAAAAGGAGGGCAATGGCCTGAGCTTTTGGGTCACAAAACCACGGGGAGCCTGAGCAGGCAGCACTGGGACAGGGACAGGGACAGGGATGGCAGGAGATGAAGGAGCAAAGTGAGGGTTTTATTCTAAGAGGTGCCTCTGCCCAAGTTCATGCCAAAGTCAATAGAAGGGATTTTATTTAAGAGTAAATTAAATTTCTATGTTTTGTAAGAGACCCACCCCTGACACTGCAGGAGGGCTGCAGCCACGATTCCAATGGCACTGCTGCCAACACCCTGACCCACAGGGTGTCAGGTGTGTTCTGACTCTGGCAGTGTTGGTTTGTTTTACTGCATTGTTTATTTTATCTTTTTATTTCCCTCCCTAATAAAGAACTGTTATTCCTGCTCCCATATTTTTGCCTGAGATCCCCCCTTAATTCCAAATTTATAACAATTTGAGGGAGGTGATTTACATTTTTCCATTTCAGGGGAGGCTCCTGCCTTCCTCAGCACACACCTGGCTTTCCAAACCAAGACCTGCCCTTCCAGCTGGGCACAGCCCAGTGCAGCCATCCCCAGGCAAAGCCCAGCTCTGTCACTGACAGCAGCAGCAGCCTCTCAATAAAAGCACAGGAAGCAGAGGGAGGGGTTGTGCATGGGAAAAAGTCTTCCTGGAGCCAGTCCTGTGCATAATTCCAGACTCTACAGGCCACGGGAGCAGCTGGATCCCTCAGCAGCTGGATCCTGGGGGTTTATTGGCTGCAGGGCTGGCAGCAGGATGCTGTCACCATGGCCATGCACACCAGCTCTGTCCCTGCCTGGCCAGGGCCAGGGGCTCAGGCCCGCCCACAGCTCTGCTGTTTGCAGTGTCATTGCTTCTCCCACCACCTGTGGCCACGGTGCTGCCTGGAACAAGAGATCAACCACCCCAGAAATTGCTCTCCACTGCTCCTGGCACAAGCTGCTGTTATTGGCCTTCTCTGCCAGCTGGAAAATTAATGCTGGCAGGGATGCCAGTGTCTGAAGACATCAGGCTCTTCCTCAGTGACAGGGATTTTTGGCAGGGAGGGACAAACTAGGGCAGTGGACGCAGCCCTGGCCCCTCCTTGCCTGGTGTTCTCATGTCCCAGCCTGCTGGGCTCTGCCCCTCTCTGACTGGAGAGCAAATTCCAGCCAAGGCAGGTCCTGTGGGTGATTTTGGCCAGCCCAGGGCAGGAGAGGAGAATCAGAGGTATTTAGTCCAACTCCACAGCTGAATTTACACCTCATGGGTGACAGTCACAGTGCCCCACACCCTGGGGAAGCCAGCACTGATATCCAGACAGGATCTTCTGGAATGGGGAGCAGCTGCATCCCCTCCTTGGGACAGCCAGGGAAGGTCCCCCTGCAGGGAGAGGGGACCCCTGTGCCCCTCCCTGCGGGTCTGAGCACCCCACCCTGCCAGGAGTCCCTGCTGAGGCACAGCCACAGCCTAAAGCTGCCCCCCAGATGAGAAAATCCCCTTTTCCAGGCAGCCCAGCCCTGCCTGCACACAGCACAGGGACAGCCCTGCCCCTGTCCCCAGAGGATGGGACACACCAGGAGCTCCTGCAGAGCCTTTGCAGAGCTGCTGAAGTGGGGCAGCAGGGCCTGGCCAGCTGCAGGGACACAGCCTGCTGCTGGGAGGATGAAAGGAAGGCCAAGCCCCGGTGAGACACGGAGGAACATTGAGTTCAGCTCCTTTGGCAGCAGCCCTGTGGGGTGCTGGGCTGTGCATCCTTCCAGCAGCCCCCCTGCCCTGCTGGGGCAGCACAGAAACCTCCCAGCCCCCTGCAGCCCATCCTGAGGCCAGCTGAGAGCAAGGGGGAAGTGCCATTTGGAGGAGCCTGGGGTTTATTTCATCTGCAGGATGAAATATTCTCCAGGAGAGGAGAATCAGAGCACTGAGAGTTTCCAACGGCGATTCTGAAGGTGTTTTCTTTTCAGAAAAGTGCTTTTTTTTTATTTAGTCCAACTCCTCCATAGGAATAACAGCTCTTTCTCATTCAAAAATATTTTCACTTTGAATATATTGCCTCGAAGAAGCTGTTTTGCATCTGCCAGGCCGTGGCAATAAGTCATGCAAAGCCTCACCTTGGTGTGTCAGGTGCATCTTCTTCTCTGCAAGGCTCCCTCAAGATATCTGCTCTGAATATCATCTCTGTGAAGGACAGGGCACCCACCTGACTGACAAACAGCTCCTGCAGCCAGACAGAAACCCCTCCTGCTCCTCCTGGCGTTTGGATCCCTGCAGGATGAGAATCCTCAGTACCTGGAAGGATGGGATGGGACAGGGCTGTGGATTTGAGCAGTTTTCTCATGGCCATGCCCAGCTTTGGGTACCCCAGAGCCCCTCCCTGGGCTCACAGGGACTTGCAGAGAGCTGGGGGGGACTTTGGACATGGGCCTGGAGGGACAGGACAAGGGCAGTGCTTTTAACCTGAGAGTGGGTTTAGATCCAATATTGGGAATCAGGAATTGTCCCCTGTGAGGGTGGGCAGGCCCTGGCACAGGTGCCCAGAGCAGCTGTGGCTGCCCCTGGATCCCTGGCAGTGCCCCAGGCCAGGCTGGA
This sequence comes from Ploceus nigricollis, assembly GCA_013399945.1. Lineage (NCBI taxonomy): Eukaryota > Metazoa > Chordata > Aves > Passeriformes > Ploceidae > Ploceus > Ploceus nigricollis. The sequence continues at coordinate 49,688 of VXBC01002769.1, forward strand.
CAGGGCTGGGAGCACCTGGGACAGTGGGAGGTGTGGGATGAGATGATCTTTGAGGTCCCTTCCAACCCAAACATTCCAGGATTCCACGACTTTACAATTCTGCAGGAATGAAGATCCCACAGCCATTCTGGCCTCCTGCTCCAGGGTCTGAGCACTCTCAGGCTTAAAATATTTTTCCTCATTTATAATCAGTGTTGCTGCTGCCTTTTAGCCCAACTCCAGGCACTTCCAAAGGCAGATGTGGGCTCTCTTCCCTACATCTTCCCCTGGAGCTGCAGACAGCAAGAACATTCCTCTCCCAGGCTGAAGCCTTCTCCTCCCCAGACCAAACAAGCACCATTGCTGTCCACATGAGGAGCTCCAACCATCCTGTTTCCCTTGGCTGGACCTGCACCACAATATCCAGCTCTTCTTCTGGGAATCAAAAGCTGGACCCAGTTCCCAGCTGTCTCACCTGCCCATAAAGGGAACCATCACTCCCTTTTCCCTGCTGGTGACACCATTCCAGCACTGAGCTTGGAATGTGCCTGAGCTGGAGCTCCTGAGGTTCATCTGAAGGGCAGCCCTGCCCTGCCCTTCCCGGGGATTGAGTGCTCCCCCAGCCTGCTTTCACCCAGGCACTCCATCCTCTGCTCTTCATTCCCCTCTCCCCATCCTCTGCTCTGCTCTTCATCCTCTGCTCCCCATCCTTTGCTCTGCTCTCCATCCCCTTCTCCCCATCCTCTGGTCTCTGTCCTCTGCTCCCCATCCTCTGCTCTCCATTCCCTGCTCCTCATCCTCTGCTCTTCATCCCCTTCTCCCCATCCCCTGCCCCATCTCCTGCTCCCCATCCTCTGCTCTGTTCTGCATCCTCTGCTCTCCATTCCCTTCTCCCCATCCCCTGCTTTGTTCTGCATCCTCTTCTCTCCATCCTCTGCTCCCCATTCCTTTCTCTCCATCCCCTTCTCTCCATCCCCTTCTCCCCATCCCCTTCTCCCCATCCCCTGCTCCCAGCCTTTCCTGCAGACACTGAGCTGTGCTGACACCAGGATCAGCCCAAGGGACACTGCAGGAAGGCAGCCACAAGCTGGGCTGTGTAAGAGGGGTGCCAATCCTTTAACTTTAGTCTTGCAGCCAATTTTATACCCAAACTATCACCTCCATCCAGGCTGGGTGACACCAGTTGGCTGCAAGGTGACCTTTGAGATTTTGTTGTTCCAGAGAAGGAAGGGAAATCTCAGACTTCTGCTCTCAAATGCTGACGTTTCTCCTGTGGTGGTTTGATCTGGGAAGCTCCATTCTGGATGGATCCAGAGCCACTTCTCAGCTGTTTCCTGGCTCTGGAGCTGGCCTGAGCCTCAGGGTGACACGAGATGCATTTCTCCAGGGAAGGGTTTGTGTCCTGACTGCTGCAGAAGCCAAGCAGGGCTTCAAAGCCAGCAGGAAACCTTTTAGGACTGAGTTCAGCACCTTCACCTTGTCCTTGCCAAAGGAGCACTCAGGAAGGGTTTGAGGGGAGCACAGCTTCCACAGGGGAGCTGATCCAGCCTGGAAAAGCCTTCCAAAGCTGGTGCCTGATTTCCAGAAGTCTTGTTCCTCCCAAGGAAGAAGTGGCCTGAAGAACACAGAAGCTTCTGAGCATGGAGGTTTGTAACAGAAACTCTTCTCACTTGGTGTTTTGCAGCACTGAATTTGTTTCTTCATTAAAATACAGCTTTATTCAGAAACCAAACTGATTTCTGCAGCTTCACTTGCTTTTTCTGCATCTCTCTGCTGAGCCCAAAATGAATAAACTCTGCTGATGGAAACCAGCTGGGATCTTAAACACGAGCTGGGCTTGCTGCTTCTTGGAGCTTTAGTCCAGGCTCTCACCTGTTGGGATAGCACAAGAACTGTCTCCAAAATGACAGATATTCCTTGGGAATCAGAAACCCTGGGAAGGGGCTGCTCCCACCAGATTTTCCTCCTAAACCACCCCTCAGGTTGTGGGGTCTTGGAATCTGAATAACAAGCGGCCTGCTGCTCCCCCCACCCTTCCACACCCCCTCCCCAGGGCTTGAGAACTTAAGCTGGGCTTAACTGAAGGTGTTCTGAGTTTAATTTCTGAGCAAACTGAAAAACGTGCCCAGCTTTGTGCTGGGAGCAGCTCCACCCTGAGCAGCCCCGGACCAGACAGTGACTGGACCCTTGGATTCCCAAATCCCCCATCTGGGGCTTGATTCCCGTGTTTCCAACAGAACGGGCATTTTTTACCCTGCCTCAGAGCTGCCCAGCCTAACTTTGGTGCCAAGGCTCCCCCTGCAGTCGCTGGAGAAGCACAGGGAGCAGATCCGGCCATCCAAATATTGCTTGGAGGAAGGAATGACCCCTTGCAAGGAGCTGAGTCTCTCCCCAGAGGCCATGGGGCAGCTGAGACCCTCCAGGAAGATGGAAGAGGAATTTCTTGGGATGCTGATCCCTTCCCTGCATGGAAATGGAGCTAAACGTGAAGGAAACGAAGAATCCTTGGGTTTGCTCCCACACTGAGGGGCTCCATTTCCCTCTCTCCCTCCTCTCCCTTGAATTAGATATCCCAGCCCGTTCCCTGCCCTGCATTTCCCGAGGCTACTTTGTGGGAATTCTGTGGCACAGAGGCAGGGTGACTTCTCAGCCCTGCCTGATTTGCAGACATCCATCAGTCCTGCTGGCAGGAGGGACTGCAGGGAGCAGGGATGGGTTTGAGATCCTCGGGCAGGGATTTCAGGGCAGCCATCCCAGCTGGGGCCAGCAGGGACAGGGCAGGGAATGCAGGGAAGGAGAGAGGGAAAGGGAAAAGGAAAGGGAGAATGAGATGAAGGCAAAGGGGCATTGCAAAGGCAGGAAGGGGAAAGGGAAGGAAGGGAAGGGAAAGGGAAGAAGGGGAAGGGAAAGGAAAGAAAAGGGAAAGGAAAGAAAAGGGAAGGGAAAGAAGGAAAGAAAAGGGAAAGAAGGAAAGNAGGGAAAGGGAAGAAGGGAAAGGGAAGAAGGGAAAGAAAAGGGAGCTTTTTTCCAGTGATTCTCTGCAAAAACAAGGCAATATTCCCAAGGAAAGTGTTTCCTTTGATGAGCACACCCTTCCTCCCATGCTGAGGAGCATTCCAAGCACGGTTTTCCATCTGAGATCCCACAGCAAACTCCTCACACATCAGGGCTGTGCCCAGACCTGGCTCCTGCCCCTCCATCCCACTTCTCTCAGCTCACTTTCTCTCTGCTCTGCTGCCTTTCTTCCCCTGACTCCTCTCTGTGCTCCTGTCCTGAGTGTTTGCACATCCCAATCCCTCTCCTGCAGCTGCCAGGACACTTGGAGAGCCCCCACAACCCCAGGAGGACCCTGGCTCACATCCCCACTGCTTTTCTTCCTTCCCCCCACAGAGATTTCCCCTTCCTAAGTGAGGAGTGCCCCCGGGTGCTGTGCAGAGGCTGCAGGTCAGTGTGATGAGAGGAAAAACCCTCCCCACACAGCTCACCCAGGGAAAGCCAGGCTGCCACGAGCCACTCAGCATTTGATAACACTTACCTGGAAAAGATCCCTCTGCAAGACATTTTCAGTCCTTGAAAGAAGGCCTTGAAGATGTTTCAGCAGAGAGTTGAACAGCTTTGCCCCTGAATCCACATTGTTCTAAACCATTTGTGACAAAATGCTCCTCTCCAGCTGAACATCTCCTTTCAAGTGAACAGCAAGACACTTTTCAATGCTCCCTCGTGGTGAAAAAATTAAAGCATTCCTTAACAGAACCTTCATTTTTCATCCAAATTTCCGTGTGAACACCTAACAGAAGGCCAGAGGCCTGCCCTGTGTTGCTGCCCATCCTTTTGGCCTTTTTGTCCCTCCTGTTTTGTTTTATCAGCAGTGTGGCTGTCAGGTTTGAGGCACCTCGTTGTGTGCACGTGAGTTTGGCCGCTTTAATATTCATCTTCTGACAACACTCAGGGTTCAGCTGCTCTCCTAATTAGTGCCTGGCTGCAGTGGAGAGGATTCGTGTGGAGGAACACTGCCCTTCCACCCTCGGGATCTCATTTTTCTTTGCTCTGGCTGGCAGGGAATTTGCAACAGAGGGATGTTTAATCCTGCTGGCCCTGCCAATCTCAGCTGTCATCTCCCTGCAAGGAAAACACAGCCTTGGTGCTGCTTTGCTTGCTGAGGCTGCTCAGAGAGAGCTTTATCTTCAGCAGCACCATTTCTGCTGAGGATGACGTGGTAAAACCCTGGAACAGCTCAGTCTGGGAGGGTTTGAGCCCTCCTGAGGTCAGGGTGTGCTGGAGCATCCCTGTGGGAGGATGTTGTGGCAGAGCTGCTGAAATCGGGGTCTCTCCAGCACCTGATTTTGGCTGTGTGGCTGCTCACACTCGTCGTTGATGCTCTCGTTTACTTTTCATCAGTTTGTTAGGCAAATCTCCTTTCAAGTGTTTTCGTTCTCATCAGGCACTAAATAACCCAGACCAAAGAGGGGAGGTTGTGAGGGCAGAGGCACGGAAAGCCGTGTTTCCTGCCAGCCCGTGTGCTCCCGGCAGAAGGAGCTCTGCGTGTCCCACGGGAGAGCCAAAGATCCCAACGAGCATCTCAAAATTCATCAGCCGAGTTTTGCAGCGCAGAATGAAAATCCAGAGCCCGGCGCCGCTGGACAACTAAAGATCTCCACCTAGTGAGTGGCAGGGACAGGGCAGCTTCCCGGGAACCCGCCGGGAAAGGGAGGGAAGAATTCCAGGGGCAGGCTGAGCCCGGGGCTGGGGGATGTGTGCCCTGAGCCACCTCCGTGCGGGACACGCGGGATGCTCCGCCTGGCACCGCGCCCGAGGCTCGGCTTAACCCGCTGCGACCCGGCTTAAACCCCGCTTAAACCCCGTTTAAACGCCGCTTAAACCCCGCTCTGTCTCCATCGACCCCTCCCCGAGGCGGGCACGGCTCTGCCTTAATTACAGCCCAGCAAATTACGCGGCCCGCTAATGATGCCCCGGCGCTGGGGAGCTTTGACATTTTTCCTGTTGATGGCATTACCTGTTCTGTAGCAAGCGGGAGATAATTGTAATTTCCTGGACTGCTCCGAAACACATAAAGTTTATGGGTAATCTTATTAAAGCTTTCATATAGTGGGAAACGTTCTGTTATGAGCTGGGAGAAAATTAATGGCCATTCTTTTGTGGTTGGCACACAATTAAATCCCCGGGGTGGGGGTGTTTCTGTTCCATCTCAGACACGTGGTTTGCACTTTATTAAATGTGTTCTTTCTGCTTTGCAGGCACTCAGGGGCTCAGGGTTGTTCCTCTCTCCATCCTGCCAAGGGTGTGAGCAGCCCCCAGCCCTGCCCTGCTCCTTGTGCCCAACATGTTCCCACAATCAAAGGTTTTCAGGTGGAGCAGCAGAGGATTGATCACCTTGGGGTCGCTGGGCTGTGGGCAGCTGGGATCCAAAAAGGGGAAAACCAAAAAGCTGGGATCCAAAAAGGGGAAAACCAAAAATGGGAAAATCAAAAAGCTGGGATCCAAAAAGCTGAAAACCAAAAAGGTTCTCTCCTCCTGCCCCTCAGCTCTTCCACACAATTTAATTTGCAGGATAAAACTTGGGAGTTCACCTCCTGAATAAATCCCAGCCTTCTCCTCTGGCCAGCACTGGATCCTGCTGATTTCAAGCCCTGTCCAGGTGTATTGATTCTCCCAGCAGGGAAAACACTGGCATAGCAATTGCAGATTGGAGCCAAAGGGAAGGGGCTGCATTCAGAGCACATGGGATAAAGGAGATTTATTGCAAGGGAAAGGGGTGTTTATTCATGCCATGACCTCAGGCCCTGCACTGCACTCCCCTGGAGAGGGGTGCTGTGACCTTGAGGCAGTGGCTTAGCAGGGACAGCCAGCACTTAAGAAGTGACTTCAGCAGAGGCAGAACAAACAAGGAAAATGCTCCAGGGACTGATCCTGTCCAAGCCCACACAGCAAAATGAACACCTCCCTCTGGCCAGGCTCATTCCTTCCTGGTGATTTCCGTTCTTCTTCTGTTTTCATGTGGCAATAAATGATGTCACTACCAAAAGCCACGTGGTGATTGCCAGGCTCCCTGGCAGGGACACAGCCAGGCTGGGACAGCAGAGCTCCTGCCCAGGGATGCTGCTGGGCCTGTCAGCAGTGGGACAGGAAACCTGGAAAAACAATGAACTGCCACCACCCTTGCCAAACTGAAATGACACATACTGCTATTAATGTCAGGTCTGTTTAATGAGGGATAATTAACCCCCTCATCACAAGGCCATTGGATACACCAGTTGGAAATGTTCCAGTTAATGCTATTTGAGATTTCCACCTCATTTTCAATAATTTAATTGATGTCTTAATTATGAAAGATACCTGTATTAACCCCATTCCCAAAGAGCTCCTGTCACTGCTGTGATTTACAGAGGCTGGTGGGTCTCTCACTGCCAGTCCCTGCTGTGATCCTTCTTCCTTGGAGGCAGCTCCTGCCCATCTGGCTGTGCCAGAGCTGGGCAAGAGGATTGGGGAGAATCCAGGCTCAGGGAATCTTTTGTTAATGCCAGGACAGGGTCCAGCCTTCCCCTCATGCAGGAGGTGCTGTGCATGCCCATTTCAGATCACAATCCCAGAACCATTAGGCTGGGAAAGAGCTCCAAGGCCATCGAGTCCACCCTGATCCCCACCCTGTCCCCAAGCCCAGAGTTCTCAGTGCCACCTCCAGGGATTCCCCGGACACCTCCAGGATGGGCTCTCCACCCCTCCCTGGGCAGCTCCAAGGCCTGAGCTCCCTTTCCATGGGGAAATTCCTGCTGCTGCCCACCCTGAGCCTGCCCTGGCCCAGCCTGAGGCCGTTCCCTCTCCTCCTGTCCCTGTTCCCTGGAGCACAGCCCGACCCCCCCGGCTGTCCCCTCCTGGCAGGAGCTGTGCAGAGCCACAAGGTCCCCCCTGAGCCTCCTTTTCTCCAGACTAAACAACCAGATCAAGGAATAAATTATTCAATCAGTGACAGGTGTGGGAGGGGCAGCTTGGATGGATCACAGAATCATGGAATCACTGAATGGTTTGGGCTGGAAATGACCTTAAAGATCCTCCTGTCCCACCCTCTGCCTTGGGCAGGGACCCCTTCCCCTAGCCCAGGTTGTTCCAACTGAATATCCCGTTCCTTCTGCCTTTCCAAACCCTTCTCCTGCTGAAACCCAAGGGCAGTGGCCAGGACTGGCCATATTTTGGGCTGTGTCCCTGGCCTGAGGGGACTCAGCACAGCCCAGTCAGGCAGATCTCCCCACCGAGCTTAAAAACACCACATCTGCCACCAGAATTAAAAATGCAGACAGGGAAAACAGCCTACAGCGAGCAGGGAGGGTATTTATAGCTCCTTATGTAAAGCAGATACAATGGAGCCATTTGGAGCTGGAATGGGCTCAGTTCTGCTCCCTCATGGAGCAATCTGCAGCTCCCAGCAGATCCCAGCAGATCCCAGCCCACCCCAGGCCTGCTCTGCTGAGAGACACAGGACACAGCCTGAGGGGCTGGGCACCCAGGAGAAATGACAGGTTTTATGGTCTGGGGGAGCTCAGGTGCCTGGGAATGATGAGCATCATGCTGCTCCCACTCCCCTGAGCCCACACAGACACTCCCTCACCTGCCCTGTCCTGGAAAGCTTTAATTGCCACCACTCAGAAGCAGCTCAAGGCAAGAACCCGACGACCGAGGTCTCACAGATTCTCCCAGCTGATCAATTAACTCCAAAAGGTCGTTCTGAGCAGCTTTAACCAAAGTGCAAGCACATGGAAAAGAGGTTATTGCTTCCTGAACATCTCAGCCTGTTCCCTTCTGATGTGCTGGTGAATTAGATATTAAATCCACAGATGAGCTAAATGAGTTAATCGTGGCTAATGTCATTACCAGCAGTAGCAGAGGAATCAAAGATGATTAGCCACTTGTCAGAAAGTCTTAGCACAGAGGACAGAGAGAATTAATTTGTCCCACTGACCTGCTTTTGGTTTCTGATGGACGTGTGCTGGAAATGCAGGAAATAAACAGGGAGGAAAGGAAATCCAGGATGATAAACCAGCTGAAATACGTGGGAAATGTGGAACTTGGAAGTGATGCTCTAGGAAAGCAGGAAAGGGTGGAGATAGGGGGGCAGAGATTTGCCAACCAGCTCCCTCCTAACCTGAGTTATGCCATGGCTCTGAGGCTGTTCACTGCACTCCCCTTTGGGAATCACTCCCAGCCAGGGCTCTCCTGGCTCCCTTTGGGCCAGCCTGCCCCGACCCTGGCCACAGGCAGCATTTCCATGGGTCAGCAGGGCTGGACACCTTGTCCCTCCCCAGCCCTGCCTGCTGCCTGCCTTTCCCTTCCTTGACACAGCCAATTTCCCAGAGGAGATGGATGGATCCTGCAGCAGCACTGTGTATTTAATATGTGCTATTTATCACCCACCCTGTCACCCTGGTGAGAGGAGTGTGTGCCTGCACAATAAACATCCAAAAATCCCTGTTGCATTTGGTTAATCCTCTGATGGCCATCAACAAACCTCAGGGGCTTGGGAGTGACTTGGGGTACATTTTAATAGGTATTAATATTTCTAGAANAGCTTCTCCCCAGCCCTTCCCATTTAAAAGTGTGTCAGGCTGCAGCAGCTCCTGTTTTCATGGCTCCAGGCAGCCCGAGCAGGAGGAGCTGTGCTGGTCCCATCAGTGCTGCTGTCTGGGGCAGGGAATCATCAAAGGGAAACCAGCCATGGCTGCTCTGACAGCCCTGTCCCACAGCCCCAGTCCCAGGGCTGCCACTCGCTCCAGAAACAAAGTGGGACCAAGGCTGGGCTTCTCCAGAACCCCCCCAGACCTTGGGCTCACAGGTTGGGAAAGGCATCCAAGGTCATTGTGTTCAGCCTCGGACCCAATGCCACCTTGTCACCAAGTGCCACCTCTGCAGGGCCAGGGCTCCCAGAGCCGTGTCTGCTGGAGCCAAACCAGGTGAAAGCCACCCCCTGACCACTCGTGGCTGGGATTTCCTCTGGGGCAAGGCCTTGTCCTTAAGCAGGGCTTTGGCACAGCCCTGAGTCTGCCCTGGGTGCTGAACGCTCCTGCCCAGGCTGGAGGTGAAGCAGGGTCTCCATCAGCTCTGGGGCTCTTGGCCCAGCAGTGTCAGCAGGGGACACAGTTCCACCAAATTCCATCAAACCAAGCGTTTGGCCAGCAGAACGTTGCTGAGTGTTTCCAGAAACCAAGCAGCAACACTTCCAGAATGATTTGTGCAAAGCCCAGCTCTCGTTAGCAGCCAGTTTCCTTTATACAGTCTGAAGGTTCACTGTCACCACGTGCCTGGTGGCACTTCTGGAGGCCTTGCTTGGTGCCATCACCACTCAGGAGCTGCCCAGGGCAACGTGCCAGGGGCTCCCTGACAGTTCTGCCCGAGCCTGTCCTCTGTCAGTAAATAACCAAGTGTAGCCTGACACTGAACCTTGTTAAATTACTGTTTTCTATCAATAAATTCTCTGCCACTTCTCTTTTTAGAGTGAGGTGTGACCACACCACCCCTTCACAGAGCAGACAGGGCCCAGCTTGACCCAGACACTTTCTCCATCTCAGCGTGGCCCAGCTGAAACCATTTTCTCCTCGTGAGTCATCAGCCTCTGCTGCTTTCTGCCTCCTCCTCATTGCCACTCCCAGGCCAGCCCCATTTCTGCCACACAAATACAGTTGGCTTTCTTAAGCACTGCTCAATATTTCATGCAGAGACTTCTCAACATCACAGACTATTCCCAACTATCTCTTTAATCATGAGCAATTCACTGAAAAAGCCTAAAATAGTGCTTTTTTTTTTGCTCCTTATTAGAAGGAGGGGAGCAGGTCTTGTGGAAGGGGAGGATGAGTAATGAGGTTGTGCTCGGGGTGTTTGGACAAGCAGCGCAGAACTGCTGTGAAATCTCCTGCTCTGGAAACCTTCCTGGGAACTCTCAGCAGTTTTCTTCCTACCTGAGCCACGCACAGATTGCAAAGTGCAAGCAAAGACAGAACAGGAGTTTATTTGCAAATATAAGCATGAATCACTTTTCCCTAAATGCTCCACTGGCTCCAGGAGCCCTCCATGTGCTGGTGCCTGGCTTCCCATCTGCGGAGGGAGCAGGAGCAGCTGCTGTGCTGTTCCAGGCAGTCTGGGAGCCAGGAATGGCCCTGCTTGCCTCTCTCCTGCCCTGATTCCCAGCCTCCAGCCCTGCCTGCCCAGATTCTTGGCAGAATCCTTTCATTTCCCAGGCAGATTTTGCCCCAAACAGCCCCTGCCTTGCTCTGTGGGATCCGGAGCGACCCCCTGGCCAGGCAGCCACTCCTTCCAAATAAAGTGTGAATAAAGCTGCATCACCCAGGATATCTGAGAATATCCAGGATATCTGAGCCTTTCTGAGGTCACAGCTGCCACAGAGATGTGCCAGCAGGCACTGCCTCTCCCTGCCCTGAGCAGCCATCACCCGGGGCAGGGGGACAGGGGAAAGGGCTGCTTCCAAAGCTGTGGAGCCGGGGCCAGGGGTTTGGCTGCACAAAGGAAAAGCCCCTGACATCTGAAATTCCTTTTCACCCTTATCCCGTTCTCTGCTGCACAAAGAAGCTGCAGGAGGACACACGAAGGTCACTGGCACAGGGCAGGGAGTCTGAGATAACTTTGCATGAGGAAGGAGAAAAAAAACCTCTCCAGGGATTACAATAAATTGCCATCTTCTTTTCCCAAGGGCTCCCATGAAACACTTGAAAAAAGTGACCTCATTAATTAATGAGATGGGTTAAGGCTCTCTCCACATACTCTACTTAATTGCAATTCTGTCATTCCTAGTGAATTCTTAGAGCCATATTGATTATTCAAAGCTCTCTCCAATCAATAGAACAATAAACCATGTATGCTTAAAAAAGTGATTAAAGAGATAAATACAGGAGACACTTGAGAGCAGCCACCTCCCCCTGCAGCCACTTACCCGAGAGCAAGCAGTGACAAACCTGTGTCAGTGTCCTCATGGAAATTTATTTAATTTATTTATCCCTAAAGCACAGGCAGAGCAGCTCCCAGCAGGAATCACCCCAGCTCTCACGCTCCCAGTGTTCCCTTGGCTGCTCGCTCAGGATGAGCAGGGTGGAGAGGCCATGGCCAGGGGTGAGGCTGGAGAGCTCCTGCCAGGGTGGGCAGGGTCCTGCAGGACCACTCTGCTGGGAAGCTGCAGGAACAGCATGGATGGGACTTCCTTACTGCAGAGCAGGGAGCGGCATCCTACAGCCTGAGTACCCCACACCATGGAGCAACCCTACACTGTGGAGCAGCCTCAAACATGGAGAAACCTCAAACATGGAGCAGCCTCGAACATGGAGCAGCCTTGAATATGGAGCAGCCCTGAACACGGAGCAGCCCTGCACCATGGAGCAGCCCTACAACAAGGAGAAACTCCACACCATGGAGCAGCCCCAGACCATGGAGAAACCCCACACCCTGGAGGAACCTCAAACATGGAGCAGCCCTACAGCATTGAGCAATCTTACACCATGGAGCAGCCTCAAACATGGAACAGCCCTACACCCTGAGGAGCCCTACACCATGGAGCAGCCCTACAACAAGGAGAAACTCCACACCATGGAGAAACCCCACACCCTGAGCAACCCCACACCATGGAGCAATATGGAGCAGCCCTACACCATGGAGCAACCCTACACCATGGAGAAACCCTATACCCTGAGCAGCCCCAAAACATGAAGCAGCTTCACACCATGGAGCAGCCCCACACCTGGAGCAGCCCCATCCATCCCTGGCTGGAGCTACACCTGCTGGAACCCAAGGGCCAGGAAGTCCGTTCATTCCTCACTCCAGGCTGGATCTGTCTGTTCTCGGCGTGCTTGATGCTCCTCCAGATTTGCTTCTTCTTGCCCCCGGCCCTGAGCACCCACCACAGCCTGCAGGGCCCTGGAGCCCCTTCCCACTCCTGTTCCTCCAGGACACAGCAGGAAAGCCCCGTGTGAGAGGCCATAGTATAACAGGGGCACCCCAGGAGAGATGAGATGAGATGTGAAGGATGTCCGAGGATATCAGAAGGCTTTTGAGGTGCTGAATATTCTTTATTAAATCTATACTAAAATACATTAATAATAATTGAAGAGAGGCTACACTACATACTTACTTCTGACTTACCTATCCTAGACTAACTCGTGACCTTCTCCAGTCAGACACAGCTGGACCAGGATTGGTCACTGAAGATAAACCATCTCCATTTCACATTCCACAGGGAGAACAGAGAACAGAGATGTTTTTCTCTCTCTGCAGCTCTTTCAGCCTCTGACAGCAAACCTTAGGAAAAGTTTGTGCCCCGCTCCCCTCTTAGAGGGGAGAGATGCAACAAGAGGCTGTCCCAGCTCCCCTGGGCTGTCACCCTGCTGTCATCCTGAGCTGTGATCAGCACAATCAGCCCCACTGCCACACCCCAGAGCCCCTCCCCAGATCCACGGCAGCAGCTGCTGCTGCTGGACCTGTTCTCGTGGGGCTGCTGGTGGGACTGGGGCTTCACCTCCCCCCGTGCCAGCCCTGTCCCTGTGCTCACAGGGACACTGCCCATGTGCAGGGCTGGAATCCAGCGCTGGGCTTGAGACTCTTCAGCAGGAAATCCCCAGTTCCCACTTTGGCCCAGCCTTTTTCTCCTTTAGAGAAACAAATTATTTGTGTTTGTACAACTTAGCATGAGTTTGGAGCTAAGAGATCCCCAGGGCTTCCAACAGAAAGGATCCAAGGTAAGGCCTTGAGGCTTGAGGGAGAGGAGGAAAAACATTTCTGGGCTTCAGGTGAGTTTTTTATTCTTCCTTTTTCATATTTTTTATTGAAAACATTGTGATTTAACAAGTACAGTCGTTGTTGAACATAAATAAATAATGTGGAGAACTGGGACATGCGAAGCTCTGTGATTGCATAAATATTCAAGCTGCAAAAGAAATATAAGATTTCAAAGGTGCAAACCTAATTATGGAGTTGTTATCTCTCGCCCTGTAGTAATTCAAACATAAAGAACATTTCCCTGTGGGCTGGTGGGGACCACGTTGTTGGGAAATGCTGAACCTGGAGAATGCAGCATCCTGGCACAGCTGGGGCTCCTCTCACCTCACACACAGCTCAGCCAGGCTGAGGCCACAGCCTGGAGCTGTCCCCAAGGGCAGAGCCCTGGGGCTGGCAGGGCACTGACACCTCTGCCTTGCTCTCCTCGAAGCCCTCCTGCTGCACTTGGTGCCACGAGGGACAATGTGACACTGGTGACAGACTCACCCTGGGGTCCTTTGAGATGTTTCTGCAGCAGCTGTGGGACATTGCCATTAAATTTGTCTCCTGCCACCTCCCCTGCAGGTTTCTGCCCAGCCTAGAGTGACAGGCACACGATGTCCCCAGTCTCCTGCATCCTCCCCCAGCTGGAGGTGGCTCTGTCCTGGGAAAGCTCCCGTGGGCTGGCCAAGGCTGGGACATGCTTCAGGTCCCCTTGTTGCTCTGCAAACTCTTTACAAAGGAGCCCAAAGTTCACAGGATCACAGAATTATTAAGGTTGGGAGGGACCTGTGGAGATCATCCAATCCAACCCCTGCCCCGGCAGGGCCACCCAGAGCAGGTGACACAGGAACACACCCAGGTGGGACTGGGATATCTCCAGAGAAGGAGACTCCAGGCCTCACTGGGCAGCTGTTCCAGGGCTCTGCCACCCTCCATGGAAAGGAATTTTTCCTCATGTGAGGTGGAAATCCTTGTGTTTTGGTTTATGGCCATTGCTCCATGTCACTGCACCACTGAACAGTCTGGCCCCATCCTCTGACAGCCCCTGGAGATGTCTGTGTGGGATGATGGGGTCCCCTCTCAGCCTTCCCTTCTCCAGACTGATCAGGCCCAGCTCCCACAGTCTCTCCTCCTCAGAGAGAATCTCCAGACCCCAAATCATCTCTGGGGTCCCAGTGGACCCTGTCCAGTAGCTCCTTGTCTTTGTTGTACTGAGGAGGCCAGAACTGGACACAGAAACTCATCCAAGTTTTGCTGCCAGCCCCTTTATCCCAGGATTTCTTCATTATTGTCTCCACAGCCAAGAAAAAAAGAAGAAAAGCAACAAAAAACCACAACAAATTCCCTTTACCGTGGGACAGCTGGGGGAGGGATGCAGGTCCTGGGAAACCTTGGGATGGGGTTGCTGCTCCAGCAAAGCCACCTGCACTGCAGGTCTCCAGTGACAGTGCTGGGGAGAGGGGCTGCAGAAGGGTTTTTGGGATTCAGGTTCCCCTGCCAGAGGCCTGAGGTGGATGCAGCACTCCTGATTTGGGATTTGGGATTCTACTGCCCCTGCCAGCATCATCCTACAGGGCAACAGCACCATCTACTGTGAGAGTTCCCAGCTCAGTCAAGAGAGAACAGAATTCTCCCAGGCCAGAGCCTGAGGAACTTAGAGAAAAGGAATTAAAGCAATTCTTATCTCTGCTCGTTGTTGTGCCCCTGTAGAATGTGTTCTGGAGATTGTTTACCCAGTGATTACTTGATTAGATTCTGGTGATGGTGTTTGGATTCATTGACCAATCAGATCCACAGCTGTGTCAGGACACTCAGCAGAGAAAGTCACAAATTTTCTAATTAACGGATTTTCTAATTAACTAGTTAGTGAGAGCTCTTGCTACTGTAATATAATGAAATATAAGTATAATAAAATATACTACAAGATGATACAATAATAAAGCAATTGATCAGCCTTCTGAACCACGGAGTCAATGCTAATTATTACACGGATGAGGGCCTGAAACAACAATCTACTGCTCCTGGAGCCGAGCTGGGCTCTCTGCTTCCTCTCCTGCTGAGCTCGGCTCCATCCACGGCGCTTCTGGCAGGCGCCAGGGACGGGGTGGCCTTTGGGCTGCCACCCCCCGGTCCCTTCCCGCGTCCCCTTCCCCCGTGTGTGCATCCAGCGCTGCCCCGGCCCTGCGCAGAACCCGGCACTTGTCCTTGTCAAACTCAGCTGCTACCCCCCGGCAGGACCGGGAACCTGGTTCAGCCAGAACCGGGGGGTTCAGCCTATACCGGTGTCCCCAGGTCGCGGTCCTGCTCCGTGTCCCCGCGCGGTGGCAGCAGGGACCGCGCGGGGAGCGCGCGGGGAGCGCACCGGGAGCGCACGGGGAGCGCACCGGGGAGCGCACCGGGGACGCGGGGCTGGAGCCGGCC
>VXBC01002769.1:64862-79035 GCA_013399945.1 Ploceus nigricollis
GAGGTAGTAAAAAACAAAAACAAATTTCCTCAAAATTGAAATGTGTTTTAATTAAATCAAGTCCCTGTAAAAGGCATGCCCGGGGAGGGGGCACGGGACAGCTGGGGCGGGGGATGCAGCCCCAGCGTCTGCCTGCGCCCACCGGGAGGGATCCTCTGTTCATCCCGGGAGAGATCCTCTTTTCATCCTGGGAGGGATCCCCCTTCCATCCCGGGAAGGATCCCCTTTTCCTCCCCGGAGGAATCCCCCTTTCATCCCCGGAGGAATCCCCTTTTCATCCCGGGAGGGATCTCCCTTTCATTCCAGGAAGGATCCTCCTCTCATCCCCGGAGGGATCCCCCTTCCATCCCGCCCATCCAGCCCACGGATGGCCCCACGGGACATTCCCCAGCCCGGGAGGACACGAGCCATCCCTGGGGAATGCCCAGCTCCTGCTGCCCGGCCCAGGTGACCTTGGCACAAACGTGTCCCACGGGTGCCTGGCCCTTCCTGCTCCCTGCGTGGTGCCTGGGGCAGGACGGGGTTTCAGGGGCACTGTGGGGAGCACGGGGGAGGTTTGGGGGGGCTGGAATGGGGAGAGCCCTGTGCTGGGGCAGCCTGAATCCCCAGCAGGGCAGGAGCAGCTCGGTTCAGCCTGGACATGGTGCAGAACCAGGGTGAGAAGTGGATCCTGCTGCAGCTGAAATGAAACCTTCCCTTTTATGCTCCTTTAGGACAAAAACTCCCCCTCACAGACTCGTCTGCTCTTCTCTCCCACTTGTAGAGAATCTTTTCATCTGTCCCAATAGATCCTCCTGGATCTATCACCCCAAACACCTGGTTCCTTTGGCTGCGGGTTCCCAGGTGGATGGGCAGTGCTCACCTGGCTGTAGCAGGGCCCTGTGCCCAGGTAACTCATCCACAGGTGAGGACAGAGCAGGGAGGGGACCCTGAGCTCCCCCCACCCTGCCCTGGCCCAGCTGGGAGCCTCCTGCCCCTTCCCAAGAGCTCCACAGCCTGTCCCAGGGCCACCACTGCCGGCCACAAGTCTGCACAGAGCTGAGCTGAAGGACCTCAGCCAGGTTCTTGTCCTCCTGTGAGCTGCCCACCCCTGGATGAGGTGGTGTCCCCTCGTGCTGACCCTCTGGACCCTCCCGTTCCCCTTTCAGCCCCTTGTGCTGCCTCTGTGCCCAGCCTTGACCCCCGTGGGTCATGCACATGCCCAGGAGAGCTCCACAGCCTCTTCCCACCCCACCCCACTCCAGCCAGCTCCGTGGTGCAGCTTACACTTGGTTTTTCACTGCACCAGCCCAGCAAGGGTCCCTCAGGGATGGAGGTTCCAGCGCTGGAGCCCAGCCCTGGGCAGCAGCAATGGCACTGCTGGGTCCTTCCCTGCACCAGGCAGATCCACACTGCTGTGAGAGGGGATTGAAGTTGGCTGGGGGTTCCTGAAAGGAAGCAGTATTTCCAGAAGCACCTCTCTCTTCCCATCCTCCTCCCTGTAATGGACCCAGGATGTTAATTAATAGATAATTGCTAATACCTTGCATCCCTCTAATGCCTCGCTGATGAGCTTCAAAGCACTTTGCAGTCCCTGGCTACGATTCCATACTCTGAGAGGGCAGAAATTGCACTTCAGAGATGTTTCAGGAACTCGCTGATGATCCAAGGCTGGATCAGCACCAACCCCTCAGTGCTGGGCTCCTGCTCCAGGCCCTGCCCTGCCCCCCAAACCACAGCCTCCAGCCCAGCCCAGGAGCCGGGGCTGGGCCACAAGGAGTTAACCAATATCCTGATGGGCTGGTGAGATCATCGGAGCCGGGATGCTCCATTGTTTATTAGACTCACCAGAGCCCAGCAGACAACACCCAGAGGGATGAGGGGCTTGGGGTGAGCCTGCCTTCGGAGAAGGGGCTGCAGCCATCCCTCCCTGCTCGCCACGTAAGTACCACGGGTGTCCGTGGGTGGAGAGGGAGAGGGGAGCAGCACGGCCAGGTGGGGTCACCCTCTGGCTGAGCCCCACAAAGGCACTTGCAGGAGTTCCCTGCCCAGCAGGTCCCTGCCTGAGGTGCTGGGGAGCTGTCCCCGAGGGATGCAGGCGCCAGCCCAGCCCAGCTCCACTCCACTGGCAAAGGGACTCTGGCTCCGGCTCCATCCCAGAGGGTTTGGAGGGTTTGGAGGGCTTGGAGGGTTTGGAGGGGAGGTGAAATCCTCTGACACCCCGCAGGGTCTCGGGGCAGCAGCAGCCACTCTGCAGGGACAGCTGCCAGCCCGCTCCTGGCTCTGAGGTGAGCAGGGGCACGGGGACAGGAGTGGGGCTCCAGCACCCACCCCTGCACCCACAGCCTCCCTGTCCCCTCCTGAGCTCGGCCCAGCAGAGCCCGGCCCTCCTGGGGCTGGAGCTGCTCTGAGCTGCTGCTCCTGTGCCCGCAGAGCCGGGGCTGGGCTCACTCAGGGCACGGTGAGGGCCACCTGCAGCCACCTGCAGCCACCACAGCCCCGTGCCAGCGGGGACAGCAGAGGCACAGCGTGGGGAGCAGGCTCAGCACTCGCTCCCCGGGGGTTTGGTGCTGTTTCTCTCTCGGGGGTTTGGGTGCTGTGCCCCCAGCACCTCCCCATGGGCATGCCCGAGGCAGACAGGGCTGTGGGGCTGCTCTGCATGGGGTCTTCATCTTCATCTTTGTGGGTTCCTCGGGGACCTCAGGTGGGTCCCTGAATGTTCATCTCTCTGCTGGGAACTGACTGAGAGCCACTCGTGATTAATCTGGCCAGCACGAACATCCCAGGAAAAGTTTCTGCTGAGTTTGTGCACGTCCATGAGTGCAGCAGCCCCCTCCCCTCCCACTCCACGGGCACACGAATCCTCCAGAGCAGCAAACCCCTTCTCCTGGCACACACAGACCCACTGCTGTCATCTGGGGCTCCTGGGCTGAGACTGAACACCAGGACCAGATAAAGAGTCCACCTGAGACACTCCAGAGCAGCAGGAAAATCTTTTCCTCCATTCCCCAGGGTTTTGTTTTACTCCCAGCTGGGACCCAGAGAGGATTTGCTGCCCTTTGGGGTGACAGGCTGGGCACATCTGCTGAAGGACAGACCAACCCTCTGGGTCCCACCCCAAGGCTCTGCAGAGCACTGTGCTGCTCTTTGCCAGGAGACCATCACGAGCCACCCAGAGGCCACTGGAAGCCCCAGAGAGGCGTGGGAAGGGCCTGGGGTCCCTGTCTGTGGGGCAGGATCTCGGTGTCACACAGCCAGGTGGGGGAAGGCTGTGACACCTGTGTGCAGGGACTGGAGCTGCCACACAGCCAGTCCCAGCAGCCTGGGGCACGGGTGGCAGAGCAGAGCAGAGCTCACTTGGTCCCCTGGCAGGGTCTGGCCCCCAGCCTGGGCTGGGCTCTTTGCTCCTCCCCAGCAGGGACCAGGGCAGGCCACGTCCATGGAGTGCAGAGCTCACCTGGGGTTGTGCTCCAGATTTTCCCTTCCATGACCATTGGTTCCCAGAGGGATGTGGGGCTGCAGCCCCCGACCAGGATCCCCAAAGGTGAGCTGTGCCTGGGCACTGGGGTCCCCAGCAAGGAGCCCCCCAGGATTTCCCAGTTCTGAACCCAAACTTCACCACACAAAGCCCTGGAAGAGCAAAGGGAGGAGAATCCCAGGAGGGTCTCCCTGATGGAGAGGGGAAGGAGAGACCCCAGCAGTGAGAGCTGCCCAGGCTTTCAGAACTACCAGATGTGAAACCTGAGACGTGCTCTGGAGGCATTTTCAACAGAGCAAAGAGCCATCTGCTGATTGTCTGCTTCCAACAAGGGCTAAAAAACCGGGAGAAATCCGATAGCACTCTGCTGCCAGGCTGCTCAGTGCCTGCAGCACATCGGAGATGGACGGGATGGAGCAGGGGCAGGGCAGCAACTGGAATTGCATTAGCTCTCCCAAGAGCTGCAGATCCTCCCAGTGCTCCCAAGCAAGCTCCAGGCAGGGAGTGAAATCCTTCATTAGCCAGCAGTGGGCAAAAGTGTGACTGAAAAGCAGGCTCTGCCAGGAAGTGCTGGGAAAATGAGCAGGGTCTGGGAATTGTGGTGAGAGGGGTGGTTCTGCCAGGAAATAAAAGGGGGAATAAATCCTCTCTGCTGGAAAGGCAAAGCTGAAAGGCAGCTGCTGGTTCCTGCAGCAGCCTGGCATTAATGCTCTGCACACAGAGGGGCACAGCTGCTGCCCTGGGGTGCAGAATCAGGATGGCAGCACACAGGGAAGCAGGGAATGGGATGCCTGAAAGATGGAGCAGCACATTTTTTAGAGTTTTAGGCTGCTGAGGTGTGGGATTATTCCAGAGAATAAAGCAAACTTCCAAGCACAAAAGCAAATTAAAGTTAGACCATGGCTTGATCATAAAACCTCTCTGTGATGCACCTTAGGAGGACAAAGACAAGAAATGCCAGGGTGAAATCTCAGGGAAGGTCTGGATTGCACTGGAAGAGGGGGAGCAGAAGGCAGCAGTGCTCCGAGTGAGGCAGGTGGTGGCACCTGGAATTGCTCAGGATTTGGGCACTTCCCTGCAGAGCTGCAGCTGCTGGGGTTTTGGGGGACTGGCTGATCCCAGGGCAGGGTGTGTAGGTGCAGCACAGCAAAGATTTTGCCCATGCAGAGCCTCAGTGGGCAGGAGGAGAGGGAACGGCCTCAGGCTGGGCCAGGGCAGGCTCAGGGTGGGCACCAGCAGGAATTTCCCCATGGAAAGGGGGGTCAGGGATTGGAACTGCCCAGGGAGGGTTGGAGTGCCCATCCTGGAGGTGTCCCAGGAATTCCTGGAGGTGGCACTGAGTGCTCTGGGCTGAGGACAAGGTGGGGATGGGGCACAGTGGGACTGGATGGGCTGGGAGGGCTTTTCCAGCCTCAGGCATTCTGGGATTCTCTATCAGAAATGTGCCCCTTGCCCTGCCCCTGCTTTCCTGTTCAACAGAGAGCAGTGAGAACTCCAGACAGGAGGGCTGCAAACCCTGTCCACTGCTCTTGGCTTTGTTCTGTGCTTGTTTGTCCAAGCCTGGCAGACCTGAAACACCCCAGAAGATGTCAGTACCACCAGCTCTGCGGCAGTGGCTGTGCTGGGGGCACTAAATTATAAAATTACATCTGTCTCTTCTCAGAGTAACCACGAAGCTTGGCAGGGACACAGGTGAAGGAGTGAGGGAGGTGCTGGCTGGCACCCATCCATCAGCATGCCTAGGTGGGCACTGAGCCCAGCATGGCCCAGCTCTGGGCAGGTTTCCTCCAGCCCCTGGAGCTGTGCCAGCCTTGCAGCCTCAGCGTGGCCGCCCTGACGTGGAACTTGCTCCCACATGGATCAGCAGCTCCAGGGAAAGAGCTGGGGTGAGGGGCTCTGGGGTCACCTCCTGCACACCTGCCCTGGCCCAGGCAGGGAGCAAAGCCAGCCTGGCATCACCAGGGAGGTGCCAGCTCCTGGAGAGCCATCCCTGCTGAGCAGAGCAAACACAGCAGGGGGGTTTGGGTTACCTGCTCTGCACCAAAGCCCACGTGGGCTAAAGGTTTGTGTGGTGCTTAGGGAGAGCCGTGGTGGCACTGCTGTGGTGGCACTGCCGTGGTGGCACTGCCCATCCTTCTGCAGAATCCCATTGCCTGTTCCACCCTTTCATGGGTGTGATGCTCCTCTCTCCCTGCAGTGACCCCCAAAACCTCCTCCACCGCCATTTGGGCTGCACCACTGATGAGCAAAGGCATCATCCTCCATCCCCCATCACTTGCCCTGCTCTGCTTTCTCTCCTGTCCACCCCAGGTGTCCTCTCCCCACCCCAGCACCATGGAAACCCCCGCCAAGAGCCCTGACGGGAGCGAGAAGTCCCCGCAGTGCAGGGAGCTGGTCACCAGTGACACGGGCAGCACGCTGTGCACGAGCTCCCGCAGCGAGTCCGTGTGGACCAGCGCCTCCAGGAGCAGGTGGGACATTTACCGCAAGCCCGTCATCGTGGTGGCCGTGGGAGCGGCCGTCTTCCTCGTGGGGGTGGTCATCACCAGCCTGTCCTGCTTCCTGACCAACAACAAGGCTTACAAGATGTCCGGCCCGGCTTTCCTGTCCCTGGGACTGATGCTCCTGGTTTGTGGCCTGGTCTGGATCCCCATCATCCGCAAGAAGCTGAAGCAGAGGCAGAAGTCACAGTTCCTACAGAGCCTCAAGTCCTTCTTCTTCAACCGCTGAGGGCAGCCAGGACCTTCCCCAGAAGGTTCCCCTCCCCTCCACCGACCCGTGTTGATCAGCCACGAAAACAAACACTTTCTTGTACTCCCCAGAGGATTTCACCCCAGTCAGTGTCTTCCCTCCGTGGTCTCCAGTGTGAAAATCAACTTTGTACTTCATCCAAGTCATCCCAGGAAAAAAGGAGCAGGAATTTTCAGCTGAGCCCAGCAAGGCAGGTCCAAGGTCTCTGCATCACCCCCCTGTCCAAAGAGTGACCCAACAGCACAAGCTGGGTAAAGCACAGCCCCAGAGGAACCTGGGCTGAAGCAAAACCCCAGAGGAACCCAGATCCCCCAGGAGGTTCTGCAGGACCCGGCAGCAGAGAGGAGCCACAATTCCTTCAAGCTCCCTGAATTGCCAGAGAGGCTGGAGGATCTGCACAGCATCAGGGGAGACAGCAGAAGCAGAGGGGCACAGACCCTGCAGGGGAGCACAGATCCTACAGAGGGTCCCAGACCCTGCTGCCCCAGGCACCTGGCAGGGCAGGGACAAGGGACATGTGTCTGGGAATGGTCTGAGCTGTGGGGACTGTGCTCAGAGCTGATTCCCTCCCAGGAAACTCAGCCTCCTCCTGGCCGTGTCTGCTGGAACCCCCCCATTTCTGAAGCCGGTGCCACAGCAGCATTTCTGCCTGCAGGTGTGCTTCGAGACGCCTGAAGCCTTTGTGTTTCCCCAGCCTGGCTGGCAGGGAGCTCGGGCTCACCCTGGCACTGGTGCCAGTCTGTGACCAGGGCTGTGTGCCTGGAGATCCCCTCCATCCTCTCCATGATCCGTGTGGGCAGAGCTGGGGGTGGCACTTCCCATCCTGGCAGCTGGCACAGCTGGGTTAGGAGTGTTTGAGCACACAGGTGCCTTTGCCCCAGGCTCAGCCTGGCCCTGACCTTTGTTTCCTGACTGGTGCAGGCATCCCTGGCAGGCAGTGCCAGCTGGGTGACAGGGCTGTGCCAGACCTGGCACAGGAGCCAGCAGAGCTGTTTGTTCCTCAGCCATCCCTCGTGTCGTGCCACGCTCGGCTGCTGTTTGCAATCCTGCCCTGGCACCGGGCACCAGCCCCTGCTCCTGCAGCTGCCACGGGCAGGGATGCTCACCCAGAACTCCTCTGGGGCAGCTGCAGCCAGAGACACGATGGACACCAGGATTCAGGATGGGAAACCAGGGAGCCAGGTGGAGAGCAGCCCAGGTGCCAGCTGGCTGCAGGTGTGGGCACAGGGGCGAGCCCTGGAGCTGCACTGGATGGAGACACCTGGAGATGGTCCTGCTGCACAGAGCTGTGCCCTGCCAGGGCTGCCGGGGTGCTCCAGAAGGGCTGGCACTGCCAGGAGGAGAGAGGGAGCTCCTGCTGCCCCTGGCCAAGGAGGAGGCACTCAGTGACATGTTGGTGTGACAGAAGTCACCGAGAACCAAGGATTGACTTGGATTCCACACTGGTGGTTTCTGACAAGAATGTGAGGTTTCATTAAAGGCAGATGCTCCCAAGGGACTTGCACGTGGCTGCTCTGGTGTCACATCTCTGCTGTGTGGAGAGGGTGTGGTGACAGAGTTTGGGGTGCTGTGGCACCTGCTGGGCAGGGGGGCTGGCTCAGGGCAGGGGGAGGACAAGGAATGGGGCTGGGGCTGCTTTGGGTGCGGGGTGAGGGGCTGGGTGAGCACCTCTGTGCAGGGCTGCAGGAGCATGGAGCCTGCCAGGGAGAAGGAAACAGCCCCAGGAGCAGCAGAGCCTGGTGAGGAGAGGATCCATCAGATGGGGCTCAGTATTTGCTGCCCAGATCTGTGGTGGGACAGGGAGGCAAAGGGAGGGGAAGGTTAAGGGAGAGTCAGATTAACAATAGGGGGATAACTGAGGGGAAACTCAGTTTAATAGGTGGGAGATAATTGAGGAGAAAGTCAGATTAACAGCAGGGGGATAACTGAGGGAAAGTCAGATTAATAGGGGGGGATAACTGAGGAGAAACTCAGATTAACAATAGGGGGATAACTGAGGGGAAAGTCAGATTAACAGGTGGGAAATAACCGGGGGGAAAGTCAGATTAACACGTAGGGGATAACTGAGGGAAAGTCAAATTAACAGGTGGGGGATAACTGAGGGGAAATCAGGTTAACAGAGGGGGATAACTGCAGGTGGAAGTGCAGGGACAAAGTGGGAACTCCCCCTCGGCAGCACGGGGTGTAAGTGCCTGACCACTGCCAGGGAGGGAGGGAATTTTGCACTGGAGCTCCTAACAGTGGGAATTGCATCCTTTACTTGAAGTGAGCAGGAGGAATTTAGGGAGAGATGCAGGATAACCTGAGGGCTTCTCACAAGGGTTTCTTAAGGAGCTGGCATGAAATTCACACCCTGCTGTGGCCCAGCAAAACCCCACAGTGCTGAATTTCTGCCTGTGTGCTGTGGCACCAGTGCACCTTTACCTCCTTGATAAGGGAGTATCCATGGATTTAAATGGTTTTGTGGACAGCAGATTTAAAAAAAGGATTCAGNCCAAGGGGAAAGTCAGATTAACAGCGGGAGGATAACTGAGGGAAAGATTAACAGCAGGGGGATAATTGAGGGAAAGTCAGAATAATAGGGGGGGATAACCGAGGGGAAACTCAGATTAACAGGTGGGAGATAACTGAGGGAAAATCAGATTAACAATAGGGGGATAACTGAGGGGAAACTCAGATTAACAGGTGGGAAATAACCGGGGGGAAAGTCAGATTAACACGTAGGGGATAACTGAGGGAAAGTCAAATTAACAGGTGGGGGATAACTGAGGGGAAATCAGGTTAACAGAGGGGGATAACTGCAGGTGGAAGTGCAGGGACAAAGTGGGAACTCCCCCTCGGCAGCACGGGGTGTAAGTGCCTGACCACTGCCAGGGAGGGAGGGAATTTTGCACTGGAGCTCCTAACAGTGGGAATTGCATCCTTTACTTGAAGTGAGCAGGAGGAATTTAGGGAGAGATGCAGGATAACCTGAGGGCTCTTCACAAGGGTTTCTTAAGGAGCTGGCATGAAATTCACTCCCTGCTGTGGCCAAGCAAAACCCCACAGTGCTGCTGGGAAATGAATTTCTGCCTGTGTGCTGTGGCACCAGTGCACCTTTACCTCCTTGATAAGGGAGTATCCATGGATTTAAATGGTTTTGTGGACAGCAGATTTAAAAAAAGGATTCAGTAGAAGCAAGAGAGAAGAATGTGCCATTTAAATTCCATAACCTAGCAGTGGTGGGTGCTGGAGAAGCCCATGAGGAGCAGATTCCAGGAGGGCTGCAGAGCTCACCTGCTGTGTCCTCCTGCCATTGCTGGGCAGGGCTGGGCTGGATGGACCTTGGATCAGCCCATGGAGAAATTCCCACCTCTGGGCTGTTCCCATGCACCTCCAAAGCCCTGTTTGGCTGCTCCCTGCTATTCCTCCTCACTCCCACTGAAGCCTGTTTGAATCCTGCTGTGATGCTTTGGATCAGACCAAAGAAAAACACGTTTGGAGAAAAGATCAGGTTTTCCAGCAAACATAATTATGTCTCACTGAAGCAAGCTCAGACGTGGTCTGCCAGCTTCCCCTGTGCTATAAAAAGAACAGGAAATCCATTACAAAAGTCATTATCTCTGCAGAGCAGCTCAAAGAGGAAATATTGCCCCTGCATCTCAAAGGTCAGGCAGCAAACCCGCCCGGCAGGCTGGGGTGGAGAACGCCCTGCTCCAGGTGTCTGAGCTGCCTCATTCCTGGGCTTCCACAGCCCAAACCTGCCCAAAGATGGGCACAGCCCTGGGCAGACCCCTCTCTGAGGATCTGACATCCTGCCTGAGTTCCAGGGCAAGGGGAGGTTCAAGGAGGGCTGGAGGGGGACTTTGGACAAGGGATGGAGGGACAGCACCCAGGGAATGGCTCCCAGTGCCAGAGGGCAGGGCTGGATGGGATATTGGGAATCAGGAATTGTTCCCTGGCAGGGTGGGCAGCCCTGGCACAGGGTGCCCAGAGCAGCTGTGGCTGCCCCTGGATCCCTGGCAGTGCCCAAGGCCAGCCTGGACAGGGCTGGGAGCACCTGGGACAGTGGGAGGTGTCCCTGCCGTGGCAGGGGTGGGAATTGATGGTCTTTAAAGTCCTTTCCAACCCAAACCATGCCATGGTTCCAGGATCTGTCACACTCACCCTTGGGGCAGTCAGGCTTCTGCAGCTGCTGGGATAAATCACTGGGGTGTGGAAGGAGCCAGGTGAGCACTGGTGACAGTGATCACACCTTCACATCCCCTGAGACCTCCCTGAGCTCCTTCCTGGACACAGCCTCAGGTGGCCCAGGTTCCCTGGGATGCTGCAAGGCTGGCTCCATGGCTGAGCCTGGATCACACCCAGCCTGCCAGACCATCCTGCACCCCACCTGGGCAGCAGTGAGAGCCCAGCAGGATGAGCTGCCCTTGCCCATCCCTCCCCAAAACCCAGCAGCCTTCCCTGTCCTTAGGGAGGGAAGGACTCACTAAGTGTTGAACACTTCAGGGGGCTCTCAGTGCCCACAGGGAGTTTGAAACCCTAAAAACCCTTCCTATTTCCACACTGCATGTTGGGAAGTGGGGAAGGAACAGTTTTCTCCTGCTGCCCAGGGGAAGGAGCTGCGCAGGGAGCAGAGGGTTTGCTCAGGGCTGTGTGTGTGTGTTTGGGAGTGGCAGGAGGGATAAGGCTGGGATAAGGCTGGGATAAGGCAGGACCATGGCTGTGCTGGGCAGCCTCCCCTGCCCTGGCCTTGCCCTTTGTGACATGCACAGCGTGGCTGGCAGGCAGGAGCAGCGTGACTTTGAACACCCTGGGCAGCAGAGGACACAGGGGATGTCCTCTGTCCCCTGCAGCCACCCCCTCACTCATGGCAGGGCTGTAGGTGGCAGATGGGCCCTGGGTGCCCTGCTTTGGCAGGAGGACACTCGGTGTGGCCTTTGGCATGTCCTGGAGCCAAGGCCACCTCCAGCAGGTCCCTGCTCCATCCTTGTGCCCTACAGGCCTGTCCTGAGCTTTGGGACACCCTCTGCAGGGCCAAGGATGGGACAGGCAGCTGCCACCCCACAGCTTTGGGATGGCTCTCCCAGAGCCAGGGGCTCCCTGGAGTCCTCCCCAGTTTGCCAAGGATGCCCCGAGGAAGGACAGCAGAGATGTTCCAGGGTCACAGCACAGCCTGGCAGCAGAAAGCAGCACACACCTGCACCCCAAAAGGTCACCCTGGCTGCTCTGAGACCAGCCAGGAGCTGGGGGGGTTGGCTGATGGGGGGACTCCTCACTGGCTCCCTGGTGGCCCACTTTGGGGATGGGCAGTGGCACAGCTGCCCTGATGGGTGGCTCTCCAGCAAGAGCTGCTCTTTGGAGGTGCTGATCTCATTTTGGCATTCTGGAGAAATTCCTGTGCCTCAGTTTACCTGTATAGAGGGGCGATGGTAGGGTGTTCCCAGGTTGTTTCTGGGATGTCAGAGCCAAGGTCCTGCAGACCTGCCTGGGATGCTGCCCAAAAGTGACAGATCTGGGTCTCCCATCCCAGGGCTGGGGCTGGGGCAGATCTGCACCTTTGGGACAGACTGGAGGGGCAGCAGCTGCACCGGGGTGACCACAGAGCTGGGAACCCCCGGGCTGTGCTGCGGGCCGGGCAGGGGCAGGGCCACGAAGCGGTTAAAGCTGGATCGTGTGCTCGCTGCCGATTGTTCTGCGAGGTGTGTTGTGACATTTGTACTTCCTCCTGGCAGCGGAGCGCAGGCACGGGAGCAGGGCGAGGCAGGGATGCTGCTGCCCTGAGGGGCTCGGGTGGCACCATGGGCACCCGGCGGGGCATCCCGGGGCTGCCGGGGCGCTGCGCTGCCATCGCCCTGCTGGCCCTGCTCTGCGACGCCCTGGGGCTCCTCTTCCTCCTCCTGGGCATCCTGGCTCCCCTCAGCTTCTGGGACTTCTTCGTTTACGGGGGGAGCCTGCTGCTGGCCTTCAGCCTCGTCTTCTGGGTCTTCTGGTACACCTTCAACATCGAGGTGTCCCTCAGCATCGGGGAGCTGCCCAGCTGAGCCGCAGCTGAGCCCGGGCTGCTCCTCCCGGGGAGAGCCAGAGCATCGCCCAGCGGGTGAGGAGCGCCCAGGACCAGCGGAGGGAAGGAGCTGCTGGTCCCCAGGCAGGAGCAGCGGAGGGAAGGAGCTGCTGGTCCCCAGGCAGGAGCANCAGCGGAGGGAAGGAGCTGCTGGTCCCCACGGCAGCAGGGAGCCCGATGGAGCCTCGGGGGAAAGGTACCCGCAGCTCAGCGTGCACGGGATGCTCGGCTGGTGTGGGGGATGCAGAGGTGCTGGCAGAGCTTCCTGCTGCGGGCAGGTGCTCTCAGGAGCAGTTTGGATTTTAAAGTGCTCTGGGATGGGTTAGTGATGGACAGGAAGGTGGTTTGGTGAGATGAGTTAATTCTGGGAGCGGTTAATGAGTTAATTTTGGCGCAGTTTGGAGGTGGCTGGTGTCTGGGGTGTAACTCCATCAGATGGAGAGAGGAGGGTCCTGCAGAGCTGCTGCTCTCTCGTGACAGCTTTGTGTTTCAGGGGGACAAGGAGCACGAGCCATGCCTGCCCATACACCCTGGGCAAACAGGGAGAGCCAAAAGGACCATCCAGGCTGTGCCTCAGCCCCAGCAGCTCTGTGTGAGGTGTGAGGGAGCAAACCCAGCTGCTCCTGCGTGCCCCCATCACACCCTGGGTGCTGCCAGGAGGGAATTCCCAGCAGGGAATGTTTTCCCAGCAAAGCAATGGGGAACAGTGAGAATCCAAGTGAAAGTTGTGTCACCAAGGCACTGCTCTGATGTGCTGCAGGAGCCTGGTGACAAATGCTGAACACACAGAAGTGGGTACAAAGTACCAGGCTTGAACATTGGCTCTGAGATTAGGCCTTGTTAATCTCAGGCTTGTCTGGAACATGCCTGCTTGGTTTGGCAGCGACCCAAGGGGCAGAAAGATCAGGTCCTGCCTGGTCCTGCAGTGTGGGGAGCACTGAGCATCAGCACAGCCTGGGAAGCTCAGAGGGCTCTGTTTGGGCTCATCTGTGACCAGCAGCACCAAAGCTTAGGGCAGCTGGAGAGCACTGCTGCAGGGATGGTGTCCTCCTTCCTGCCAGCAGCCCAGGGATGTTTTCCTGTGAAATAAGTGAAATAAGTGAAGTAAGTGAAATAAGAAGTGAAATAAGTGAAATAAGTGAAATAAGGAGCAGCCCCACAGTGCCTGGAGCTGCTCATGGTGAAGGAGGTGACAGCAGGAGGATGCCCCAGGCAGAGCCAGCTGTGCCCCCACAGCAAGAGCCAGCCAAGGAGGATGGGTTTGAGCAGAGAGGAGGCAGAGATGGGACAGAGATGGGGGAGATGTCCCCACTGCCACCAGGGTGAGTGTCAGAGCACAGCCACGCTCAGCTCAGCACCTGAGGCAGGCCAGTGCCACAGGCAGGGACAGTGGCAGCGACACGTCCCCACCTGTGACTCACAGCAGGGACATTGCCTCGCACAGGTCCCTGTAAAGCCTCCCACAACCGGTGGGATTCTTTATGATCATTTACTCATTTCCCCCGTTTCCTCTCCTGCTGGCAGTGAGCACAGGGGACAGAGCCAGGTTTTGCTGGGAGTGGAGGCTGCCGTGGGGCTCACACTGCTCCACACCCCCAGTGCCCAGGCCAGCAGTTCAGCTGTGCCCTCACCACGTCCCAGGGTGTTTTTCCACCCCTGTGCCCTTGGCACTTGGTCCTTCAGGAATTTCCTTGATGTGCCTCGGGATAAGAACCCGGGACAAGCATCAGTGGGATCCTGCAGCTGCCGACAAGGAAGGGCAGCAGCAACCCACGCCCTCCTTTATTTGCTCGGGGTTTAATTGCCAGGCAGTGCAGCCCGTAAAACCCGGCCGAGGGCTCTGTCACCGCGCCAGGGCTGTCCCCTGCCGGGCGCGTGCCTGGGTGTGGCACTCGGGGACAACATCCAGGGAGCCGGGGGCG
>VXBC01002770.1:13303-23604 GCA_013399945.1 Ploceus nigricollis
TTCTGGGATTCTGGGATTCTGACCCGGCTGAGGAAGGCTTGCACATGACCACCCACCCCTGGCAGCTCCCAGGACGGGGTCACCATCACCCAGAGACAGGCTCTGCTCCCACTGGCTGCTCAGAGCTGCCTCTGTCCCCTGAGCAGAAGTCCTGTGTGGTTTCCTCCTGCCCCAGCCTGCATCGTGCAGCTGTGGGGGAAACCCTTCCTGCCTGGAAGCCCTGGATTTGGGCTCGTGTCCTTCAGCAAACACAGGATTTGGTTATCCACCATCTCTCTGGCTGCTTGGTGGCCCGTGGGGCCAGCAGCCTCCAGAGGGCTGCAGGAAGGGAGCTGACAAGCCCTGCTTGTAAAGCTGAGGGCTGATGACCCCTACAGTCAGCCTGGGAAATTCATCCCTGCTCCTGCAGCTCTCAGTGTCCACCAGCCCCATCCCGGGATGCCCAAGCTGCTCCCAGCCCTTCTGCACCTCCTCGGAGCATCCTGGCCCAGCCCTCCCAGCTGGCTGGGATTTGGTGCTGCTCAGACCTTGCCTGTCGGAATTTGTGATATTTAAGTGATTCTGAAATTGTAGAATGTTTTTGTTTTTTAGTTTTGTGCTAAAGAAGAAGCTGTAAGTTGTTTGTGTTGGTTTTTAAGGTTGTTTATTCTTGTTTATTTATAACATGTTCTCTCTGCCCTGCTGAGGTCTGTTTTGCAGGACGGTGTGTGGGGCTCTGCCCTCAGTGGGATGTTACAAATTTTATATACTAAAAACTACCTGTGCTGTAATTACAATAACATGTTAATATCTATCACTTATGTTGAACAGTATGCTCTTAGTTTAATCTAATAGAAAAGTGCCAACACGACAGTGAGACATGGAGGGCTTAAAGAAGAAGAAGGAGGACAAGGCACGCCCAATTTCTTCTATTTTGCTCTCTAAATCTTTTATCTAAAATCTCTTAAATTCTACATTTGCACACATGCCTCACTAATTACTGCTTATATCAGATACTCAGGGCTTGTAATTCATCCTGTAAGATTGAAGACTCTTTTCCATGGACAGGGATCACAGACAGTGTCTCTCGGGGCTCTGTACAGGGGGGTTCCTGACCCCTGCCAGGGTCCCAGACCTTCCAGGGCAGCCAGAGGGATGCTCTGGATTCTCACAATTGCTGAGGGACTGAGAACAGCCCAAGGGGCTGCCCTGGCTCTCCCTGCAAAGCAGAGTGACCCAGCCCAGCTCCTGCTCCCTGCAAGGCCCAGGGAAGGGAGAGGACACAGCACCCCCTGAGCACAGATCAGCCAGGAGCAGAGCCTGGAGGGGCCCGACCCCACACCAGGGAGTGCAGAGAGGGAAGGAGGGACTCGTGGCATTGCTGCAGGAGGGGTTCATCCTCCCCATAGCCACAAAAGGGACATCTCCACTGCCCTGGGGCACAGGAACCTCCCAGCAGCCAGCCAGCCCGTGGAGACCAACTTGGTTTTATGTGGGAAGGGTTTACTGGGGAGCCCCTGGTGTTACAAAGCAGAGACCACACACCAGCCATCCCCCAGCATTTATGTGTCTGCCAAAAACCCCTTTGCTCAGAGCTGTCTTCTTGTTGGAAGGAGCAGAGCAGATCTGGGGGTAATTTTCTCATTAGCACCACGAGGAGCCCATGGCCTGCTGTCTGCCACCCCAGCTCACAGAAAGGCCTGGAAACGCCTGCAGTGACTCTGTGACATCCTGCCAGGGGTTCCCCACTCTGTGCAACACAGACACTGATTCCTTGCACTGCCACCTCTCTTTAGGGTGGCTCAGATGGGGTCTGAAGCAGCATATCCATCCCATCTGCAGCAGGACTTTTATCTCACAGTTTCCTGTGAGATTCCTTTTTATTATTCTTTGATGATTCCTTTTTATTATTTAGTTTATTAGCACTTTGTGCACTGGGTGTGTCTTTTTTGTGCAAATGTATTTGTCAGTTTTGGAGGCACCTGCAGAGTTTATTCCTGCATTGGCTGTGTTTAATCCAGGAGCTGCCTGAGGGAATTGTGCTGCTGCTGCTGCTGGTGCTGTGTGAGTGCAGCCAGAGCCATGCTGAGCCCTGTGAGCCAGCCCCAGTGAGAGACAGGCCCTGCTCTGGATTGTGTCCCACACAAACAGGCTGGACAGACAGCACCATGGCTCTTACCTCATTTCATAGGAGGGAGCTGAAGGAAATCAGGAAAAAAAGCCCTGCATGTAAAGAAAACATGCTCTGAGAGAAATAATTGTTTTTCCATTAAATCTTGCCAATTTCTGATCAAAGTGTGAATGGGCTGGAGCTGAAGTTTGGCCCCTCATAGTGCATCTCCTGGCAGATCAGCTGCTTGGACTTCCCCATCTGTGCCCATCCCCATGCTCCCCCAAGGGCTGTCCCCCTGGCCAGCCTCACCCACCAGGCTCCTTGGCCCAGGGCAGCACAGGAGCTGCAGGTTGTGGTCAGAAATCCCTCCCTGGGAATCAGAACCTTCTGTGAGAGTGAAGAAAAGGCTTTGGAACAGTGTCAGGGTGTGTTCCTAAGGGCCAAGCCAGCTCCCACAGGATGGTCTGGCAGGGCTGGGAGCTGCTTCACCACGGGACAGGAGTCAGGAGGTTTGGGAGAAGGCTGAGGTTGGGGCCAAGGCTCAGGAGGAGCAGGACAGAGCTGTAAAGAGATTTTGGATGTGTGCTGCAGCTGTGGGCACTGAACTCCTCCAGTGTGCCACCCCAAACCCCAGGTCAGGGTTACAGGAAGATCACTCCTCCCTCTCCAAGTGGTCCAGCTGAGCTCTGGCTGCTGGTGCCACACCTGAGAGTGGCCCTGGTCCTTTCCTTGCTGACTGTCCAAGGCACAAGAGCTGGAGTAATTTAAAATTGGATGGGACAGAGTGCTTGGGAACAGGCTGCAGAGGCTAATTGTGGGGTTGGACTGTGCCAAAATCTGGCTTGCATGGAAAAGAAGAGTTTGCTGCAGAGGGATCGAGCTGGTGATCAGTCAGTGCTACAGGGATCAGAGTGTACAGAGCAGGGAGAGGATTTGGGTCTGGGGGAGATGAGTCCACTGCTTGGCTGGCTGGAGAGCGAGCACGTGCCCAGAACATCCCTCTGTGCTTGGAGGGATGGCACCAGCTGCACAGGGAGCTGCTTCTGGGGTCCCCTGCCACCCCCCTGGGCCTGGGGCACGGGGACATCTTGCCATGAGCCCTGCAGGAACAGTTTGTTGTCTCTGGTGTCACTGCCAGACGTGAGGAGGATGGGAAGCAGGGTGGTGGCATCAGTGTCATTCACCACAGGCTGTTTGTCAGCAGGGCCAGGATCCCAGAGGGCTGGAAGGTTCAGCTGAGGTGAAATTCCAGCCAGCACCAGCAGCCACTGCCACACACATGGGCACAGCCCTGGCCCGGGCACCATGGGAACAGAGCTGCCACCACTGTCCCCACCCAGAGGCCAGGCTTGTCCCCGTGGTGATGGGGTGGCCAGAGGCAGGCTGGGGTCCCAGGGAGTCTGGCAGGGACTCTGCCCATGACATCAGTGCAGTGGAGCCTTCTGGTCGTTCTATTTGCAGAGATTATCTGGAGCAGCCCTTGGCAGCCCTGCACGGCTGGAGTGCCAGATTTTTTCCCAAATTAGAGGTGAAATGTGCCAGTAGAAACGCAGTGAGAGCCAGGCTCCGTGCCTCCTGACAGGCAGGGTGCTGGCAGAGTGCTTATCAGGGCAATATCCATCACTGCAGGGGAGCAGGGAGCTGCTGACACCTCACCCAGCACCTCCCAGTGCTCCTGGCCCTGCACCTGCTCTGGCACCTGCCAAACCCTGCACACCTGTGCTGCCCTCAGCATCCCAAACAGCCTCAGCACATCAGGGTGCTGATGAAGGCTGCTCACCTTCCTCACCTCTCCCAAGACCTGGGTTCACCAGGAAAATGAGGGGAGCTGGGGGAAACCAACCAAGAGAAGTGAAAAAAAAAATCCAGTTAAATATACTGGGAAATGAGCCTGAGGTTTTCAGTGTCACCATAATTCTTCCCCCTTCAAGGGGTATTTTTTCCTCCCGTGAAATGTCTAGGGCAAGGAAAGGTTTATGCTTTGGGACCATGTGGCCAGCTGGGTGCTCAGAGGGTCCTTGGTCTCAAGGCTCATCATGGGGCCTGAGTTTTGGGTTGAGCACTTTCCCTTGGATGCTGCTGTGGAGAGCACAGAGAACTGGCTGGGTTTCCATGCTCATTATTGTTACAAAAATGGCTGAATGAATAATTGAAGTCTGCATGCTTTATGTGCACAAATAAAATGTTAGAGGCACTTTGCTGCAGAAGTGCTGTTTCATTAATTTGCTGTAATCTTATGTTTTGGGGTTTTTTTTAACCTTAGAGTATGACATTAGGTATTACTGTATACAAGGCATCACGTTGTTACCTTTTACAGTGATCAGACAATATGGAAGCTCCTTTTTCACCTTTTTGAGTAAATGTTGAGACTTTTAGACATCAATTTAATGAGAATCAGAAGAAACTTCTCAGTGTTGACATTTCTGATGGTGTTCTTGTGCAGTCTGATTTACTGGTGCTGTGATTTGCCAGAATATAAATCATGAATCCCCACTGCAAATTAGGGTGGGGGAGGTTTGAATTGACCTGTGCACGTGTGTAAACCAGTGTCTCCTCCAAATGCCTGTTGTGCTAAACCCAGTATTAACTCTTCATTTCTCCACAGTAAAGCAAGGCTTGTTTTGCAAGGAAAAAGCTGAACACTCAGCCTGGAGCACCTGGGAAGGTGCAAACCTCCTTTCAGATGTGAGAGCATCACCACTAGGTCCCCTCAGAAGGAGGGACCAGCACTGCCTAATCAAAAGCTGGAGAAGAAAGGCCCTGACAGGGATTTGAAAGGAATCCTCTGCAGAGCCCTGCTCTCTGAAAACCCTCCTCTTCTGAGAGCCAAACAAAATTGTAAGGGGCTGACAAGCCTAAAGGGCACAAGAGCTAAAAGTGGGAAAAGCAGCTGACCAGAAAGGTCACTGCAAACAGGCAAATGCTTGGAGAAGCAGGGAAGTGGAGGAGATGTAACTGCCTGGGGCAGCACAGCTGAGAGCCCNCTGCAGAAGTGCTGTTTCATTAATTTGCTGTAATCTTATGTTTTGGGGTTTTTTTTAACCTTAGAGTATGACATTAGGTATTACTGTATACAAGGCATCACGTTGTTACCTTTTACAGTGATCAGACAATATGGAAGCTCCTTTTTCACCTTTTTGAGTAAATGTTGAGACTTTTAGACATCAATTTAATGAGAATCAGAAGAAACTTCTCAGTGTTGACATTTCTGATGGTGTTCTTGTGCAGTCTGATTTACTGGTGCTGTGATTTGCCAGAATATAAATCATGAATCCCCACTGCAAATTAGGGTGGGGGAGGTTTGAATTGACCTGTGCACGTGTGTAAACCAGTGTCTCCTCCAAATGCCTGTTGTGCTAAACCCAGTATTAACTCTTCATTTCTCCACAGTAAAGCAAGGCTTGTTTTGCAAGGAAAAAGCTGAACACTCAGCCTGGAGCACCTGGGAAGGTGCAAACCTCCTCCTTTCAGATGTGAGAGCATCACCACTACGTCCCCTCAGAAGGAGGGACCAGCACTCCCTAAGCAAAAGCTGGAGAAGAAAGGCCCTGACAGGGATTTGAAAGGAATCCTCTGCAGAACCCTGCTCTCTGAAAACCCTCCTCTTCTGAGAGCCAAACAAAATTGTAAGGGGCTGACAAGCCTAAAGGGCACAAGAGCTAAAAGTGGGAAAAGCAGCTGACCAGAAAGGTCACTGCAAACAGGCAAATGCTTGGAGAAGCAGGGAAGTGGAGGAGATGTAACTGCCTGGGGCAGCACAGCTGAGAGCCCCACAGTGAATTTAACTGGAGGAAAATGTGGGCTGGGTATCAGCAAAATCCTGTCTTCAGGCAGTGAGATCTATGGGAGCAGAGTGGGCTCCCAGGGGACAGAGCAAGAGCTCTGTTGCTGGAGTAATTTAAAATTGGATGNGGTCCCTGCTGAGAAGCTGGCAGTGCCCTGGGGAGGAGCCAAGGGGCTCCACTGCTCCTCCTGCCACCCTGCAGAGAGACCCTTTGCAGTCCCGGCGTTCCCCTCCTGTGGGGTTTTGGTGTTTCTGTGCCAGGGAGGAGTTTGGAGGGGTTCCATGACCCCAGGAGAAGGTGTGATCTCTGTCCAGAGCCCTCCTGCACCCTGCCCTGGCAGCTGACACTGAGGGATGGCCACTCCACTCTCCTGGCTGGTGTGGGCTGCTCTCCTCTGGAAGAGGCTCTGTGCCAAGCTCTGTCCTGATTTACAGTGCCCTGCCTGGCTCCTCAGACCCCTGCACTCCTCTTTCCAAGCCCCACGACAAACAGCAGGGCCAGGGAGCTGCAGTGCCCAGGGCTGGTGGTGGCTGAGCTCTGGCCCTGCCTGGGACCTTGTGAGCTGGCAGATGCAGATGCAGACACCTTCCCATGCCCTCTCCCAGTGCCAGGGCTGTGTCCTTCAGCTGAATCCAGGCTTAGTGTGGGCTCTGGGCTGGGGGAGGCACCTCTGTACCCCACATGGCACCCACTGGGTCATCAGTGGTGGGGTCAAACCATGGTGTCCCTCACCCACATGGGGATGGGCCACGGAGGTGAGACCCCTCACAGCCCACCCTGCTTGCCCTGAGCTGGACACAAATCTCTGCTGTGGGATCTCCCCTCTGTGGTGGTCAGCAGGAGGGCACCACGCTGCCCGTGCCCACATCTACCCCACCATCCAAACCCAGAAGGTCTTGTAGGGTCTGCCAGGACACCAGAGCTTCGGGGTTTTTGGGGGAACTGACAAACTCCCAGCTGCCTGGGCTCACCCTGCCCAGCTGCAGGCTGTGCAGTGACTTCCTCACCCCCTCTCCCTGCGAGACAACCCCTCTGCTAGGCCTGGCAGAGTTAAAAATAGAGCCTTGCTTATGGAAAGTTCATGTTGGATAAGAGACTTCGCAGGACGCCGCCGAGATCCTCATCTGGATGTAAATCAGGGGCTGTGCTCCGGGCAGGGCCAGCAGCAGCAGGACAAGCCCCTGGCACACGAGGTGTCCCCTCAGATTCAAATGACACTCTTTGGTCACTGCTCCTCTTCATGGGGCAGCTGCCAGGCTGTGACAGCCAGGCTCTGGTTAGGACTGGCAGGGTGGGCATGGGTTTTCCCCCTGTGCCAGGGTGCCGGGTAGGCTGTGGTGACACCCCACTGCTGCTGTCACTGCTGGGCTCTCTGGGGGCAGTGCCCACCTCTGTGAGGTGCCACGGCCACTCCAGGGTCTGGCTGAGCCTGGCAGAGGGTTTGTGCCCATGGGTTTTGGCATGGTCTGAGGGGATAAAAGCCTTTGTGTTGCTGTGCCCAGGTGTCCCCTCAGATTCAAATGACACTGTTTGGTCACTGCTCCTCTTCATGGGGCAGCTGCCAGGCTGTGACAACCAGGCTCTGGCGAGGACTGGCCACCAGCAGTGGGCACAGCTGCTAGGGCAATGTTTTCCCCCTCTGACACCCCACTGCTGCTGTCACTGCTGGGCTCTCTGGGGGCAGTGCCAACCTTTGCAAGGTGCCATGGCCACTCCAGGGGTCTGGCTGAGCCTGGCAGAGGATTTGTGCCCGTGGTTTTTGGCATGGTCTGAGGGGATAAAAGCCTTTGTGTTGCTGTGCCAAGCACTCTCCTCTCTGTGGGGCAGCGTGGGTGGCTGGGGTGCGGTGAGAGAGGGGTTAAAGCAGCTTCCCTCCGGTGTGCTGGGGGTGGGAGCTGCAGCCACTCACAAGGAATAGTAATGAATGGAAAAAGTGAAGTGTTTTTTCCCTAAAGCAAACAGCCCGCTCAGATTAGGAGCTCGGAGTGTGCTCTACCCAACTATTAATACATTCCTCGCTCATCTCAAACTAAACAGCCACACTGAGCTCCAAGTTCATAAAAACAGCATCAAATCCATGAGAGCACAGAACATTTATCGTGTCAGCCAGTAAAGCTGCCTGCTGGAGGTGATGGTGCTCTGGCTCCCTGCCTGCCCACAGGGACAGGCTGGGCCAAGCAGGAGGAAGGCTGGCAGAGGGACCCTCATCTTCCTCAGCAGGGACTCCTGGCAGGACGGGAGGGAGCCAGGAGAAGCTCTGGCCATTCTGGAGTTGCCCTGCTCAGAAATGCTGTACCATGGCAAGCTGGCACTGCCAGGACCTGGGGCTTGTGTTTGTGGCTGCCAGCACATGGGACCATCAAGGGTGTTGAATGGGCTCAGTCTTCCCAGTAAACACCCTGCAGGAGTGCCCTGACCCCCAGATGTCCCTGTGCACCTCCCCTCCCTCTCACAGAGCCTGGGTGACATCCCTGTGTGGCACTGCCAGCACAGGAACTCAGGTTCCACTGCCCTGTGTCCCCTGACAGAGCAGAGGAGCATCCCTGTCGAGAGCCCTGCAGGGTGCTGGGCAAGCAGCTGAGAGGAGATCCCTGCTCAGCCCTCCTGGCTGACGAGTGTGAGGCAGCAGCTGCTCCCCAGATCCCCACAGCTGTGCAATCCATCTGCAGCACACGCTGCAGGGAGGCTGCAGGGCAGGGCCATGCATGGCTGCTGCACCCCTGTGCCCCCACAGCTGGGACAGGGACAGCAGGACATGGCCAGCACCTGAAATGGGACAGGGACAGCAGCCCCCAGAGCTGGGACAGCACCTGAAATGGGACAGGGACAGCAGCCCCCAGAGCTGGGACATGTCCTGGAATGGGACAGGGACAGCAGCCAGCCGTGCCCTCAGGGTGTGCACCCGGGGCTGTGAGCTCTGCAGAGCCCTCCATGCATTCCTGGCCTCTGTGCCAGCTGCTGCAAGGCAGGTGCAGGTGTTTGGTACCTGAGGTGTGGAGCAGAGGGGTCTGCAGGCACAAGGTGCAAGGTCTTCCTGCATTTGGCATCTTGATAAAGTCCAAAAAATCTCTGTGGTGTCTAGAGGTGCTCTGATTCTCACCATGTCTTTCAGCTCAGGAAGGATTTCTTCCTGGAAAGATGCTCAGGCGCTAGAGGGGCTGCCCAGGGAGGTTTGGAGTGCCCATCCCTGGAGGGGGATGTCCAGGGAAGGGCTGGAGGTG
The DNA here is from genome assembly GCA_013399945.1 of Ploceus nigricollis. Taxonomy (NCBI): domain Eukaryota; kingdom Metazoa; phylum Chordata; class Aves; order Passeriformes; family Ploceidae; genus Ploceus; species Ploceus nigricollis. The sequence continues at coordinate 22,402 of VXBC01002770.1, forward strand.
GCACTCAGTGCTCTGGGCTGGGGACAAGGTGGGGATGGAGCAAAGGTTGGACTTGGTGATCTTGGAGGGCTTTTCCAGCCTCGGTGATTAATGGATTTCCTTTGGATTGCTCTGTGCTTTATCTCTTGGCCTGGGGCTGTTTAAGGGAACACAGCCTGGGGCAGATGCTTGCACTGGACATCACTTGAGGCTTGCAGATATCCAGAGAGAGCCAAACAAAAAGTGTGCATGAGCCAGGATTATCCCAAACTCCCTGGAGGAGCACAGGGGGGCTGCTGCTCCCTCCGTGGTGTTGAGACATCCTCCTGTGGCAGCTGGAGCTGGGCTGAAGGAAGCCCTTATCCCTCTCCTTTGCCTGCCTCAGTCTGAGAGAGCTGGGTGGTCATCAAAGAGTCGGGGGCTCGCTGGCCAGAGGGCTCTGCCCTGCTCTGCTCAGTGGCCACATGGCTCCCCTGAGCCTCCTCCCCTCTGCTCAGTGGCCCAAGCCCCCCGTGGGCAATGAGCCCAGCTGACTGGGCAGACCAGAACACCAAGGATGCAGTGCAGCAGCTGAGACAGATGCAGGGTTAATCCCAAACAGAATTGATGGGAAAGAAAAAAAGTTCCCCTTGGCAAAGTGTGATTCTGGTTTTGCAGAGCAGTGTTTTCCTGCAGAAGGAGGATGAGTGTGGCAGGAAGCTGAGCTCACGTGTCCTGCAGGGCAGTGGAGCTTGCTCTGGTTTGTTTTGTGCCCAGGTCACACCTGCAGACCCCAAGTGAAGGTCACCGAGGGCCTGAGGTGGCTCTGAGCAGGGTGGCCTCACACACGTGAGGCTGGCAGAGCTTGGCACAGTCCCCTCCTGGCTGGTGCCACTTGCCAGGGGCTGTTTGGAAATCTCACCCTTTGCTTCTAGCTGCCTGTGTCAGGGAACAAATGAGGCTTCTCCAGTGACAATTTTATATACATTTCTGAGCAATAACAGTGCAGCTGCTTCACCTTGCCAGGGAATAGACCCACACTGCAAAGGTTTCTTGGTAAAGCTCTTCATACCTAATACAGCTACAGTGGAAAGATCCATAAAACATGCCAGGCCACAGGGCTCATTCCAGAAACTGCTGCTTATTAAACCATCAGGGTGGCAGAGGAAGAGGCTTGTTGGAATCTGTGATATTTAAATGATTCTGAGATTGTAGAAAGTCTCTGTCTCTCAGCCCCGTGCCAAA